>CM040126.1:20816133-21360680 GCA_022559845.1 Amorphophallus konjac | reverse complement strand
AGGTAGGAACATCAGATGAGGTGAGGGTCCCCCCACCACAGGAGGACGCGGTGCAGATCTGCAAACAAAACTTGAAGAAAGAAATCCTGGAGAGGATGATCGGCACCGAGGTCAAAACATTTGACCGCCTGAACAACGTGGTAGCAGAGATCGAGGCATTTTTGGCCCGATACTCCTCCACCCCAGTCATGTCAAGCCAGAGAGCCAGACAGGCCAAGAAGAAGCCAGCTCCTCCTGAGGTACACACACTAGACTTCCAGGCTTTCGAGAAGCAGAAAGAGAAAGCCAAGGGGACCGCCAACCTTCCTCCGCCCAGAACCACAGAACGGCGGGAAGGCCCCTCACTGAGAGAGAAGATGAGAAACAAGCTGTATTCCTTCTCCCGGGACAAATCCAAGCTTCTGTTCGAATGGGCGACCAGCTACAACAAAATGACATTGCGAGAGCCGAAAAGGCCCGGCGACCTGAAGAAGAAGGATGACCCGCGCTTCTGCTTGTACCACCGGATGCTCGGGCATACCATTGAAGACTGCTACGTCTTCAAGGATGTTATTGAGTCCCTAATCAGGACCGGGGAGCTGGACATGGGGGAGCATAAAGTAGACCCCCCGCAGCCGCATGAGCTGTCCAGCATAACCTCCTCCGCCAATATGGCCTCACTATACCATGAGCTACCTGAAGAGTGGGCGGAGGCCTGTGCCCGCGCCACCTATGAAACTTTCGTCATGGCCCCAGCTCAAGACCAAGAAGGCTGGCAGACCGTGCCCGGAAAGAACAGAAAGGCGCGTGCCCCTCGGCCTACCCCAGCAATTCACCCGAGGAAGGCGGCGCCCCCGCCTGCACTACCCCCAGCAAGCCCGGTTTGTCATGACACGGCCCCCCGGCTAGTCATGAGGCGGCCCACCCATAATAAAAAGAGCTCCGTCCCGCTGCGGATGTATAAAAAGGCCAGCTCGGTGGTTGAAAGACTCCAGGCTATTATTGATGGGCTGGAAGATTATGAACAGCCCAAAATCTAGCCTGTGGAGCTGAAGGAGTATGTCCCCTGGAAGGAGTTCGAATCACTCGAGCTGGCTCCGGGAACAGAAGCTGAAGCAGCCAATGAACCTTCCCTGCAGGGTGAGCTTCCTCAAGAGCAGCCACCCGCTGCGGCAGGCAAGAAGAAGAAGAAAAGAAGACCCAGGGGCAAGAAGAAGAAGGAGGGCGTCATCGCCTGCAACACCCTCTCGGTGCTGTTCGACACCGCCCTCTCCCTGGAAGAGAAAGAAGAAGAACCCCGCCATGAACCGGCGGAGGTGAATCAAGTTGAGGCGTCCACCTCCCAACACGCCACCAGGTCCGGAAGGAAATGGGGGCGCCCTCCTCAGGGCAACCTCAACATCATGCTCAGGGGAGAACAACCATACCAGATTCCCGACCTTGAGGTCCGAGGCACCGAGATCCCTCCTCCATCGGGTCTCTATCCCGGAGGGGCCAGGAGCCAAGGAACCCCTTCGTTCGTCGAATTCCTGTCAGCCCGAGCAGGCAAGCAGGCGCGCTCCCCAGTGCCTCCCTCCACCAGGAAAGCAAGCAGTCCCTGAGCTCTACCGGTGGCTACTCCTCCCCAGCCAGAAGGAGAATTCAACGGCATCCCAAACCTCACCGAATTCAAGCGAGAAACAGAGGAAGCACAGCAGGCCCCGTCGGCTCAATAGGCTGCAATAGAACCTACCAAGCAGGCGTCCCCTGACCTGGCATCCCAACCTCAGGATGGGGGCAGGCGTGGCAGGCCCGAAGAGATGAAGCTACTCAAGGTGCGGGCCGCCGAACGGATAGTCAGACACCTTAAAAAGATCTCGACTCTGTTCACCGTGTTGGGAGATGCTGTCCCTGAACAAGGAAACACGACAAGCCATCATTGCCGCCCTCCAGACGCTAGCACACCTTGAAGCTTGCCTGGCAGACATGTCACCTGAAGTGGCTGTGGCCTTCACAGAAGACGACATGCTCCTGCCGACCTGCAGTCACAACAGACCCCTCTACATGAAGGGGCAATTGAATGGCCAGCCTATCAACAGGGTCCTGATTGACCCGGGGGCAGCAGTGAATATACTCCCTTACCGGGTGTACCAGAAGCACTACTTTGACGTACACCTGGTCGAGGTTAAAAATGTCAAGATAGCTGGCTTTAACCAGAAATGTGAGGTGCCCATGGGGGTTGTAGAGTTCAACTTGACCTTTGATGACTTCACCACCAAGGTCCAGTTCCACGTCATCAACTCCAGCACTTCCTACAGGGCGTTGCTTGGCCGGCCTTGGCTACACCAGAATAGGGTGGTACCCTCCACTCTGCATCAATGCATCAAGTACCCCTGCGAGGGAAAGGAAGTCAGAATGTTCGCCGACCTCCACCCGTTCGAGGTGTTCGAGTGTCACTTGTCAAATGCTAATCTGTACTTGGAAAAGGTGAAGCGAGCTCCTCAAGCTGCCCGAGACAAGGGAAAGGAGAAAGCAGAGTCAGGTGGCTGGTTCCCTCCGCCACCCCCGGGTTATGTGGCTCCTCCACATGTACCGTTTATTGCATAAGAAGAAGGGGTATTCAAGGCGGCTCCTCTCGCCATCTACCCTACACCAGGGGCACCTTGCCTCGAAGACCTGCTAGAAGACGTCAGGGTCCCGCCAGGGATCGTCAAGCCTGTAATAGAGATAGAATGCCAAGCAGCCGAGCAGCTGAGGACCTTCGAGGTACCTAACCCCGAAGGGCCGCCCACTATCTTTTATGTTGCTGGGGAGAAGCCAGTCAGGGAAGACGATGATTGTCGATTCCCTGATGAGCTGCATGACCCGCATGTCCCCATTACGGGACTTCCCCACATGACTGACCAAGCAGCCAGAATGGTCAGAAAGCAGAAGATTCCTCCCTACCAGCCCTCCAGCCGGAGGGAAATGTTTGAAAGAATGTGGAACCCACCAAACCTAGATCGACGGTTGCTGAAAATCACCAAGCACCCCGGTCTGGGCTTTTCACTAGAGGAATATTACGAGACTGACGTCATATCAGTCTCGACATGGTCTGGCGACGACCCCGTAGAAGCTACAGATTCGTGGGAAGCCTGTCAAGATGCATATCCTGGGCCCTCGGTTCAGGAGGCACAAGACGAAGAGGTCTTCCTTTGGAAACCTCCCCGCCGCCGCTGCCTAGAGAAGACCCCCTCCTTCTCCGAAGTGTCGACCTCGAGAGGGCACACCAGCGAGGCACCTCCACCCCGGCCGGCCGGTGAAACAAGGAGCAGAAGCATGGGCCAGGCTCCGAAATCCCCTCGATACGACCCCGTCATGTACGCCTTGTACCATAGGCAGCAACGGGAGATCGAGACGCTAAAAGTACGACTGGCTGAGTTGACCTCGCTAGTCGCCGACATGATCCAGGGTTCTCTCCCCCCGCGGGGTGGCCGCATGCCTCGGCCCCGAGATGCCAGTCCTGACACCCCCGTCTGGTCAAGAAGGGAATTGAGAGACACGGCAAGCCTGTTGATTGGGCGGCCAACCAGGCAAGGCCTAACACTCCAAGAGAAGCTGCAGAAGCCCTACTCCTTCCCGAGAGAGAAGACCCGGGGCATCTTCGACTGGGCCTGCCATTATGACAAGGTCTCCCTCCCACGGTCCAAGAGGCCGCAGGACACTCGAAGAAGCGGGGACCCACTATTTTGCCCTTACCACCAGATGCTGGGTCACGCCATTGAAGACTACTATGTCTTCAAAGACATTGCTCAAGATCTCATTGAAAGGGACGAGCTCAGGATGGGGGATTATGTGGTAGCCCCGCCACGCCCCCGCGTGGCAGACAGCCCCAGAGCAGGAGCCTACACCGTGTCCATCCACTACCAGGCCCCTGAAGATGCGGCTGCCCCGGCCCCCGTCCGAGCCGTCTACGATGAGTACATAGAAGACCCCGAGGTGGCCCTGTGCCTTTCTGCACCAGCGGATCTCACAGACCCGGCGGCTACGGTCCAAGAGGACTGCACGGCAAATCCAGCCCCCACACCCAGCCAGGAGGAGCAAGAAGACGAGGATGCCATCCTCGAGCCCGAGGACAATGAAGGCCAAGACTTCGTCGATTTGTCGCCAGCCCCGCCGGAAATTGAAAATGGCGGCCAGGCCACAGTCGACGAATTGATTGAGATCAACCTCGGCACGGAAGGCGACCCCAGGCCGACCTTTCTAAGTGCTCTCATCCCCCCTCGTGAGAGAGAACAATACATGAAGCTGCTACAAGAGTTCCGGGATTGCTTTGCCTGGAACTATAAAGAAATGCCCGAACTCAGCCCGAGGTGACTCAACACATCCTGTCCATTGATCCCAAGGTGGAGCCAGTGAAGCAGTCTCCCCGGCGCATGAGGCCGGAGTTAACCAGCCAGATCTGCAAGGAGGTTGACAAGCTCCTAGATGTCTGCTTCGTGGCGGAAAACCAATACACCACATGGTTGGCCAACATTGTACCAGTGAAAAAGAAGAACGGACAGATCAGGATTTGCGTGAATTTCCGTGACCTGAATAAAGCCTGCCCGAAAGATGACTTTCCGGTGCCTATCACCGAAGTGATGATTGATGCAACTACTGGCCACGAGGCCTTGTCCTTTATGGATGGGTCATCCGGCTATAACCAAATCTGGATAGCCGACCACGACCGGATTCACACCGCCTTCAGGTCACTCAAGGGGATATTTCACTACAAGAGGATGCCCTTCGGTCTCAAGAATGCCGGTGCTACATATCAGTGGCAATGACTAAGATCTTCGACGAGCTGCTGTACAGCAAGGTCGAATGCTACATTGATGATCTGGTCGTCAAGACTAAGAAGAGAGATGAACATCTGAATGACCTCAGGGTTGTCTTCAAAAGGCTCCGGCTATATGGGCTAAAAATGAACCCCATGAAGTGCGCCTTCGGCGTGTCCAGTGGAAAGTTCCTCGGCTTCATTGTCCGGCACAGAGGAATCGAGATCGACCCCTTCAAGATAAAGGCCATCCAGGAGTTGCCCCCTCCGAAGAGTCTGGGAGAGCTGAGGTCCCTACAGGGTCGGCTAGCTTACATCCACAGGTTCATCTCCAACCTGTCGGGGCGTTGCCAACCCTTCCACAGACTGATGATGAAAGATGCACCCTTCAGCTGGGGCCGCAAATGCCAGCAAGCGTTCGACCAGCTAAAAGAATACCTGAAGACCCCGCCTGTCCTGGGAGCACCTGTCAAAGGCAGACCGCTCATTCTTTACATAGCGACTACCGAATACTCACTGGGGGCAATGCTTGCCCAGAACAATGATGAGGGAAAAGAGCAGGCCCTCTACTACCTCAGCCGGAGACTGGTGGGTGCAGAGGCCAAATACACTCCGATAGAGAAAGTCTGCCTCGCTTTGGTCTTCGCAGTCAAGAAGATGAGGCACTACATACTGTCCCATGAAGTGAGTCTAATATACAGAGCTGACCCTATCAAGCACATCCTCCTCCAGCCTGTCCCAAAGGGGCGCCTTGGCAAGTGGGCCGTGCTACTCATGGAATTTGACATCACTTACGTGCCCCAGAAGGCCGTTAAGGGGCAGGCCGCCGCGGATTTCTTCGCTGCACACCCTGTGCCCGAAGACTCCCCGTTGGCCACAGAGCTGCCCGAGGATGAAACACTGGAGGTAGACCAAATACAACAAGCCATCTGGCAGCTTTATTTTGATGGAGCCTCGAGGACAGAAGCGACCCAGTCCGGGCGCGCCAAGGTACGAGCCGGAGCAGGCATCATCCTCAAGTCGCCAGATGGAGAAGTGATGCACACTTCCTGCTACATTAGCAAACCCTGCACCAATAATGAAGCAGAGTATGAAGCTCTGATCATTGGCCTCCAGGTCGCCCTCCAAATGGAGATCAAAATGCTTGTGGACACCGAAAATTGCACATCCAAAATGTCATGCTCAGCCCAGCATCAACAACGGCGCCGATTGAAGAAACCCCCAGAGAAATCAAGCACAAAAGGCCCCACAGCCCGTGGGCCTCGAAGAAAATCAAATGGGCCACAACTCATGCTCATAACGGGCTCAAAATCGCCCATTTAGCCCTTCAGCGGCACGCCCAGTTGAGGCCTCAGCGGCACGCCCTGGCAGAACCCTCCAGCGGCACGCTCCCTTCAGCGGCACACCCTGCCGCGGCCCTCGCCGGCACACCCCTATGGGGGTTCACCGGCACACTGGTGCGGACACCCGAGCAGCTGATCGGCACGATACGCCGAGCCACCGGTACCGCACGCGAGCACGACACGAGCCACCTCAGCGTCCATCTGGCTCGGAGACAGCCTGGAGACTCCGCCTTGAGCCTCCCCATTTATTATATTTAGTTAGACTTTATGTGTGTTTAATTTGTGTTTATTTCGTTGCATTCGGTTTGCCATTTTGATTGTAATAGGGGCTTAGGTGCAATTCGGACCCCGTGGGCCCCACGGGCCCCCCAGGCCCCACCCCATTGGCCACCTCAGCCTAGGGTCCCACGTGGGGTCAGTCAACATGCCACATGGGGCATCTAGAAGTTTGAATGGTCAATTATCCACATGGGGGATAAGGGACCAAAATAGTCAACATTTCCAACCAACACCCACCTACCATGTCAAGCTTGTTCCCCCCTAGTCAATAGGCTGTCCCCCCCTTATTTTTTTAATTGTATTTTTGTGGAATGGTCACAAGCCATCCCAACCCTCCATCTCACACCCCTAGATCCAACGGTGGAGGATGGATTAGATGGGTGACCTATATATGCTTGTATTTTCCCATTTTGATGAATTAATGCCATTTGAATCAAAGAAATTGCTGGAGATCCAGCTTGGTGCGCCCCTCTCTTCCCTCTTGCAGCTGTGAAGGTTGCCTCTGGAGGTGTGACTCCTCCCCTATCAGTTCCGGTCATCCTCGCCACCGCCACGAGCCGCCACCTGCACCGCTATCGTCTTCATCGGAGTTCTACCCGCGCAGTACCACAGAAATTTCCACGAAATTTCAGTCTCAGCCACGGATTCAGATCGACCTGGGGATTTTACTGGAGGTTCCATAGGTGTCAAGGATATCTCAAAAAAATTGGTTTGTCATTCAGATCCCGTTCCATATTTTTAGATTTTCGTCCACTCTTCCATTTCAGTTCTACCAGCAGTCTGTCCAGATTCATCTCCGCCCTGAGTTTTAGGTCTTAGCTCAACTTTTTGATTTTCTTTGGTTCTCCCAATTTTACTGGATCTTCCTTCCACCAACCCCTTCATCCACAGTTTTTCTAAATTTCTAGTTCGTCCATTTCATATTTTCCACAAATCGTTCTCAGATCCACCTGAAGTTCTGTCCACCCATTCCCAGATCTGACCACCAGACACTCCAAAAATCCTATCAAATCACCACCACCTCTAAATCAATTCTAAAAATTTTCCAGCTTCATGGTTTGATTATCTACAACTTTGAAGAAGAGCTCGAAGTCTGAATCCCACTGTAAGTAGGCGGTCAATGGCCGTTTACAGGGAACTGATGTGCTAAACTGAGAGTTCTGAAACTGTGGAGCAGAGAATTGAAAAATAGTTAAGGCCCAGGTCCGCAGAGGCTCAGAAGATCCCACTGGCCCTAGGTTGGAGGATTTTCAGTCCTCTTTCCAACGGCGCTGGTTTCGTCGGATTCCAGTGACGGGGCTGATCACAGTGGCCATTCTCGCCGAGCGCGCGCCTGAAAACAGCAAGCTAAATCCGTGGGCAGCAACTTCAACACTTGGAGATCGGAGTTGATCGGCCACCGGTCGGTGTTCCCGGCCGACCGCCTTCCGTGGAGGTGCGCCACCAGGGGTCCCCACCACAGTGGGACCCACTCCTGCAGGTCCGGAGGCCAGCGCCACCCGTGGGCCCCACGGGCCCGCAGAACCCGCCGTTCGGAAAGCACGAAAACGCGGAGTTCGGCACCGCCGGGCGACATCAAGATGCTGCCCGTCAACCCAATTAGCGTGATTCCCGGGCCCTGCATGTGACCTTTTACCTCCCTACGTGGAGTGGGTCAAATTGTTATATTTCTGTAAAATTGTGTTAACCGGGAGTCCGTGATTGGCCGGGGTTGTCTTCGCCACGCCGGGTGCGTGGAGGTAAAGTCTTAACTCCTTGGCGTTACCTTGCTTAGCTAGTATACGGTCTTAGGCCGCTGCCGAGAGTGTAGGTACTAGCCCGTGTGTCCATGTCACCGCTGTGAGAGTGAGAGTGACTCGTCCCGTGACTCGATCCGAGTCCGGAAGTTGAGTCGGACTACCCTTGACCTCCGCCGGTTTCTTAACCGCGCACGGTCCGCGCTTTCCCTCGCTTGGGACGACGAGTGAGCTTCTACTTCTGTTAGCGACGTTTTGCCACTAGGAGCTCGTAGTGTCGGGCTTAGTGTCTCCCTGGTGTGTATTGCTGGTCGCGTCTTCATCTAGAGTCCGAGGGTGGCACCTTATGGTGTCGTCTCCCGTGTCCGTCCCGCATCAGTTTGGTATCAGAGCAGTCAAGTCTAGGGTAGTCATTGCATAAGTCTTGCATGCATCATGGTCTAAGTCAAGTCTAGGATCATCATTATTTTCAAAATAAAAAAAAGAGTGTTTTAAAATTGCATTTCATCCCCATAGTTCGGTATCTTAAAAGGTGTTGTCCGAACGGTAGGCTACGCCTATCGGGAAGGCCGCACACTTGCGGGAGTGATCTTCGGATCGGTTAACTCCGCCTCGTACCGGATATTGGTTTAGGTCTAAGTGCATTGTCTATTGTGTGTTTGCATTAGTCGGTTTGTCTTGTCTCTTGTCATCATGCCCATCTTGTAGTTCCGAGTTTCTCATGGAGTCCCAATCACTCGGGCAATATGGCCGTTGGTCTACCCATGGGCTTGGCAACCATCCTCTCCCCTTCCGTAGGCCCGAAGCCTCAGATTTTTATGGCTCTAATGACCCAGGCGACTACCACAATCGGGAGGCCACCATGGACAAATATTTTGAATGTTACACCATGTCCGATGCCATGCAAGTTAGTTTTGCCCGAGAGAGGCTTGTCCACAAAGCCGCCTGGAAATGGGAGAGCATTGAGCGCATGAGAGAGGTTAGGAGGCAAAGGCCCATCGAGTCGTGGCATGAGATGAAGGACGAACTTAGGAAGGTCTACCTACCCGGCCCGGTCACCTCCAACCGACCCCACCCAATCACATCCACCCAAGGGGGCCATAATCGGAGGCAACGCGCCGCGCATGTAGAAGAGCCTAGGTCCACGACTAAGCCGAGTTCATATGGGAGAGTCCACCACATTACTCCTACTCCACACCCCACCATTGCCGAACTCTTCCAAATCATTTTGGATAAAGTGGATAGGAAGTGTGATTATATTGAATCCCTGCTTCCCCCTTGCCTACCTCCTAGCCGAGATAGAACCAAGCATGAGCCTAAGGAGGTAGCCGCCGGTAGCCCCAACCCAGTGCCATCTATGGCTCCATCCCAAGGTCCTCTCCCCATCGTAGTGGATCCTCTTTCCCCACCCACGAGAGCTCCATTGCCTACACCCCATGTCCGTCAGGAGGATAAGGGTAAGGGTCTGCTTATCAAGGAGCGAAGAGGATCACGACAGCAGTGTTATCGCTGCCAAGGGTTTGGCCACTTTGCCGGACAGTGTCCCACTCGGACATCTCTAGCCCTAGGGGACAAAAGGGTTGGAGAAGCCTCACTCTCCGATATTTATTTGGAGCCTTCTCAGCCAGAGCTACCCGTGTTTCTAACGGGAAAGCTACTCATAGCCGAGCCACTCTTTAGCTGGCTTAGGATAGGTTTGGTCCCATCTCCCCTCCCATCTATGGACCCTATCCTACCTCTAGTGCCAATCCATTCATTTCACACAACTTTCCGATCTAGTCACTATGTGGATACATTAGATGACCTTCTCAAAGGGTTAGACCGGCAATTAACTTTTATGCACTTGTTGGCTCCAGGCTTTGACCAACCTATAGGTCGTAGCTTCACACATCCATCCTTAGGGTCTATCACCTCCGTGTACACCGTGGGTCATGTTACCACGGAGGTTCTTCTACTCCTCCCTATGCCGGCCGAGCCCGACTTCATTCCCATTTGCCCAAGGGAGGAATCTTACTTTCTACCTATGACTGTCGTCCCACCTCTCACAATGAATGAAGGTGATCATTTACACCTCCAAGATTTCCAAATGTGGGACATCGATTTGTGGAATCCTAGTCCGAGGGGTCATACCTTCTTTGATCCCTTCGACCCATTCTTTTATGGACCCCGTGACCCACCATATTTACTCCACCCCTTTGAGAGAGTCCACCATCATACCCCCACCGTCTCATCTCCCTTCATGGATGAAGGAGATCAACAACACCGTCTAGACTTCCACACCTGGGATCTTGAGATTAGGGAATCCATATCAAGGGGTCACACATTCTTTGATCCCTTCGATCCCTTTCTTCATGGGCCCCTTGGCCCACAATCTCCATTCCACTTCTTTAGGGGAGGTCACCATTATACCCCTCCCCCATGGGCCGGGCCATCGGCACCCACCGAGTCCGTTCACGGGCAAGAGACACCCGACCCTCCTATCCCACCCAAACCTCCCAAATCCAAAAGACCGTCTTATGGTTGTACCGACATTCGGTCACACTTAGGGTATGCATGGCACACATTCGGATGTCCTGGACCACCTTGCATATGATTGGGTCGGACTAACTGTAGGGTTGTTTAGGGTCGTGTGTGCATCTGTGTGTTTTTTTCTTTTTGTTAGGCATGTTAGGAGTCTACATGACGACGTCCGTCGTCACTGTAAGGCCAGCAATGCACGGTACAAGGAGTTAGTCGGTGCCCATAGACACCACCAAGAGTTCCAAGAGGGCGAATATGTCATGATCAGAATAAGACCTGAACGGTTTCCCTCTGGAACCATTAAGAAGTTGCAAGCTCACGGAGTCGGTCCCTTTAGAGTGTTGAAACGCGTTGCATCCAATGCGTATGTTGTGGACCTGCCCGAGGAATATGGTATAAGCTCTACCTTCAATGTATCGGATCTTGTTGTATATAGGGACCCAACGGTGATCCCTAGTGAGCCTTTTGAGCCATCTCCTCCCCTTGAGAGTGATCCCACACCTGAGTGTCCACTTCCACCTCCAGCCCCTTTTTCACGGCAGCGTGAGCATATAGATCATATACTGGACGAGCAAGTGACAGTTACCAGGAGTGGATCTTACCCGCGCTACCTAGTGCGATGGAGAGGACGGCCCGCTACTGAGGACACATGGATCACACATGGCGAGTTGCAGCGGATTGATCCAGACCTTTTGGAGCGATACAGGAGCGATGCAGACCCTTACTCGATAGGGTCGAGTTTCTCCCACCCGGGGAGAATTGGTGCGGACACCCGAGCAGCTGATCGGCACGATACGCCGAGCCACCGGTACCGCACGCGGAGCACGACACGAGCCACCTCAGCGTCCATCTGGCTCGGAGATAGCCTGGAGACTCCGCCTTGAGCCTCCCCATTTATTATATTTAGTTAGACTTTATGTGTGTTTAATTTGTGTTTATTTCGTTGCATTCGGTTTGCCATTTTGATTGTAATAGGGGCTTAGGTGCAATTCGGACCCCGTGGGCCCCACGGGCCCCCCAGGCCCCACCCCATTGACCACCTCAGCCTAGGGTCCCACGTGGGGTCAGTCAACATGCCACATGGGGCATCTAGAAGTTTGAATGGTCAATTATCCACATGGGGGACAAGGGACCAAAATAGTCAACATTTCCAACCAACACCCACCTACCATGTCAAGCTTGTTCCCCCCTAGTCAATAGGCTGTCCCCCCCTTATTTTTTTAATTGTATTTTTGTGGAATGGTCACAAGCCATCCCAACCCTCCATCTCACACCCCTAGATCCAACGGTGGAGGATGGATTAGATGGGTGACCTATATATGCTTGTATTTTCCCATTTTGATGAATTAATGCCATTTGAATCAAAGAAATTGTTGGAGATCCAGCTTGGTGCGCCCCTCTCTTCTCCCTTGCAGCTGTGAAGGTTGCCTCTGGAGGTGTGACTCCTCCCCTATCAGTTCCGATCATCCTCGCCACCGCCACGAGCCGCCACCGCACCGCCATCGTCTTCATCGGAGTTCTGCCCGCGCAGTACCACAGCAATTTCCATGACATTTCAGTCTCCGCCACGGATTCAGATCGACCTGGGATTTTACTGGAGGTTCCATAGGTGTCAAGGATATCTCAAAAAAATTGGTTTGTCATTCAGATCCCGTTCCATATTTTAAGATTTTCGTCCACTCTTCCATTTCAGTTCTGCCAGCAGTCTGTCCAGATTCATCTCCGCCCTGCGTTTTAGGTCTTAGGTTCACTTTTTGATTTTATTTGGTTTGCCCAATTTTACTGGATCTTCCTTCCACCAACCCCTTCATCCACAATTTTTCTAAATTTCTATTTCGTCCATTTCATATTTTCCACAAATCGTTCTCAGATCCACCTAAAGTTCTGTCCACCCGTTCCCAGATCTGACCACCAGACACTCCAAAATACTATCAAATCACCACCACCTCCAAATCCAATTCTAAAAATTGTCCCAGCTTCTTGGTTTGATTATCTACAACTTTGAAGAAGAGCTGGAAGTCTGAATCCCACTGTAAGTAGGCGGTCAATGGCCGTTTACAGGGAACTGATGTGCTGAACTAAGAGTTCTGAAAGTATGGAGCAGCGAATTGAAAAATAGTTAAGGCCCAGGTCCGTAGAGGCTCGAAGATCCCACTAGCCCTAGGTTGTAGGATTTTCAGTCCTCTTTCCAACGGCGCTGGTTTCGTCAGATTCCGGTGACGGGGCTGATCACAGTGGCCATTCTCGCCGGAGCGCGCGCCTGAAAACAGCAAGCTAAATCCGTGGGCAGCAACTTCAACACTTGGAGATCGGAGTTGATCGGCCACCGGTCGGTGTTCCCGGCCGACCGCCTTCCGTGGAGGTGCGCCACCAGGGGTCCCCACCACAGTGGGACCCACTCCTGCAGGTCCGGAGGCCAGCGCCACCTGTGGGCCCCACGGGCCCGCAGAACCCGCCGTTCGGAAAGCACGAAAACGCGGAGTTCGGCACCGCCGGGCGACATCAAGATGCTGCCCGTCAACCCAATTAGCGTGATTCCCGGGCCCTGCATGTGACCTTTTACCTCCCTGCGTGGAGTGGGTCAAATTATTGTATTTCTGTAAAATTGTGTTAACCAGGAGTCCGTGATTGGCCGGGGTTGTCTTCGCCACGCCGGGTGCGTGGAGGTAAAGTCTTAACTCCTTGGCGTTACCTTGCTTAGCTAGTATACGGTCTTAGGCCGCTGCCGAGAGTGTAGGTACTAGCCCGTGTGTCCATGTCACCGCTGTGAGAGTGAGAGTGACTCGTCCCGTGACTCGATCCGAGTCCGGAAGTTGAGTCGGACTACCCTTGACCTCCGCCGGTTTCTTAACCGCGCACGGTCCGCGCTTTCCCTCGCTTGGGACGATGAGTGAGCTTCTACTTCTGTTAGCGACGTTTTGCCACTAGGAGCTCGTAGTGTCGGGCTTAGTGTCTCCCTGGTATGTATTGCTGGTCGCGTCTTCATCTAGAGTCCGAGGGTGGCACCTTATGGTGTCGTCTCCCGTGTCCGTCCCGCATCACACACCCCCAAGGGGGTTTCCACGGCACACCCCCCATGAGGGGGGTCTTCACCGGCACACCCATTGGGGCCTCAGCAGGCTTCAGCGGCACGGCCCCTTGGGGCCTCAGCGGCACGCCCTCAGCAGGCCTCAGCGGCACGCCCTCAGCAGCTTCAGCGGCACGCCCTCAGCAGGCTTCAGCGGCACGGCCCTTTGGGGCTTCAGCGGCACGGCCCTTTGGGGTCTTCAGCGGCACGCCCTTCAGGCCGTTCATCGGCACGCCCATCCGGGGCTCCAACGGTACGCCCTTTTGGCACTACAGCGGCACGCTTGTTCAGCCCTTCAACGGCACAGCGTGAGTCACTTTCAACGGCCGACGTGAAGCCCATGCCCTAGGCCTCCTTGGCGCGCAGTGGAGCCGTCCGAAGTGGCAGCTGGTCGTTGGGCCACGTAGCCTACCCCACTGACAGCCAGGACGGGCGAGGTCAAACCCCATCATCACAAGGTCATTTCCCACCTCCGGTTGCTCGGACTATAAAGAGGCCTCCTCCTTCGACACGAGAAAGGGGGGACAGAGAAAAAAAAATAGAGAAGAGAAGAGAGGCAGACGGACGCACACACGCAAAAAAAAGAAGAAGAGAGAAGAAGAAGAAGAGGCTCCCTCCCTGCCGGGAGCTTCCTCTGACGACGACCACCACCACGGGAAGGGAGCAAGAGTAAGGGAGAGAGGGTTCGATGTAACGGGGAAAGAGTTAGGGGCGGCTGGCCTCCATCCTGCCCTCCGTCCCTCCTCTTCCGTTTATGTCTTCTTTTCTTTTGTGGGGCCTTTTCCCTTTTCTTGGCCATGGCATCATCTTTGGCACTCTTTTTGGTTATGATATGTATGTAGGGCCATGCCCTCTTGATTCGCATAAATGAAAACCACCCTCTCCGGGCTCCTCCATGATCTTTTTTTCTTCTCTTTTCTGTTGGTAATTTGTGCTAGTCCTCACGGCCTTTGATGGGCTGTTCGTTTTCCCTCCGTCTCCACATTTCTTCAGCGTTTTTGGGGTCTCCCTGTGGGTATGATCTCTTGCCCACGACCCTTGGCCTCATAGGCTTTCCACCCTCTGCCAGTGCCATCCCTGGGTGCCCACCCGCTTGAGGAGGAAGAGGGACCCTTGCTCTCTCTCCGATCGACCAGCTGCCGATAGGCCACCCCCCCCATGCCTTGAAGCCCTCTCCTCTTCCTTCCTTGGAACAAACTGTAAGACCCTCTCCAGCCTATACACTTAGCAGTTTAAATCCCCCAGCGATGCCTCTTCATGGCCCTTCGCCGGCACACCCGTTCGGTCACTCAGCGGCACGCCCATGGGGGCTATCCAGCGGTACACCTCCTCATTTATCCTTGGCCGGTACACCCCCAAGTGCCCTCAGCGGCACACCCCATCTGCCCTCAGCGGCACACCCCACCAGCCTTCAGCGGTACACCTGCTGGCCAAGCCCGAGCCCATTGTTTTCCTTCGTGCTTTCCGAGGTTCTCTAAAGGTGTTGCTCCCCCGGGGGCCCACCTCCAGTTGTCAGGTTCCGCCACATCATGTGGGCGCGTTCCCTGTATCTCTCTTACGCCCCGGGTCAAGGGGAGATGCTGTCGAATTTTCGTGAGAAATTAATAAACAATTAAAGAGGCAAAAGGAAGCAATAAGCGAATAAGAACGATCAACAATGAAGCCTTCCAACTCAGCGAATCACTGCCGGCATCACGATGAGAACTGGACCGAGCTAACTAACCACCCGGCAGCCCGAGCATCCGACTCATAAGGAAAGAGATCGAACCGAACGAAGAGAACAAAACAAGGGGGAAGTTTGTATAAAACTGCCTACAGATTGAAACTAGAAGAAAAGAAAAGCCTGAAAACCAGTAATTAAAAACTGGATTAACCTCCATCACTCCCTGCCCAACCCCCTAGCGGCACACACACGCCCAGCCTTCAGCGGTACACTCTCTTGAGCCTTCAGCGGTACGCCCCTGCAGCCCTCAGCGGTACGCCCTTTTGCAGCCTTCAGCGGTACACTCTCTTAAGCCCCAGCGGTACACTCTCTTGAGCCTTCAGCGGTACGCCCCTGCAGCCCTCAGCGGTACGCCCTTTTGCAGCCTTCAGCGGTACACTCTCTTAAACCCCAGCGGTACACTCCCTTGAGCCTTCAGCGGTACGCCCCTGCAGCCCTCAGCGGTACGCCCTTTTGCAGCCCTCAGCGGTACACCTTGTTTCCCCTTCGCCGGCACACTACATACTTGCATATATACATCACGATAAGGGCATTAATAACGGCAAATAAATTAAATAAAAAAATTACGCTAACTAGAGGACTCCGAATGCGTAATATTGATCACAATAAAAGAGGTGGGAGGGGTAATAAAAAAAATAATAAATAATAAACAAATGATGATGATAAGAATAATCATGAATAAAAAGAAGAGAAATCACCCCGGACAAAGGTATGGATGAACAATAAGCATCAAATCAGAAATCCCAGAAGATATAACTAAGAAAACCCCAGATAAAAGACACCAAGGCTCGCATTGCAGCCCCTACCTCTCCCCGTGACCCGGGACAAAAGGAACAACAACGCCGCCCTTTCAGGTCAAGCCCGAGTCTTGGGAATTACCCCGATATGGCCAGGTCTTGATCTAACCTCGGGCCGACAGCTTAATCGGACCGGATTTGTTTCTCATTCCGGATACCTTCCAAATCCTCATTGAAATTACCATATGCTTGGCAGACATTTGAGGGGAGCTACCACGGTTTTCTCGCCGCGTTCCTGTTACGGGCCCTTGTCCGAATATGAAAAGGTCCCCGAGCGGCCTATGCGGCTGACAATTTATGGCTTTAATAAAACCCTCAGTGTGATCTACCTATATCTCTCTCGCATAATTAGTATTACTCTTTTAGGCCGTGGGGCCCCTAATTTCGGTAATTAATCAAGGGTATTCCCTCGTATGGGGGATGCAAATGACGTCGTGACCTTCATGGCGCGACGGGATTCGGTCCCGACACGAATCACACAATCATCTGACGAAGCCAGATCGAGCGCACCATGGGCTCTTCGGAGCTCGAATAAATTGTCACTTTGTGACTGGCACGCCCACGCACTTAATAGACGAACCACACGACGCCAGTGAATTTTTTAGTGCGTCCACAATGCTCCAAGTGTTCGGCGACTCGCTGCTGGTCGTCAAGCAAATCCAGGGGCAGTTTGATGTCCGAAAACCTGAGCTGCTCCCTTATCACACTAAGGCAAAAGGGCTCATGGAGCGGTTCTACCTCCTCGAGATAGGCCATGTCGCCAGAGGGGAGAACGCACAAGCCGACGCATTGGCAAAATTGGCAAGCTCACTGGCAGTGCCTCCAGATGGATCTCTCCATATCCAGGTAATAAACCAGCGCCAGATGCCCAGCATGATAGAAGAAGAGCTAGAAGAAGAAGACCTAGAGGTCGCTACAGCAGAAGCCGTCAGTCTACCTGACTGGAGAGACCCCCTGATGCAGTGGTTCAAGTACCAGCAACTACCCAAGTACAGGGAAGAGAAAATCAAGCTAGTCAGAACCAAGGACTCTTATGAGCTCCGAAACGGAATATTATTCCGGACTGTGGCCGATGCCAAGCAGAAGCTACTCCTCCGATGCTTGTCTATTGAAGAAGCTTGGAGAGTTATGAAAGAGGTCCATGCCGGGACAGCTGGTGCACACCAGGCGGGGCCGAAAATGAAAATTAAAATCAAGAAACTTGGCTATTACTGGCCTGCAATGTTCAACGACTGCTGCGAGTACGCCAAGTCGTGTCAGAGATGCCAGGAGCATGCCATCATACCCAAGAGGCCTCCCGTGCAGTTGCACCCAACCGCGCCCAGTTGGCCGTTCGCCCAATGGGGAACAGATGTTATGGGCCCCTTACCCGCATCTTCCACAGGCTGCAAATACATTCTGGCGGCGACCGACTACTTCTCCCGCTGGGCAGAGGCCGTTGCCTTGCGGGAGGTCACCGGAGAAATTATGGTCAGGTTCGTCCGCCGCAACATTATATTCCAGTTTTGCGTGCCCGACCGGATTGTGTCAGACAACGGCAGCCACTTCCGCAACCAGAAGGTTTACCGGCTAGCAGAAAAATACAAAATTGATTGGATGACCTCAACTCCTTACAATCCACAAGCTAATGGGCTGGCCGAAGCTTTCAATAAGACACTTTGCACTCTCCTGGCCAAAACTGTTAGCTCTAATAAAAGGGACTGGGAAGAAAGAATGTATGAAGCACTTTGGGCGTACCGAACCGTATACAAGACCCCAACGGGCTGCTCGCCCTTCTCTCTCGTATACGGCTCGGAAGTAATCGTCCCCGTCGAATTGGAGATACCGTCCCTCAGGGTCGCCATCCAGCATGGGCTTGTCCCCGAGGGGCAGACCAACACCGAGCGAAGGCTCGAAGAACTCTCCAGTCTGGAAGGAAAGCGGCTTCAAGCCCAACAGAATATTCAGGTCTACCAGGCCCGAATTGCGCGCGCCTTTGACAAGCTAGTCAAGGAGCGCGAATTCAAGAAAGGTGACCTTGTCATGGTCAAGAGAAGAGATCTCATGGCTGCCAACCCCAAGGGTAAGCTGAACGAGAACTGGCTCGGACCCTACGTAGTCCAAAAAGTCTACGAGGGTGGGGCCTATGTAATTGTCAACCATCGCGGGGAGGTTCAGTTCCCGCCTCTTAATGGGAGGCACTTGAGACTGTACCACGCTCTGGCGCCCCCATTCAGGTAATAATATTACTCTCCGCCCCATTTTGGGGTGGATTTGCGTCATTAAAATGTCCAAATGATGTGACCACCAGCCGTGTTCCAAAAAAGGGGAAGAGGAATAATAGGGAGAGAAGAGAGAAAAAAAAGGGGGACAAAAAAAGAAGAAGCAAAAAAGGAATAGAAAGAGAAAGAGGGAAGAAGCAAAAAAAAAGGAGAAAGAAAAAGAATAGAAAGAGAAGAAAGGAAAAGAAAAAAAAAAGGAAAAGCAAAAAAAGGAAGGAAAGCAAAAAAAAAGAGAAAAAGAAAAGAAAGAAAAAAATAGAACCAGAAAAGGGGAACGCCCCCCGTTTCTAGTCACCGCCCCGCATCAGCGGAGGAACCCAAAAATTGACTTAAAAAAACAAACTCTTCTCTCCGTCCTTCCCGGGCGGTGAGTACCCCTTTGGCTCGGACCTCTCGTCCGGGTCATTGACTAAACGAACTCTTCTCTCCGTCCTTCCCGGGCGGTGAGTACCCCTTTGGCTCGGACCTCCCGTCTGGGTCATTGACTAAACAAACTCTTCTCTCCGTCCTGCCCGGGCGGTGAGCACCCCTTTGGCTCGGACCCCCCCCCCCGTCCGGGTCATTGACTAAACAAACTCTTCTCTCCGTCCCCTCTTGACGACGAGAAGTCCGGCCTCTGACCGAGGCCCCCGCTTGAGGCCAGCATGCGCTTCTAATATTGCGGCAAAACCAGGGAGTTGCCCGTTCGATATGGTGGAGTGGTCCCCTCGTCCTCCCCCTGGGAAGGCGAGCACTCTCATGTACCCTGACATGGGTCCCTGCCTGGTCCTTCCTAAGCGAATCCTCGCAAAGACTCATACCCTGCCAATGGGTCTCAACACAAAAAGGGCGGAAAGATACAAGAGCAAGGGAAGAGGAAGAAGGAAACAATATGCACAGAAGAGAAAGAAGGGTAAGAAAGCTCCCTTTGGGATGAATGCATACACAAAGAACGCGTGGAATCATAAATGCTCTGCTTTACTCAGAAAAGGGACCAGACTACATGTGCTGCGGGGCATACCCCTGTGTTACATTCGAAAGAAAAGAGAAAGGAATTAAGGGATGCAACGCTTAGTCGATGTCCCTGAAGATGTCCTCGAGAGGGAGGATCCCGACGCAAGGGAAGTTCGTCATATCGCGCAGTCGGCCCCTCAATTCCTCAAGACGGGCGAGCTCCGCTTCGACGGACACCATTTCAACGTCGGCGACTGCAAGAGCTTCCCTCTCCTCCGCCACCCTCCTTTCCGCCTCGGCAAGGCCAAGTTTAGCCGCAGCGAGGTAGCCCTCCAGCTTCTCGATCCGGTTCTTAAAGGAACGGACACTGCCTTCGCCTTCCTCCAAGGCCTTTCCGTGGCGTTCTCTATTATGGCATCGGGCCTCCAAGGTCTGCAGGTACTCGTCTGCCTGAGCGTCAAGGGCGGTACGTTCGTCGGGAGCCTGGCTCTCCAGGAACTTGCGGCGCCTGACATACTTCAGCAACAGCAGAACCCGCAGCGACCATTCCTCCAGCGGGCAGCTGAGCACTTGCAACGCCCCAGTCAACTGCGTCACTATGGTGTGCACCTCCCGATACGACAAAGGAGGGTCGGCGAGGAGCATGGTTCGTAGAGTGATCAGCATTTGACGGACTGGCGCTTCTGATGACATATGGCTGACTGAGGGCACGACCGGAGGAGTGAATTCCACGGTGCTGTCCATTTCTGCCCACAGGTCAGCGTCCACTGCCGCTGAAGAGGAAGGAAGGGCAAGGGTCAAACCGCCTGGTCGGTGTAGCTCAACCAGAGACCCTTGGCCAGCCACTGCCCGCGGAGTGGACGAGACCATTGCCGAAGCCTCCGGTACTCCCGTTATTTGGAGCTCCCCTGCCTCCTCTGCCTCCGCCTGACTCGCTTCGGCCACTCCAAGCGGCAAGGGTGTGGCTGTCGCTGCTCCGGCTAGAGGAGGGGCTTCAAGTAAGGCTGGGCCCGAAGTAGTCACCCATGAACTTCTCCTTCACGGTTGGGACCCCTCCAGATGTGCACGGAGCCCCGCGAATATTTGTCTCAGGAACGGGTCCTCCATCTGGGCTGGCAGCTTCGGAAGAGGTGAAAGGGGGACTAATAGGTGGGGAACGCTTCCTGCCTGCACGAGCACGGCAAGAGTCTTCACCTCCGGAATAGATGCCAGAATCGGTCCCCCCTCTGGTGGCTGACTGGTAATCGGCCTCCGCTTGGCGATTGCCTTGCGAGAGCGGCCAGACATCTTCCCGGTCGTCGACACCGCCTGCCCACATGAAATACGGTTAGCCGCCCGTCGTCGGGAATAAATTACGCAAGGATGAGAAGTGGGAAGAGCCATAAAACCCTGCTTACCTCGGCCACCGTGAGGACGCGGTCAGCGGGCGCGATCTCTCCTTCCTCCAGAGGCTCGGCTGCCGCCTCAGAAACACTTGAAGCCCCTGCGGCCGACTCTCGATCAAGAGCCTCGAATAGAAGGGCTAGTTTGCCCGAGCCCACATCGACCCCTGCCTGACGGTCGATCGGCGCAACTGGGGTACTCTTTTCCATAGCCTCCGGCAAGTCAAGCCCCTGAAATCCGGAATTGACAAGAAGAGGTCATTAGGTAACCAGGAAGGAGAGGAAGGAGCCGGCCCAAGCAAGCTCACACTTACAGCGGTCTTCCCCACAAAGCTCAGGGAGCAAGCAAGTAAGGGGGCCCCAAATACCGGCTCGGGCGGCCCCGATGCCCCGGGCACGTCCTCGTCAGGAGCCACTTCATCGGAGGAATAATTGTAGTC
The DNA here is from genome assembly GCA_022559845.1 of Amorphophallus konjac. Classification (NCBI taxonomy): domain Eukaryota; kingdom Viridiplantae; phylum Streptophyta; class Magnoliopsida; order Alismatales; family Araceae; genus Amorphophallus; species Amorphophallus konjac. The sequence continues at coordinate 21,339,443 of CM040126.1, read as the reverse complement.
TACCTCTTCGCCCGACGACGACCCGACTGCCGCAGGCTCTCCCCTTGCCGGCAAAGGGGTCTCCGCCTCCAAGTCAATGGCTGGTGCACCCTCCCTCGGGCTAGATGAGGCTGGTACACCGGACTTCGGCCTCCTCCTCACATATAAAAGAGTCGTCGGGAGTTGCACGCGGGGCCCGAATAGTCCAGCGACTGCCTCTGCTGTGCCTGTCACAAAGAAGAAAAGGGTGGACTACATCAAATCCGGTCGGCTCCCCGAGAACAAATATGTCGTTCAGGCCGACTAAAGACAAATACCCTCTTCGGTCCCTACAGCCTGGGATGACCCGCGGGCTTCCTCGACGGGCAGAGCCTTCTCGGGAGTTGCAGCCCTGCCCTCGCCCGGGACTGACACGGGCGCCGGTTCCTTTGCGCCGCCCGCGGAGAAGAAACGCATCGTCACCATACGCGAGTGCGAGGCCAACCCAGGAGGCAAATCGATCACGGACGGTGCAGGCGGCCGATGAACCTCACCAGCTTCGTAACTCGGCCCGGTCTGGGTAGCCTCAAATTCCTCAAAAGACAGGACAGGGGCCACCGGAGGGGCTACCGTCGGAGCCGGAAATTCCTCAGCCCGCCTCCGCTTTGCCGCTTGTGGCCCGGCCACCTTGGCAGCAGCCAACGCCTCCTTAACAGGCGACTTTGCTATGGCCGCGGCTTCACCCATGTCAGGCGCGGGCACGGGAACAGGCTCCCCCGCATGAGGAACAGGTGTGAACACGGGCTTTTCCACAGGGGCTGAGACAAAAGAAATATTCAAGTGTCAGGGATCTGCTCCAGGATGAAAAAAGGGGGGAGACTTAAAAGACACGGCGATAGTCAAAGGTACTGATCGGCGGGTTTGCTGGGCTCGGGTCGGGCAGCCTCAAATTCCTCAAAAGAGGGGACCCGTGGCACCGAAGGAACGACGGTCGGGGCCTTGGCTGCCTCTGTTTTTCTCTGCTTCGTGTCCCGCTGCTTGGCCACCTTAGCGGCGTCCACTGCTTTCTTCACCAGAGATTTTGCCCGGGGCCTCTTCGCTGCCTTGGGCAGAGGAGCCGCAGTCGGGGCTAGTGGCGCGGCTTCAAAATATGCAGGCTTCTGCACAAGCCGAAGGAGATTCCGGTACGTGGCCACTTGCGTGCTATCGGGGTGGTCTGTCAGAAAGGAAAAGAGAAAGGACAGACGCGCACTCATGATTAGCATCCAACTATCTGCAAAGGCCGCAATCATAAGAGACAAAGACAAAAGAAGGAAAAGAGATCGAGTACCGTGAGGTCCAGTATACAGTCGTAGTGTAACCGGCCAGTAGCTCAGGGATGGCTCTTTATCCCGACGCGCCGCCTCTCGAACGAGCCAGCACACATCCTCGATCTTCTGGCACCGGTCCGTAAGACTGGCCAGATCCGCGTGCTTCTTCATGGAAAGGTGGCAGAAGAGGCTGAAGTGGTCTATGCCCCACCCGTCAGCATAATAGTACGGGATGTGCAGGCGCTTGCCTAGGATGGAGGCCCTCTGATCTTCGATCTTCAGCCCGTTCACCCGGAGAAGGACATATAGCCATGTGGTGTCCCTATAATTCTCGGGTTTCCTCTCCTCCCGCCTCATGAATGTGCGGTATGGGCAGAGTGCATCTCTCTCCGGACGCCAGCTCTTAGCGGGAGTCCCCTCTTCCTCTGTGGGGAATGGATAATTGATGAGGTCCAGGCGGTCGCTCCCCACCCGGCATAGATCCCTCAGCGTCTTCTGATAGCTGTCCTTCGCCACTGGAGGCAGCTCCACTTTCGGCGTCGGCCTCCTCTCCCGGGATTCCCGACGAGCTGCCATATATGCCGCCACCTCCTTCTCCTGCCTGTTCTTGAGCCGAAGAAGATGATCTGGCTCAATATCAAGTACTGGCACTGGTTGCCGGCTAAGGAACCTCCTTTCGGCGCCATCCCAACAATCGATTTTGTTCAACCGATAGAAAGCCGTCCGGGCATTCCACCACTTTATATAGTCTTCGGTCACTCGGGGCACGTGACCCGGGGCTGGCACCCTGAAGGAGGCAGAGTCCGCCTGGTGGAAGAAGTCCCACCAGCTTTTAGCGTGCTCGGCAACCGAACTTCCCCGGACGTTCCGCGAAGGCAAGCCGAATTGCGCATGATAAGCAGGGATATGCTGATCATACCCAAAGTTGCGGCCAAATCGGAAGGGGTGGTACGGCTCCAGTAGCACATTATCTCCCTTCCGGAACACCAACACGCTGGGGCGAATGGACAGCGCCCAATCCCTCAGCTCGGGCTCCAGCAACGGGCGCACCACGTTTTCCTAGCTGATAGGGTGGACATACCTCTCCACCTGGTCATCCTTGCATTCCCTCTTATTATTCACGAGGGGGCTTGAATGTGCGGCCAGCGTCCAGAAATGAATAGTACCGACTGCATCCCGGGGAACCGTGGTCAACCGGCCCCGAATATCATACATCCGCATGGAGGTAGAAGCCGGCTCTGCACTCACGAACTCCAGCATCCTCGGCACCAGCCCCCAATCCTGAAGGACTCGCGGGGCAAACTCCGAAAACAGTGAACAAACCCACGCGTTGAAGAAATGTAGTGGGCACACGTACCGGGCCTGCCTCGGGAACTGGTGCGTGCTGATGTCTCCCAGGGCCTTATAAATCAAACAGAGCGCCGTCGGGCACTGAGAAAGTTTGACACCCCACGCCATCTGGCACGCCGGGTAGATGGCATCTGGCCGGATCACTGTCTCGTCCCCGTACGGCATGGCAAATGAGCACAGCCAGTACGTCAGATAGGCGGCACAGTGAGTCTGTGGGTCGACCCCCATCGGATTGGCCCCGCTCAGACGTCCCCTGGAGGGGATCTTCATATCATGCTTGGGCTTCGCACGTTTCTTGCGAGCAACGGCGGTGCCAACGCAGGGAAAATCTCCATACTGCTTCATCCCATCATAGAAATATTCCAGCCATACTGCAATACGCACCCGTTTTCTGTCCCCACGGGCGGGCTACTTCCCCTTGTGCGACAACTGGTACAGCTCTCGGTACGCCTTCATCAGGTACCGGTATGAATACCCCAGAGAATAATAGCCGTCCCCGTTAGTCTCGTCCTTGATCAAGTCCGGGAGGCATACTTCTTCATAAGGCTCCCCGTCAATGGGCAAGCCGCTCAACTGGCTTAGGCTCCACAAATCAAGTGAAGTCTCTCCCTCAGCCGTGTAGAAGGTATTGGTCTCCGCGCTAAATACCTCTATCATGCCGCAACAGAGACCCTTGGAGATGGGATAACCGTACCGGGAGGCCTACACGCTGTGGTAGATGCCAACCCGGACCAGCAATGGGGCATAGTTGAACAGTACATATTCAGTGAACTCCACTGCCCCTTCTCGGAAGCTGTGGGCGTCTTGAAGCTTCAGCTCCCCGAACCAGCCCAGTGATAGTTCATATTTGAACCTGATGGCCAAACAGTCCAATATGAACGGCTCCTCCCTATAACCCCATTTTAGGGGAGCCAAGAATAAGCCAAATCGGGGTGACTCGCCATGCACCTTCCCCGCAGACATGTCCCACCTTGCTGGCGTGAATTGAGGAGCTCGCACCAGTTTATCTTCAGCCGGCAGCACCCCTTCGATCCCCAGGACCGGCTTCCACTCCCGGGCCTCTCCCACCAGGTACATTGGAATGCTCCTGGGGACGTTGTATAGCAGACTGTCTCGGGCATGCAGGATCGCCCGCTCGGCCGCCTTTATGACGCGATAATCTCGCCCCTCTCGAGAGCGCAAATGCTTCAGAAATCGAACGAGGTGCCTATCCTTCGGGAAATCCTTCCTGTATTCCTCGGTGGCCCGATCGAATGTGAAGCCGCTTTCAACCCTGACGAGTCTGCGGACGTCCATGCTTTCACGGTCAGACCCCGATGACTCAGCCAAGGCGGCAATCTCCGCGTGCTCTCGGTCTAGGTCCTCCACATTGAGCCATGTGACTGCCGGCACTGGACCTCGCGGAATGAGGTCGGCACCGACGGCAGCAGCAGGGGCAGAAGAACCACTTGGAGCAGCCATTTATCTGCAAAGATACACAAATAGAATATCAGAATAAGCCACATGCAAAAGGAAATGAAAGACTGTAAAGAGGCTTTACTACAAGTCAAATGAATAAAGTATTGCCAACTTCTGACGAAATTTCGGCAGAGTTTCCCCTAGGCCAGAGGCGTAAGGGAAAACACGGGTGCGCGCCCACAAGGAGTGACGGCCCCAACAAAGCATGGTGGGCCCCGAGAGGCAACACCAGAAGTCCGCCGGTCGAAGGAGTCCTCTTCCTTAGCTAAAACTCCCCCTTGGCCCCTTGGCCGGTACAACTTCCCCTACAGGCCCTCACCGGCACACCCCAGTGCCCCCTTCGCCGGCACAGCCCTTCGAGGCCTCCCCGGCACGCCCTTGGTGCTTCCCCGGCACATGCGTGCTTGGCTTCCCCGGCACACTCGTTGGCCGCTTCACCGGCACACTCCGAAGATTGCTCACCGGCACGCCCTTGTTGGCTCCCCCGGTGCACTCCAGCAACTGCCCCCCGGCACGCCCCGAGCGCTCCCCGGCACACTCGTGCCCCGTGCTCCCCGGCGCGCCCCGAGTGCCTTCCCCGGCACGCACCCCAGCAGGCGCTCCCCGGCACACTCGTGCCCTTGCTCCCCGGCACACCTACGGCTGTCTTCCTCGACACGGCCTAAGGCCTCTTCCCCGACACGCTCGCGACCCTCGCTTCGCCGACGCGCCCAAGGAGCCCCCGCCGACACACTCCCCGGTGTCTTCCCCGGCACGGCCCGTGGTGAGCCTTCCCCGGCACATGCCCATGGGGACCGTTCCCCGGCACGCTCTCAGGCGTCCTTCCCCGGCACGCCCGGTTAAACCCTCCCCGACACACCCATAACCACCCTCGCCGGCACGCCCGGCCCTCACGTCAACGGGCCCAACGACAGCACCCCGTCACCGCCGGTGACTGCCCTGCTCTGCACATGCTGCGCCGGAGATGGGGAAGAGAAGAGGGAAAAGAGGAAGGGGGAAGAAGGAAGAAAAGGGGGAAGAGAGAGAGGGGGGAGACCTCTGCCGTTCCCGAACGAAGAAGAAGGGGGGGAAGGAAAGAGAAAAGAGAAGAGAAGGGAGAGAAGGGAAGAGGAAGAGAGAGGCGGAGGGGGAACGCCTCCACGGCTGGCCCTCACCATGGTGATGACGGCGACGGCGGCGGTCGCGGTGCTCGGCGACAGAGAAGATGGAGAAGGAAGACGAAAGAGGGGGGGGCGCCTGATGAAGAGAGAGAGGAGGGAGGGGGAATTTGAACGGGGGTGGTTCGAATGAACCGCCCCCGCCCCTTTTATATGGCAAAGAAATAGAGAAAAACAAGGGAGATAAAGGAAAAGAAAAAAAAAAGAGAAGGAGAGAGGACACGAAAAAGCGGACGGGGAAATAAAAAAAAGAGAAAAGAAAAAAAGGGAGAAGAGAGAAGATAAATAAAAAAAGAGAAAAAAAAAGAGAAGAAGGAAAGGGGGGAATGAGCAGAATGGGGAAAAGAAAATAAAAGAGGAGGGGATAAAGAAGAAAAGAAATAAAAGGAGAAAATAAAAGAAAAAAAGAGGGTATGTATATATAGTATTAAATAAATATGTGTATACATATATATGTATACATATATACGTATACCGTCGCACGGGTCTACTCATGTGCGTGGAAGTGTGAGTTAATGACATACAACAGTTGTCTCCAGGGAACGTCCCGTTCCTACCCGCAACGCGCTTATCACACCACTACCTCGCCAACAAGTAAGTCCTCCCCCGGCACGCAGCTTCGTGCCTCGGCTACCTCCCATCATACAAAATTGCCATCACGGACCCTACGTCCGAATCGGCACGAATTCTCCCGTTGCGCTGGCATTGTCTTCTTGCCAACGAATAAGTCCCTTCCCGGCGCAAGGCCCCGTGCCCTAGCCACCCACTCCGCACAATATTACCATTACGGACCCTACGTCCGAATCGGCACGAATTCTCCCGTTGCGCCGGCATTTTCTTATTGCCGACGAATAAGCCTTAACTCATGGCGCAAGGCTTCGTGCCCTAGCCTATACTCGCATATCACTCAACTTCAAAAAAAAGGAAGGAAAGAAAATGGGGTTAAAAATAGAGATACCCCGTCGGACTTGCCCCTGCACGAGGGCAAGGGTAAAAATGGCAACAACCCGGCTGTGGCGAAAACCCGAAAGGGCGCTACAGGAAAAATTGGGTACCCCACCACGTGAAAATTCGAAAGGGCGCGTGGGTAAAAGCAAGAGGGGGCCGGTACCGGCAAAAACCCGAAAGGGCGCTTGTATCGGTAATGTGGTTCAAAAAAAAAGGGGAGAAAAGGAAAGAACAAAGAGATCAACAAACCAGGTCAGCTCTCGACTCCCCGTCGGCACTGACGAAGAGACCAAGAGACAATAAACCAGGTCAGCTCGCAACATCCTGTCAGCACTGACGAAGAGACCAAGAGATCAACAAACCAGGTCAGCTCCCGACACCCTGTCGGCACTGACGAAGAGATAAAGAGACAAAGAGATCAACAAATCAGGTCAGCTCCCGGCACCCTGTCGGCACTGACGAAGAGACAAAGAGACAACAAACTGCTTCAGTTCCCGACACCCCGTCGGCACTGATGAAGAGACAAAGAGACCAACATACTGCTTCAGTTCCCGACACCCCGTCGGCACTGATGAAGAGACAAAGAGACAACAAACTGCTTCAGTTCCCGGCACCCTGTCGGCACTGATGAAGAGACAAATAGACCCAACAAACTACTTCAGTTCCCGGCATCCTGTCGGTACTGGCGAAGAGACCAAGAGACCAACAAAGCATGTCAGTTCCCGGCATCCTGTCGACACTGGCGAAGAGACCAAGAGACCAACAAACCAGGTCAGTTCCCGGCATCCTGTCGGTACTGGCGAAGAGACCAACAAAGCATGTCAGTTCTTGGCATCCTGTCGGCACTGGCGAAGAGACCAAGAGACCCACAAAGCATGTCAGTTCCCGGCATCCTGTCGGCACTGGCGAAAAGACCAAGAGATCAACAAACTAGGTCAGTTCCCGGCATCCTGTCGGCACTGACAAAGAGACCACAAAGCAGGTCAGTTCCCGGCATCCTGTCGGCACTGACAAAGAGACAAAGAGACCAACATGCTGCCTCAGTTCCCGACACCACGTCGGCACTGATGAAGAGACCAACATACTATTTCAGTTCCCGACGCCCTGACGGCACAGATAGAGAGATCAATATGTCGCTTCGGCTCTCAACACCCCGTCGGCACTGACGAAGAGAAAAGAGACAAGTACACCCACGGGCACCGCCCGGCTCATCCTTCGCCCGCGCTACCCATGGGTGGGGGGCATTTGTGGACACCAAAAAAAAATGCGTACCTGGATATCCCGCTCGGCCCCGCATCAGCAACGACGCCGAGTGAAGAAACCCAGGAGAAATCAAGCACAAAGGGCCCCACAGTCCGTGGGCCCCAAAGGAAATCAAACGGGCCGTGACTCGTGCTCGCAACGGGCTCAGAACGGTCCCCGAATACATGCCCCGTGGGGAGCCCTTCAGCGGCACGCCCAGCCCCCAAGGGGCCTCAACGGCACGCCCTGGTGGAGCTCCAGCGGCACGCCCCTTCAGGGTCCCAGCGGCACACCCCATGGGGTGTTCAGCGGCACACCCCATGGGGTGTTCAGCGGCACACCCCCTGGGGTGCTCAGCAGCACACCCCGGGGGTGGCTCCAGCGGTACACCCCCTGGGGGGGCCTCCCAGCGGCACGCCCCAATGGACATTCAACGGCACACCCCCTTGGGGGGGGCTTCGGCCTCAGCGGCACGCCCTCAGCAGGCCTTCAGCGGCACGCCCTGCAGGAGCCTCAGCGGCACGCCCTCAGCAGGCCTTCAGCGGCACGCCCTGCAGGGGCCTCAGTAGCACGCCCTTCAGGCCGTTCAGTGGCACGCCTTTAGGGGCTTCAACGGCACGCCGTTTTGGCTCTCCAGCGGCACGCCTTTTCAACTCTTCAGCGGCACAGCGGTGAAGATTTTCAACGGCAAGATGATGTGAAGCCCATGCCCTATGCATCCTTGGTGCGCAGTGAAGCCGTCTGTGGTGGCGGCCGATCGTTGGGCCCCGTAGCCTACCCCACTGACACCCAGGACAAGGCAAGTCAACCGCCATCATCACGATCCACTTCCCGCCTTCGACAGCCATGCTCGAAGTCCCCAGGGGCTGGTGGTATAAAAAACCTCCCGTTCAATAAAAAAGGGAGGGGGGAGGGAAAAAAAAGATAGAAAAATGGAGGGGGAGAGGCTCCGAGAGTAGAAGACACACACACACAGGAGAAAGAGGGGAAGATAAAAGAGAAGGGGAGGCCCTCCCGACGTGAGCCCCCCTCCGACGACCACCGGGAAGAAGCAAGAGTAAGGGAGAGAGAGCTTGATGTGATAGGGGAGAGAGTTGGGGGCAGTGGCCGGCGTCCAAGTCCCCAACGCTCCCTGTCTTCTTGTATTCTGTTTTCCCCTTTTGTCTATGTTCTATCTTTCTTTGGTTGTTCCCTTGCCCACGGCCTCGTCCTGGGCATTTTTCCCTTGTAAGGTGTATGAAGGGCCACGCCCTTTTGCTTCCCATGAATGAAAACAATCGCCCTCCTTGGGTCTTTCCTGCTATTTCTGTTGGTTTGCTCCCGCCTTCACAATGCATGTAGTGTGTTACCCGTTTTCTCTGTTCCTCCGGTTTCTTTCGAGCCACTACATCGACGTGATGCCTCCCCTGTGAAGCCTGACTTTGTGAGCCTTTCACTCATTTCCAGCAGCCCTACCTTGGCCTTAAATCCCCCCTCTTTTCCTAAATGGCCTCCAAGTCTCCCAGCCTGTACACTCTGTTTGAGCCCCCAGCGATGCACCCTTTTGGCCCCTGGGCGGAACATCCATTCTGGCCCTCAGCGGCACATGCATTTCTGGCCCTCAGCGGTACACCCCTTCCTGCCCTCAGCGGCACACGCACACACCCTGTCACCCCTGGTCGGCACACTCCTTGGCCGGTACACCCGATTGGCCTTGGCCGGCACGCCCCGATTGGCCTTTGGCCGGTACACCCCCCCTTATGGCCTTCAGTGGCACACCCTTCTTTCCCTCAGCAGCCCCCTTCTTAGCCTTGCCCCCGAGCCCTTTCCTTCACGTTTTCTGAGGCTCTATAAAGGTGTTGCTCCCCCGGGGGGCCCACCTCCAGTTGTCGGGTTCCGCCACTCCATGTGGGCGCGTTCCCTTTATCTCCCTTACGCCCCGGGTCAAGGGGAGATGCTGCCGAATTTTTGTGAAAAAAATAATAAAACATTAAAAGAGGCAAAAGGAAGCAACAAGCGAACGGGATAATTAATGAAACCTTCCAACTAATCAAACCACTGCCGGCACCCTAACGAGAACTGAACCGAACTGATTAACTGCCTGGCAACCTGAACTTCCGACTGACGGCAGAGAGGCCGAACCGAACAAAGCAGGGGAAAAGTTTATATAAAACTGCATACAAATTAAGACAAGAAGAAAAGAAAAGCCTTAAAAATAAGAAATCAAAAATTGACTGGACCTCCACCATCACACCTCAATTGGCCCTTCGCCGGTACACCCCCCACTGGCCCTTGGCGGCGCGCTTCTATTGGCCCTCAGCGGCACGCTTCTATTGGCCCTCAGCGGCACGTTTCCATTGGCCTTCAGTGGCACACTCCCCTTGGCCCTTTCAGCGGCACGCTCCCTCCCTTCGCCGGTACACCCTCAGCCACCGTCTCAACGGGATCCAGTGTATAGACTTTGGGCCAGCCAACGTACAGACCTCATGTTACAACGTACAGACTTTGGGCTTGGCAACGTATAGACTTCGAGTTGCGGTCAAAGGGCCAATGTACAGACTTCACGTTACAACGTACAGACTTTGGGCCAGCCAACGTATAGACTTCATGCTGCAACGTACGGACTTTGTGCGGCAGCGTACAGACTTTGGGCCAGCCAACGTACAGACTTCACGCTGCAGCGTATGGACTTGGCCAATGTATAGGCTTTGGGCTGTAATGTGTAGACTTTATGCTGGTCAATGTACAGGCTTTGAGCTGATGAATGCTGGCCAATGTATAGACTTTAGGCCGGCCAATGTATAGACTTGGGCCAGCCAACGTATAGACTTCATGATGGCCAGTGTGTAGACTTGGGCCAGCCAACGTATAGACTTCATGACGGCCAGTGTACAGACTTCGGACCAGTCGACGTATAGACTTCATATTGCAACGTACAGACTCTGCTCCACTCTGCTCCAGTGTATAGACTTTGGGCTTGGCGACGTATAGACTTCGAGCCTGGGGAACGTACAGACTCTGATTGGCTCCTTCGCCGGCACACTTCTCTCACCTTTCAGTGGCACACTCACCTAACTCCTTCGCCAGCACACTGCTTTCACCCTCCAGCGGTACACCACAATTCCCTTGGCTGGCACACCTTGTTGCCCCTAGCGGTACACCCTATCCCCCACCTTCAGCGGTACACTCCCCTCAGCGGCACACCCCTTTTTCGTAACCTCCACCGGCACCCCCTTTTTGTGCCCTCAGTGGTACGCCTTTGTCACCCTTCGCCGGCACACTCCCTTCTGGGCCTCTCAGCGGTATACTCTTACCTTCCCTTCGCCGGCACACTACACCTATGCATATATACAACATGATAATGGCCTTAACAAATGGCAAATAAATCAATGAAAAAAATGTGCTCATTAAAGGACTTCGAATGCGCAATACTAATCATAATAAAAGAGGCGGGAGGGGCAATAAGAAGATAAATAATAAATAAATAATAATAATAATGATAACAGTGAGTAAAAGAAAAGGAATCATCCAGAACAAACACCTAAAGAAGTAATAAACCGTAGGCCAGAAATTGGAACATATAACTAAGAGAATTCCAGATAAAAGATGCCGGGGCCCACAGTGCAGCCCTATCTCTCCCCGGGACACGGGACAAAAGGAACAACGACGCCGCCCTTTCAGGTCGAACTCGAGTCTTGAGAATTATCCCGATATAGCCGAGTTCTGGCCTAATCTCGGGCTGACATCCTAATCGGACCGGATTTGTTTCTCGTTCCGGACGCCCTCCGAGTCATCAGTAAAATTGCCGGGTGCTCGGCAGACACTTGAACGGATTTGTCTCGGCTTTTCCTGTTGCGTTTCCATCACGGACCCGCGTCCGAATATAAAAGGTCCACGAGTGACCGACATGGCCAGTGGCTCGCATCCTAATGCGTACTTTGATGTGATTTTCTCTTGTCTCTTTCTCGCACAATTAGTACTATTCTTTTCGGCCGTGGAGCCCCTAATTTTGGCAATTAATCAAGGGTGTTCCCTCGTATGGGGGATGTAAATGACGTCGTGACCTTTATGGCGCGACGGGATTCGGTCCCGACACGAACCACACAATTGTCTAACCGAGTCAGATTGAGCGCACCATGGGCTCTTCGAAGCCCGAATAAATTGTCACTTCGGTGACTGGCACGCCCACGCACTCAATAAACGAATAAACTAACGAGAGAATACCAAGCGATAAAAAGTGCGTCCACAACTGCTGAGGAACCTGCTGCTGCGGCGGCCTCTAAGGACAGTCACGCGCCATGTGCCCTGGCTGGTCACACCGAAAACAGATAATCGGTGCCGTGCACTGCCTGCCTGGGTGGGTCCCACCACACCATAGACACGGCCCTCGTGATCCACCCGCTGATCCCTGACGCTGAAAAGGAATCGGCTGCTGTACACTGCCCGATGAAGCTTGCCCCTGATCCTTGGACTTCTTCTTTCGAAAATTCTTCGAGAGGAACTTCTTGACCTTCGTGCCAAAGGACGCAGATCCTGTTACCGACACTGCCGAAGCCGGCGCTCCCGAACCACCCGACGCATGCTGGAAGGAACCCTGCTGCTGGGTAGCCGACTACTGGTTACGACCAGACAGAGACTGCCCCTGGCTGATCAGTCCTCGAGTCCTCTGCATATCCATTTCTAAGGAAGCCGCAACACGAGACGCTGTCTCCAGATCAGTGGCCCCGTTTGCGATCAGATGGTGCCTCAGCTCCTGCCTCAAGCCCTGAACAAACTGCGCGGTCTTCACCCTCTCATGCCCCATGACGTGAGGTGCATACCAACCCAGCTCGACAAATCAGGCCCTGTACTGCAACACGGACATGTCGCCCTGCACCAGCTCCAGAAACTCCCACATCCGCTGCGTAGCAACATAATCTGGACAGTACATACGCTCGAAAGCACTGACGAAGTCATCCCATTCGACATGCTCAAGTGGACGAAGCTGAAAAGACGTCTTCCACTTGGAAGACCACCACTTCCGAGTCATACACTGCAACTGGTTGTAGGCCAACACCACTCTGTCCTCGGCAGCACTCTTCGCAGAATTGAACACCCGCTCCATCTCATCAAGCCAATCTCGAGCCGCATCAAGGTCTGCCTGGCCGCTGAAGCAAGGTGGATGGAACTGCAAGAAGTCCCTCACTGCTCGGCCTGGCCCACCCCTAGCTGACGAGCCCTCACCAGCCTCTCCGCCGAACTGCTGAGACATAAGCTGATACATGCCACGGAAGAAATCCTCAGCCCCCGGAACTCTCGCAGTATCCGCGGCCTCGGTGGCCCCTGGTGACACTCTACTATGCTCCTCCTGGTCCCTCTGGACCCCCTGCTGGATCTCCTGACCTCCAGCCGACTGCCCCTGCTGAGAGCGAGTGCTCCTCCTCGGCGCCATGCTCGCTCCTGAAGCAAAAGACAGAAAACACGAAAATGGCATGGTCAAAACAAACACGCGGTGCCCAATGCCAGCGTCACCTGTACATCATCGCTATGGACTAGTGGACCACTACAATTACCTATGATTCTCATGTAATTCCACAACCGCGCTCTGATACCAGCTGTAACGACCCGAGAATCCGATTATCGGGAAGGCCCGATAACCCGAGACTCGCACCGCCACCCACGAGTCCGAGGACTCGGAAGGGTTAGAAGGATGGTGTGGAAACTACACAAGTATCACAAATAATTGCAGAAATTAAACAGTTATAATATTAAGCAGGAAATAAATTAACATTTTACATAGTCCACAATTGAAAATAACAACAACAGTAGTAGTCCACAACTAGTATAGAGACAAGAAAAAAAAGTACAGCTACACGGGGCATACCCCGACTCTGACCTCTGGCACTACCTCTGGGCACCCGCACCTCGCTGCACCCCAGACGCGCTCCCCTGGGGTGGCGCCTCACCTGAAACACGGTGAAAACACGCAGAGAATGAGTCTCGGAACAAGACTCAGTAGGGATCACTCGAACCCTACCTCGTAAAATGAGAAACCACTACGCTAGCGGTAGGAGAGTACCTCAGAAAGGAAAGCCATGTACTCTACACAACAAAGACCCTACGGCACGTAAACCGGCACACGTGCCACGGTGAGACAACCGAAGCTCAACAGTCATCCCGGCAAAACCCGAAGGTCGGAAACACACGACTGACAGTCTGTCACTCCGTACTCGACAGGAGTATCTCCCACTAGAAGCACAGCCGGTAGCGTCCCCTAACGTCTTACACCGCGCCGCAGGTGATCCGCCTGGCGTGGTAGCTCCTACCAAAGGCACGAACACCGTACAAGTAACCCAAAACAAGTGACTAACTGGGGTCACGCCCGTCGACATGCGTCCACTATCCCCAACCACGTGTGCACACACAGACCACGCGTCCTAGGTCTGGCCCTCTGACCGGTTTTCCCCTGGCACTGGACTCTGATTAGACGAGGGGCCCGACGAAAACCAGTCTAAAACCGTCCTCAGGGTAAGCCCGTACACCACTCCTTGGTGCAACCGGTACAGCGTACTGGTAGGCTACGACTAGTGGAGGGTCACTGAAGGAGTAGACTCTTAAGTCAACGGAAAATAACGTCACAATCGTAGGTACGCGGAACGCTCCTTGTACCAACACCATCACACGGCGACACAAGCCGAAATCACCATCTCCCAGGACCCCACGGCACCCTCACGTGTGGCCCCAACATGATGCCCAGCATCAGTCAGACCACGGGTATGCACGAGGATCGAGACTCGCTCATCCGGGACTCGAGTCGGCAAGGGATGGGAGACGCGATCACCGGAGGATCGCCTCCTGTGGTAGCGGTCTGCCCAGGACCGCAACCACACAGTCGCGGTCCTCCTGGGACCGCGACCATCCCAGCACGAAAAGATGAATGCGGTCACCTCGTGACCGTGTTCACACAGTAGCGCTCTCCTGGAGACCGCGACTGGCGTGCAACAGTCAAAAACAACAGTCAAACATCTCGGGGTCCGTTCCGGTCCCCACGGTGAACGCGGTCGCTACCAACAGTCGCGGTCTGTCGCAAGACCGCGACCGCCCACCGACAATCTAAAGCCCCAATGGTTCAAAACCTAATGAAAGCGGTCCCCGCCTGACCGCGACTAGTGAAAACGGTCACTGGTGGACCGCGATCACCTCGGAAAATCGAGAACGGCGGGAAACGGCCTAAAACACCATTCCACGCCCCAATCACCCCCGGGTGATGGGGAAACAAAGGGGGAACTCGTCCCCACGCCCTAGAGTACCGAATGATGCCCCCAAATCTCCAAATGGCGCGGTAAAACTCTAGATCGGCGCTCAAACCCCCAAAGCATGCATTTCTCGTCCCGAGCTCAAACGAACCCCTCTCGGCTCCCCGCCGGCCTAGAAATCACGGGAAAGGAAAGCACTGAGATAGAGGATCGTCACCCTACCTCGGGGTTGTCCGAAACGTGGCGGATCGCCGCCGATCCTCAAGAATCGTTTGAAACTTCACGAACTCCCCACGCCCTCACCGAGCACCGAACACCGCCATGATCACCACGCCGCCGCCTATGCCACGATGCCGTCGCCTTGCAGCGTCCGCAGCCGAAGGGGATGGCGTCGGGGCTAGCAGCGGAAGAGGGGGCCGGTCACGGTGGAAGCGCTCACGGGAGAGAAGGGAGGAAGAAGAAGAAAGAGAAAGGGAAAAGAAAAGAAAAAGAAATGGGAATATATAGAAAATCCGATTTTTCAGAAAAATACCAAAAAATAGAAAAATACGTTTCCGGAATTCTCGAAACGCACCGATCGCAACGGTACCACTCGTGCCTAGGTGAGCGGCCCGGTCCACCCGCAGCGAGCTTCGGAAGAAAAAGCCGAAACACACACCGGATATCGGAAAACACACGCAGAAAAGTCGCAGAACGCCTCCGGGCCTCCGAAACGACTCCGGATCGCGCCGATCCAAACACGAAAGATGTCCGAAACGAAAATTTCGGACGCAACAGAGCTGGACGCTTCGAAAAACTAGATTTGGGACCTAAAAAGAAGGATCCAAAAGGTCCGGGATATTACACTCCTAGACCGGCACACCTTGCGAGGCCCTTCGCCGGTACTCCCTGCAATCGCTCTTCACCGGCGTGCCCCCAGCCCAGTTTCCCCGACACGCTCCTTCCCCGGTACACCCCTTGGAACCTCTCGGCGGCACACTCGCCACGCCCTTCGCCGGTACACCATGCAGCACCCTTCGCCGGCACGCCTCCTCTTCCATCCCCGGCACGCTCCCATGGCCTTCGCCGGTACGCGCTTCCAGCTCCTTCGCCGGCACGCCCATCCTTGAACCCTCCGGCGGCACAACCCAGCACCTTCGCCGGTACAGCCTGGCCGCTCTTCGCCGGCACGCCCCTTTAGCCCCTTCCTAGCCCTCTAGCGGCCCACTCTCTCCGAATATATATATAACAATAATAACAATAATAATAAATTAATACAAATTATGATGGATAAATAAATCTAAATATATATATATGAAATAAACAAACAAGGTGTGAAATAGTAATAACAATAGTAAGAAAAGGGAAAAAAATATAATAATAATAATGAACGAAAATGGAGAAATCATTCAGAACAAATACATAAAAGGGAAATAACCGAAAATCCACACACACACACACACACACACACACACACACACACACACACACACACACACACACACACACACATATATATATATATATATCGCAGCCCCCGTCTCTCCCGCGACCTGGTGCTGAAGGAACAACAATGCCGCCCTTCCAGGTTGGGCCTGAGTCTTGGGAATTATCCTGAAATGACCATGACCCGACCCCGCCTCGGGCTAACATTCCGATTAAGCCGGACTCGTTTCTCAGGCCGGATCCCTTCCGAGACGCTACTAAAATTGCCGCACGTTCGGCATACATTTGAACGGGTTCACCTCGATTCCCACTGCGTTTCTATTACGGACCTGCGTCCGAACATGAAAAGGTCCGTGAGTGATCGATATGGCCGACGGCCCCCGTCCCGACATGGTCGTAACCCGGCATCGCTCTGGGCCGATGGTTCGTCAAATCGGATTTATTCTATTAGGATTCGTTCCCGCTCCTTCATTGAAATTGCCGCAAACTCGGCATACATTTGTACGGAGTTGTTTCTACCTACGTCGTACCTTCAATACGGACCTGCGTCCGAACATGAAAAGGTCCGTGAGTGACCGACAAAAATCGGAATAGAACGAGATGGCTCCCGTCATCCCTGGACCCTTTGCATGGGAATGTCAACAAGGCCTCCGTGGGCCACGCTTAGACCTCGGGTCCGTCCCGATTATGGTCATTGTATGACCCATATCCTCGGCCTATAGCCTGCTCCCTCCGAACACATTTTGGTTTTGGAATCTATTCTCGGGACTATTCCCCGTTGCCCCCCCCCCGGCACCGGAAATATTAATGATGCCTGCGCAAGCCCCGTTTGGACCGCGGGAGGCGCCCCCGGTATGGTCCTGACTCGATCTCGCACCGGGCTGATAAATTCACTAGTTTCCTTCCATACTAGCCGAGATTTTACCAAATGTTTTCAGTACCTCGGAATAATATATTTGTCGTACCCCGGCATACATATGTTCCAGGTCCTCCCGCGACGATTACGATATTCTCAAGCTGGACACATGTCCGAATATTAAACGGTCTCCCGAACGACCGACACGTTTCGGACGCTCGCTTCCCTAGACGCGGGGCTTTCCAGCTGATTCAAGGGATATTCCCCCGTTGCCCCTTGGTACCGGAAACATTAATGACGCTCATGCGAGCCTGACTTCGACCGCGGGGGGCCCACCGCAGTATGGTCGCAGCTTGCTCTTGCACCGGGCCAACAGATTTATTGGTTTTTGACCGCTTCAACCGAGGTTTATCTGAACGCTTTCCATCCTTCTGAACAATAAATCTGCCGTACCTCGGCATACATGCATTCCGGTTTCTCCGTGACGATCGCGCTTTTCTCGAGCCGAACATTCGTCCGAATATTAACTGGTCAGTACACGACCGACATGACCGCGAATGTTTTCTTCTCACCCTCATACGGGGATTTTAATGCTTCCTAATAGGCCTTCCCATGCAATTAATTTTCTGGCCATGAGGCCCTGATTCTCGACGATTAATCAATGGTGTTCCCTCGTATGGGGGTGTAAATGACGTCGTGACCTTTATGGTGCGACGAATTTTGGTCCCGACACGAACCACACAATCGTCTGACCGAGTCAGATCGAGCGCACCATGGGCTCTTCGGAGCCCGAATAAATTGTCACTTCGTGACTGGCACGCCTACGCACTTAATAATCCAATAAACGAATGCGCCAACGATTTAAGCAAAAAGTGCGTCCACAAGTCTGGCACGCCCGGTAGGACCAAACCACCCTTCATCTCTTCGCCGAGATTCAGGGCCTCATGGCCCCCTAATAAACGATGTTTGCCTACTTTGATGAATTGCAGGTGCTGTCTTCGCCTGCCCTATGGAGAGAAAAGCCACTAGGCGCAATCATCTTCGTGGCCTCGGAGATGCTACCCCGGGGCACATGCAGCTTCCAGGGATTGTGGAGGCCGCCGCTAAAAAAAAGGAGAGAAGAAGGGAGGGGAAATCAAACCCCCCTGTCCTCGATCGATTCCACTTACATCTTGCAACTAGCCGATGGATCGATTCCACTTGCACTTCATGATCATCTGTGTGTTGAGGAGCACGTCTCTTTCACTACCCCTTGCCTCCTAGACACTCACCATTTCGTGGAATCCTTCGGAACTCCTCCCACTCCTACTCTTCCTCACCTCAACATTGTGCTTGAAAATTTTAAGAGTAAGGATGGCGAAGAACAGCTCGAGGAAATTAAGGTCCGTATTGATGTGTTTAATACTTATAAAGACCTTACAAATACAGAGGAATATTTTGTGATTGAAGATGTGATAATTCCTCTGGCATTCTCTGACCGAGGGGGTCCATCCAAATTTCTAGACTCACCTTGGCATGTTTCTAGCCCACATGCACATGCATATAATCTTTTCCTCCACTGGTACAAGGGTTGAAATTTATCGGAGGATGAGATCACTTGGTGGCTCATTCTGAATGTCACCCGTTGGTTAGTGAACTGCAATTCGTCTGGCTGACGACGTTAAATCTAGCGCTTTTTGGGAGGCAACCCAAACTTTTAATAATTTCGTGTGATAATTAATGGTTTTTTGGGAGACAACCCAAGTTTTTATTATGGTTTTGTGTTTATTTTACAGATTTGAATAAATGATAAGTTGGGGGGAGAGAGCCGATTGCTTACTCTGTTGCTCCGATTTTCAAAGCCAAGTACCGCCTCTCAAACACCAAGGCCGTCAAAGTACACATCAGGTTGTCCCGTTCTTTCCCAAACATATCATGTCTACATTGTTCTATTATTCCATATTGTTCATGCTACTGAGGACAATATCATTTAAGCTGGGGGGACAGAAATTATGTTGCACATGCATTCATATACAACCTCATTTTTTTTCAACCTCATTTTTTTCAATTGACCCATTTTGAGTTTCATGATTCATGCTTCCATTGAAAGTAATTCTTGAATAGAAATGACTAGATAAGGATAATGGAAAATTTATTTCATCTAGTCATGGAAAACTGATGTAAGAATCTCTTTAAAGTTCATGTGCACTTTAGAAAAATAAAATCACGGTGCACGCTAATGAAACAAGTAGGACAAGCCTTCTGCTATTTTGGATATGTTGTCTGATATTCAGCACTTCTTAAAGAAGAGATCTTTTATAAGCTTTCGGCCATGTTATCTATCAAAATTAGTGTAAAAACATAATTGAGAAAAAATTAAGAAAAAAAATATCATGAAAAATGCTCCGACTCTGAGTAACCGAGCCTACTTCACTTAAGACGTGTTGGGGTTCGCGTCAAAAGGAAAAGGGAACATTGATCTGTGTAATCGGGCCTACTTCACCTAAGACGTGTTGAGGTTCGCGTAAAATAGTGAAGGGTAGTGCAGTATCATGTGTGTATAGAAAAGAAAAAAAAGAGAAAAATAAAAAAAAAGATCCCAAAAGGGACAAAGCAATATGGCAGAGGAAAAGTGAGTATTCTTAATGTTCTAATTAAGAAGTGCACGATTGAAAGACATTTGTTCGGAATAGCAAATGGGGGACGCAATTGTATATGTTGTGAATTTAGTACTACACATGCACAAGTGATATTGCACTTTAAGATGACTTCTTGATCATGTACTTTAAATTTCAAATCTAGGGCTAGTGTGTGTTAATGCTTCCAGATTCCTAATCTTTAGTTGACTCTATAAAAGATGATCTGGAAATGAGGCGTGGATATTTTAAACTCTCGTTGGTCCTTAATTTCAAATTATTTGCATTGGTAAGGGACTAGCAATGAGTAAGTTGGGGGGTGTGATAAGTGTGTATTTGTATGAGTTAAGTTCTAACATTCACACTTTTCACGAGCTTTAATATCAATAATTATGTACTTATCACACTTAATATCAATTTTCGATCAAAATGTTTAGTTTGATGAAATTATTATAATTTGAGCAATAAAATGTTATTCTGCAGGCACTCACAAGTCTGCGCAAGAATAAGCCAAAAATCCATGCCGACCAAGCCCAATCTTAGTCTAAATAAAACAAAAGAAAAATAAAAAGATGAAAAAAAGAAAATAAAAGCAAAACAATTATTTATATATACATATGATATATATATGGATATATATATGGATATATATATTATATATAGATATAATATATATCAATATATATATACTTGATATATATAGATATGTATATGTATATATAGATATAGATACGATATATAATATATATAATATATATAATATGTAATATATATAATATATATAATATATAATATATATAAATATAAATATAATATATATAATATATATTCATAATATATATTCTCATAATATCTATATATATACCATACATATATATAAACACCTCATTATATATCTTTCATATAATATATATATTCACTTATATATAATCTATTCATATCTATATATGCATAATATATATATTCATAATATTATGATATATATATAATCTATACATCATATATATAATCTTAATATCTTCATCTATATCATATATACATATATTACAATGCAGGCGGATGGGCCATTTCACCGGCGGCTGAAGAAGGCAAAGGCCATGCTTGGCCTCCACGTGGTGGGGTTCCTCTTCACATGCATCCGGCCAAGGCTTTGGTGAAGCTGGGCAGTCAACGACAAGGCCAAGCAGCCTTTCTCCATGTGGCTGGGTGGTTAACGCGGCAGGAAAGCCAACGCGCAGGGGCCATGCAACATGGTGGCGGCTCCTCCTTCACGTGGTCCAAGAAAGAGGCTCCAACCGAGAGACAAAGGCAGCCTTCCAAAGTGGGAGTCCGGCAGTCAATGGGCCACGGCTTCACACCACGTCGGCCAGTGGCTTCATACCAAACACAAGGAGTCTTTCGTTCACACGGACAGAGAGAAACAGAGGTGGTTTAGGGCCTATATAAGGACGGTTGGGGAATGGTTCGGGAGAATAAGCTCTTGTAATGCAATTTTTAGTTCTTCTATTCTTGTGAGAGAGTTTGTGAGTTTTTGGTGTTTTTGAAGAAACAAGGGAGAGAGAGGGGCATGAGGCCCCTTCATGTAACAATTTCTTTCACTTTTGTTATCCATTTAAATTATTAAAAGCTTTGGATTTTGTAAGTTTAAGTGGTTGTTATTATAAGTTCTTAAGATTTTATCCATTGCTTAGCCATTTACATGCTCTTATAATCTTCATTTAAATTTATTATATTCTTCAAAGTTATTCGTATTTAAGTTCTCTACATTTGCTCTTTCTACTATTTCCTCTAATTCTTCTCCATTTTTAAGTTATTACATATTTTTCTAAGTTCTATCCTGATAGGTTACTGTTCATCCGAGATGATAGTCTGTGTTATTCCTCTATTTTGAAGCCCTTCCAATCCTCTTTTCTTTCTGAGTTCTTCAAAAAAGTTGTTCCTCTCTTATAAATTAATATTTACTTATTCTACCACTCATTCTAATTCTTCTTCTTTTTTAAGTTATTTTTATTTTTTTCACGGTTCTATCTTTTACGAGTTTACTGTTCATTCGCGCCGATAGATGTCAATATTTCATATTTTTCACTGTCTTCCTCTCATTTTATGTCTCTACACTCTTCATGAAAATTCTTCCTAACTCTTAGATCTTTAACTTTCTATTCTGTCACTTCTTCTAATTCTCTTTGGTTTCAAAATTATTTAGTTTCTAATCTCGCCCTATTTTCATTATGTTTGTTTGACTGTTTGTAACCCCCCTTCATTTCCTTCTATCCATTCCACCCCTTCTAAATTGCATCCAAATCTCCCTAAGGCAGTTTCAATTCAATTTTCATGATTTTTAAATCTTAAAAACTCAAGGTTTTCAACTTTCAAATCCACTTCTCTCTATGGATTTGACTCGGTCTCATCACTTAACTATTCAATTTAATTTATGGGCCTGATATTTAAATTTGGTAGCGGGGCGTAGTAACGACGTGCGTTTTCCCGCCATCACTTGCAGCGGCTCGTCGTCCCTCCGAGCAGGTTATGCGTCGACGTTGCCTTTGGCTCCTGATGGGGATGTTGGCTCCGCCTCTCCTCGTTGCCGAGGTTACTATTCCCCGCTCGGTGTCCTGTCAGATGGTCCGCGTGCCTTCAACGCACCCTACTTCCGCTACTTCCCCAAGCATGGCGGGTCGCCCGGCATGGCCCGCGAGCATCGATTGTATCTCTGCCCCACCTTCAGCTGTTGGGCCCCTGCGATCCATCCCTACTGTTGCTTCCTTCCAGCCTGCCCTTGATGATCCGGTTGGGGTGCAGGGCAACGTGCTCGTCAGCCAAGCTGACAATCTTCTTGATTTGGTTGATGAGCCACCCGTGGAGTTCGATGACTTTGGCTTTCAGCGTACCCGTCGGAGCCACCGTAGGAACCGCCGACGCCCTAACCGCTTCAGCGATTTCGGGAGTCCCCGTCATTAACTGGTTATATCGACATGTTGGCCTCTTTGGCCTTTTTTAGTTTTGGGGCCCTCGGGCTATTTGTTGTTCTCCACCCCTTGCTTGGGTGCCGTCCCTACCCCTGTAATCTTCTATGTTCTAACTGTTTTCATTAATAGAAAATCGCTTGCCTGGTGGCCGGGGCGACACGTCCTGTCCCTTCCGCAATGAAGGGATGAATAGACTCCCTCATTTCCCACCTTACAAGTATTACCTTTCAGTTAAAAAAAAATCTTGATGCATCTCGGCATACATGAAGGGAGAGATGCAACCCATCTGTGGCATCCATGCAAAAATGAGCCGTCTATCACCCGTTGTATCTCTCATTTTTTTTTGAAAATCTCAAAATAGAAACTTGTGGACAATGATCATATGAAGAGTAGTACTCTTATATTACAATGATAGAAGATCTGCCCACCCAAAGAAGAATAAAATGAAAATCTAAGATATGAGATTATACAATCAATACATATGATATCTACTAGAAAATTAAGTACCGACGATAAATTATCGGCGACGCCTTTTACAAGCCATCGCTAATGTAAATTATTAGCGACGGATCTGAAAACAACCCTCGCTAATGACTTTTAAAGACGACAGGCACAAATAGTTATTGCTAGCCATATCTAGTAAGGACTTATTCGCGACATCACACAACTAGCAGTCGCAAATAATTCCTTATTAGCGATGGCTACTTATAATAGTTGCCCTTAATAAGTTTTAATATCAACAATAATAAAAAATCATCACTAAAATTTTACAATCGTCGTTAATTAATAAGTATTAGTCGCGACGGCCTTAAGTATGGAGTCGTAAAAAAATAAAATATTTTTTAAAAACTAAAAAAATATTAGTTTTAGCGACAGTTGACTTAAAACAGTCGCTAATAATGTGTTTTCAAATAAAAAAGTGTTTGCGATGGAGACAATGCAACCATCGCTATAAACATTTAAGTTTTCAATTAATGACTATAAAAAAACATATTAGCAATACCTGAAATGTAGTTGTCGGTACTAATTTATCATTAGCGACATCTCTTTGTTCATCGTCGCGACTACGACTATGCTTAATAGCGACGGTAGTATGTTATCGCTGATAAATATTAATCTTTAGCGACGGTTACAATCGTCGCGTTTACACAATAGCGATAACTACATTTATCGCTATAACTCAATAGTGACAATTGCAGTACTTAACAGCCATGGTTGTCGCCGTTGTTACTGTTTAACGAGTTACTAAATATGTACAAAAATGTCAAAACATATGAATTATGGAAAAAATTATGAAGGCATATTCTATGTGACGTGATAACATTATATAATAAATATTTTACGTATTAATATAGGCATGGCTTCGTATATAGATAATATTTTACTTCTTCCTAATGTTATTTTCTGTGAATATAAGTCATCCTTATACATAGAAACGTTCTATATATCTCGCTATGTTTTATGTTCTCTAAAATTTTAATTTTGCTATAGAATATAACATTCTATTGATTATATAATAAAATAATATTAATAATCTATTTTGATAATGTTTAATATAATTATTATTATAATGCGAGACTTAACAATTAATAGAACTTAATCATAAGGGTAGAGGAGGAATGACATATAAACAAGCAAGACATTCACGGAAGAAGACAGAGAAGAAGATGTTTTTGGGGCGGTGTAAAAACTCCACAAGAGGATCCTGACATATAGGCAACTGAAGACCCACCTGTCCATAATTAATGGAGGTGAACGTCCAACACCTACCCTCAAAGATAAGAAATAACTCTTAACTTTATAATGGATGATAAAAAGTGTTACAATAAAAATTATTATTAATAATTAATACAAATACGTATACTCTGCATAATTAATAATACCTAAATAGGTATAATTGAGAAGATATATACTTATTGACGACTGCAACACTTATTGGCAATGGTTTTTCGCCAATATTTATTAGCGAGGGTTCTAGCATCGTCACTATTTATATTTATGTATTTTTTATTATAATCATTATATTGGCAACAGTCGAACAATCATCGCCAATAACTTCTTTTTTATTTTTTATAAATTATATTAGTGACGACTTAAGAGCCATCGTGGGTAATATTTTATTTTTTATTTCATGAATTATATTGACGACGACTTTATCGTCATCGTAAGTAAATTTAATTTTTTATTTTTTAAAAATATTGACAACGGTGGTTTGTCGTTACTAATAATGTTACTCAACCATCACATATAACAAATTATTCACGATGATCGGTCACGATGAATCATCGTCAAAACATTCACGATGATATTTTTTACGACAATATTTATGATAAGCGACCGCCGTCGCCAAAAATATATTAGTGACGATTTTTAATTATTCGTGATGATTTTCAACCATCGTCGTTGCTATGTTTTACCATGGCTTTCTCATCTTGCGCGTGCACGTAATAATCATAAAAGATGCACATATAGATACTATGAATCTAGACCTAAATTCCTTCATCGACCGTGCGATTTGAGAAAAAGATCCCTTTAATATAGAAATGTTCCAAAAAAGATATCTACATAATAAAATTTCGGGCCTCTCTAAATAATATCACAAACAAATTCATCTTTTTTCATAACAAATAGTTGCACGTGCACGTGCACGTGCACGTAGGCTGTGCTTTCGTCGTCGAGCATAATTTCGAGTTATATTTACAAGCTGTTAAAAAACAAAATGTGAAGTAAAAAGCTAGACCGAACTCTTGGAATTATCAAATATGACATTTTAAATTGGCCATCTGCGGCCTTGTTTCTGTCCGCACCCTATTTGCTGCCTCCACTGCACAATTATCGTATGGATACGGTGACAATAGAACGCCCCGTAATTGTACGAATGGGATCTGCTGAATCTTAGAAAGTGATTCATATGAAATGTCCAGATGCAATGTATTTGCTCAGAATGTTGGAAGATCATGAAGCCATCGTATCAATAACCTTTGCGAGCAAAGCCATCGTATAAATCATCTCATACTCACAAAAGAGTCTTTTGAATCCATTTGGTTGAAAATTATAGACATTTTTTTGTCACATGACCAATTGGTTTGGGACTGGGAGATAATGGGGAGAAGAATGGGGGACCGAGAGTTTGATACTAGCGCTCCACAGTTGGTCTCTCGGCGTCTCAGGAGAGACGCCTACACGTGTTGCCTCTAGTGTGAAAGAGGGTGCCAAGCGAGAGAGACACTAGATCAAACCTGCACCCTCCCCCATGACGAGGCGGAGGGGTGTGTACGTACCACTGCGGCATGTTGTAGGTACAAAAATTATGGACATTTGAGGAGGAGAAAATGTGCTAGGCCTAACATGGCCCAATAACATCAGGTTCAGTGTGGCCCAAAATAGCCCGGCCCGTAGAGGCCCTCTCCAACCGGTCAACGGCCCTGAAGCGCGGCCCAGGTGAGGCCCATTTAAGGACTGGTCAGTCTATGGGCATGATTCCCACATCCGTGCTCTCCAGGCCTCATAAGACTAGCCAACATGCGAACATTGAAGCAGCCATTACGGGACTTACTCCGACGGGCTCTGTATCGCAGTCACATTGCCGAGATGCCCGCCACATTGTCCCTCTTATGATAGCGGACGAGTGGGCGATGGAAGATCCTCACGATCGAGTAAGACATCACTCCACTAACTACACCACTACTACTAAGTCAGGAAGTTGGTAACCCCATCGCGACTAGTATAAATAGGTCCCCAAATGGACCTAGAGACGGACACGAGCTGAGAATCACCCTCACACACAGAAAGGATCACGCAGAGTAATACACACACAGAGAGATATCCCCAGATGGAAACACCACGACAAAGTGGGTATGCGATACAAAGAAGGCTGATTGAGGGTCCTTCACCCTATTTTCCCAACTCATTCTCTATCTCCAGGCACTGACCGTCTCTCTCAACACTTTCCTCTTCTCCGAACACTCTCCATGCTTTGCCTCGATTCTGTAGCCTCACTTTTTTCTCATAACTCTTTTTATGTTTCTTTTACTCGTCATTGACTTAAGCATCAGATAGTTATCTCATGGGATCACTCTAAGGGCCCTTCTGACAATCTGTCTTGTGCTTGTAGGTTTTCTCGAGATGATCAGTAATTTTTCTCTAATAAATAAATATCAAATATGTAGTTGGAGGTGAAAGAGATATTTTCTAGCCTCTACAATATTATTATTCTAAAACGAATAGGTGATTGATTATGGATACCACGACATGACCATACGTGGAAGAGAAATTTACACCTCTCGGTGTTTGAAGGGGATGGTAGAATCGTTTTTTTTATCTCCGGACGTAATTCTTTCGGGAAAAAAAGGAGTCTTCCATGCTTGATATTCAAGTTCTCTCGGGGTGAATCATTCCCTAACTCTTAAGAAGAAAACTAAGTTGATGAACGGGTCATGGATGTCATAATTAAGGTATTTCCCCTCAAAAATCTTGGAAATTAGAAGTTTCAAAAATGATATTTAAATCTTGTAATAGATTTTGAAAATTCCTTCTATTTACGTACCATGCATATGCAACATAGGAAGAAAGTTCAAGATTCTACTCTTAGATTCTTTGAATCTGGACAAGAATTAAAGTACATAGTCTAGATCCAATGAACTTATTTTGCAAGTAAAATAACCTAGACAACTCATCCTATTCTACACCTATGCAATGAACTCTTGATTCTTTGAATCTAGACAATAATTAAAGTATGAAGTCTAGATGCAATGAACTTATTTTGTGGGTAAAATAATCTAGATAACTCATCCTATTCTACACCTATGCGCGTCGGTTAAATTGACATCCCCACGATTTCAACCAAATACGTCTGAACATTTTGGCATCCTCATGATTTCAACTAAATACACTTGAACATTTTAATTTTTGTGTCTGAGCATATTTTTTATTAGAGAGAGAGAGAGACATGAAGGCGATCGAAGAGGGGAAAATCTAGTTAGTTGGAGCAAGCTTTTGGGCGAATTTTAAGTTCCTCTGTATCACAACGCAT
The DNA here is from genome assembly GCA_022559845.1 of Amorphophallus konjac. Lineage (NCBI taxonomy): Eukaryota > Viridiplantae > Streptophyta > Magnoliopsida > Alismatales > Araceae > Amorphophallus > Amorphophallus konjac. The sequence continues at coordinate 21,311,912 of CM040126.1, read as the reverse complement.
GAATTCCACCTACAATCCTCTTCTAATCTCGATCCCACTTACAAATCAACATTTAAACCCACTTTTAACTCCACCGAGATAATGTGATTGTGGTGAGGAAAGAGAGAGAGATTTTTTAATTCTATATTTTTATATTTTTATATAATATATAATATATAATTATAATCTATACTTATAATAATTGATCTAAAATTATTTTAAATTATTTTAATTTTTAATCTTTTATCAAAGTCTCGTGCGGTCCAATAAACTCAACCAATCACCATTGACCACATAGGCCCATGTGCACTTTCAAATTTTTAATTTTTATTAATTTTTTAAATATTTTGAAATTTCATAAAATAAATGAAATGTCAGATAATAAAATATTTGATATTAAGAGTTATCAATAGTACTAATTAAAAATCAAATGTCAAAAACATTCTTTTCATTGTTATTACGTTATTACATGAATGATTAATAAATCAACACATAATTAAGAGAATTGTTACTATCCCATGTCAACTAATTTCAAATTAACATTAAAAGTTACTCAATGGGATTCAATTTTTTTAAAAAGTTCCGACAACTCCGTCTCGCACAGTGTACCGGGGAAGACCTTTTTACCATCCGCCCCCAAACCTTACCAAAGCCAAACGAGGCCCACGACAATGTATACGTTCACATCGCCCTCCAACGCCACACAATCCGTTTCGCTCCGGTCCAAACCATCCACGTCAGGTAGGCTGCCGTGGTTATCCGCGTCGCCCCCCTAGACGCCACGTCTCCGTATCAGCCAGATTAGCTACTGGACGAAGACTCGGTCTGACGTGGACGTTTCGACGGCTCTGATCGATCAGACAGTCTCCTCCCACGTTTCGCGGTTGCGCGCGGCGCAACGAAGCCGCGTGGTTGGGCCCCCATTTCACGCGGTCGCGGACCGGACATCCTTATCTTATCAGGAAATGGCCCCGGGAGCTTTAACACGTACGGCTCCACGGCTACACCGCATCCTGACCTTCCAATTCGTGGACCCCGTCATGGACAGACCCCGATTTGACATGACAGACGGGCACGTGGAAGCGTTTAATAAGATTTGAATTTTTTTTGTTCCATTAGATATTTTTTATTTTTTTATTTAACGAGAAAGTAGAACTGTGATTGAACCCGTGACCTTCACGTTGAAATGTGATGTCATAATCTCTGCACTATAAATGTTATGGTGGCCTCGTGCTCATTAAGTTGATAAAGAGATTATTGATATAATGTTGAGGCCTGTATGATTCAAAGTATTATCGTTTTCAGAGTCATGTAGTTTAAAATTTTCACTTGTATGTCGAAGTTCAGAGCTACATTGCTTTGACAATATTTATGTGCATGCTAGGCATGTGAGCCGTAGAAGAGGCGTATTGGGTTGGTCCATCTTGATTAGCATCAAATAGAACCATATTTACAATGTTGGATCTGCAAGACTCGAAGTCTAGAACTCAGAATGGGATGTCTCGAATTGAAATGACTGATCCTCCTCCATCTTACGGACAGCTTTCACTTGGACAGTTCCGATCCATCAGAGATACGGCGACAGGTCCATCATGATAAGTTATGTATGTCAGGTTAAGACATATCATCATTAAGTGACATTTTGTCATAATGTTCCTTTACGAAAAAAGAGAAGATGATGCTAAACACAGTATAATATTTGCATAAGAGGTAAAAGTAAATGAAAATTAATAACCCTTTCTTTTTTTTTTTTTTGATAGAAAGCCCTACCTAGTTGTGATATGGAAAGTGCATCCAATTCGGACTACACTTTCTATGTCACACCTAGGGGGTATTTTATTAATCAGTGAAAAAGAAATATTACATCGCTCTAAGGCAAGGCATACCTAGCTTATCAAGACTAGCAGCACCTCTAACAAGAATGGGAAGCTCGTGCTGTGAATTAAAAAAAGAATTACAATGAGAATGACAAGTCCAATTGGCAAGAGAATCGGCTACACCATTAACCTCTCTGAAAATATGAGATATATTCTCATGGAGAGGAAACAATCTCCAGATCTCTCTAGCAAAGGGGATAACCTCCCAAGGACAATCTGTCTTCTTTTGGATAATTTGCACTAGTAGAAGTGAATCACACTCTATCACAGTCTGTTGGAAAGGAAGTGTTTGAAGATATTTAATGCCATCCAATAATGCCCGGGCTTCAGCAACAAGACTACTGCATTGCACATAAGAGTGAGAGAAAGCCAGCATAATATTTCCTTTGTGATCTCTGATGACACCGCCTCCACCAGAAGATCCTGAAAGTTTGCTTGCTCCATCGATATTAAGCTTGATTTGAGGCCAAGGGGGATAGGCCCATTTGATAATTTTGATCCAAAAAGGATTTTTAACTACAACTTTTATGCCAAATCCAACCAATATGCTACGAGATTTAGGATGGCCTTCCTTAAGATTAGCAGAGCTCAAAATTTGCTTAACCTGGAAAAGCACCTTGTGGTAGATGCTTTGGGGAGTAGCAGATTTGTCTTCATGCAAAGCTGAATTCCTGGCTGTCCATATTTCCCACATGCCACAAGCAAGGACAGCAATCCGGAAAAGACCATAAAGAGATTTAGTTTTATTGTTATCCACTGCATTTTGAATCAGGGATCTTGCTGAATGTCCCCAGATTTGGCACCCAGACCTGTGGAAAATAGACCATAACTCTGAAGCCCAATCACTTTTAACAAATAAGTGGTTTATATCCTCTTCTTGCGAATTTTTACAGCAGACACATTTGGATGTAATAGGGATGCCAAGAGATTTCACTCTTGAATCAGTTGGGATGCTGTTGTTCCAGATTTTCCATAAGAGGACTGAGAACTTTGGAGGAATCCATTTGGACCAAATCTGCTCACCTGGGAACAAATTCTGCTGCGGAACAGTTCTGCAGGAGTGTTTGTAGATTGATGATATTTGACATTCTCCCGAAGAGGAAAGGCTCCACACTGCCTTATCCTTTTCCTGACAGAGAGAGGTAAGCCAAATGGCTGAACGAAGCGTAGTAGGAATATGGTTCTCAATAATGGTAATGACTTATGTAGATGGATTGAGTAATACTTCACTGACTGTGGAATTCTTGTTAGGGGTGATAATGTCAGGGATAAGAGAAGCCAGGGGCTGATTGCTAATCCAATTGTCCAACCAGAAATTAGTAGAACAACCATTACCAATGATCACTTTTTTATGTTTCAAAATAGCAATCTTGGCCTGGGACCAACTCCTTTTGGCATGGCCTTTCATCTCCTTGAAGTCAACCTCAGAGATATGTCTTCCTCTAATATACTTTGCTCTGAAATACTCAGCCCATCTTGAATCTGAATGCATGGCCTTCCACAACATTTTAGTCCTGAAAGCAGCTTCCATCTGCCTGAGGGATAAAATCCCCAATCCTCCACAGTTAAAAGGTTTACAAATTACTTTCCAGGATTTCCAATATCTTTTGTTCCCATACTTGGATGAACCCCAAAAAAAATTAGCAAATGACCTGTCTAGCAATTGGTGTATTCCAGCATGCATTGGAGATGAGGCTAAAGAGTATAACGGAATAGATGAGAGAATATGCTTTAAGAGGGTGAGTCTAGCTCCTTGAGAAAGATAGGAGTCATGCCAACCATTAATCCTGGTTTGAATAGCTGATATAATTCCAGCAAAATGAACTTTTTTCACCCGGCCACATACCAAAGGAAAGCCCAAATATTTGTGAGGGAAGGAATGATGGGTAAAACCTGTAATGTCTTGAATCTTCTTAATAGTAGCAGCCTTTGTATTAGGGTGGACAAAAAAATCACTCTTGTTAACATTGATGGACTGTCCAGAAGCTCTTTCATAAGATTTCAGAATGCCCATCAGATTTCTAATGGAAGCAGCATTAGCCTTGCCGAATACAAGAGTGTCATCAGCAAAAAGCCTTTGCTAGGTATTTTTTTTAAAAAAACAAAGTTGAAAAAGTCGTGATCGAATTTGAAACTTTCTTAAAGAGAGAAGAGGGTGAGACCACCCCGATAAACACTAAAGTTTAATCAACAAGTCATTTAAATAGTGGAGACAAGTAATTTGACTTTGAGGGTCAAATTCATTCTCCCAACTCGTTATAGTATAACTGACTCTCATTCAGATAATTAAAATATGAGGGAAATTAGTAACATCAAACAATCTAGTTTATTTTCCTCTTGTCAGGTTGTTAAACAGGCCCTTGCAAGTTACAGTAAACCTTAACCGGTCAAGAGATCCCACAATTGGTTAACCTAGGTGACATCATGACATTGCATTTTCTTAGCTCTTATATGTTTCATCTTTTGCTACTTACTCTGTCACATTTTTTCTTATTTGTTTAATTGTGTAAGAATTTGAACTTAAATTTAATTAGGAGCACCAAATTTAAGTTTAAATAACCCCACCTTAATCATCTGGTGAAAAAAAATATGACATCATAACATTGTCATAATCTCTCGTAATTTCTTCTCACATGTGTAAATAATAGTGTATAGGATCCTGAGTAAGTCATCTGATAAGAACCCTGTCTCATGATAGGGACGTCTCAAGATCAACTCGATCCCCTCTCGAAGAAGAAGACGTTTACATAACTCACATTTAATTCTCGAGATATGTAAATATACTATTTACTAATCTTGAGAATAAAAGATGCGCATGAATTGAGCATCGTTTAGCTTGAACCCAAGTGTCTCGCTTGCCTCATAGGTGCTAATACCACTTCACTAAAGTGACATTTGGTAACAATCCTTGAGAGAGGCATATGGTGGAAATTCTTCTTCTAACATCCCCATTGAATTGTCGGAGATTTGGGTGGCATACTTCAAATTTTTGAATCTCACTTGGGTTGACACAGTGGGTGCAGAGACCATGAAATGCCTAAAATCTTAGAAAGATAAAACTATCTTTTTATTGGTTAAAAAATGGAGAAGAATATAGATGGATGAGGCATTTTGGTAAATGACTGTCTCAAAATTCTCGAGCGCCCTAAGAAGCAGCCTCCAACCTACTTTCAGGGATTTCAAGTTGAAGAGTGTCCTTGTGTCTACATTCTCTCTCTTGATAGATTTTACCGTACACGTAAATCGAGATAAATTGAGTGTATTTGATAACACTTATTTTTTGTCAAAAATTCTGATGATTGGAATCTCTCAACAAGTGTTACCAAACATTGAGTAAATTTAGGTATTCAAAAAAAATTGTAAATAAGAGTATACTTATATACGTCGAAATAAAGGCATTGGCATATTCTCTTCACCTCCCCCAGTATATCTCTGCTTGGTACAGTGCTCCCCCAGTCCCCCCCCGGCCCCGCGCTCTGACCTCTTCTATTCCGTAAATTCCCCTTTAAAACAAGCTCCTACCTCCGAACATCCACCGCCACCACCACCACCGCCATTGCCCTTCTTAGAGAGCACCACCATCAGAAACGGTGGGAGGCAGAGAAGGAGAGGGGGAAGGTGGAGGATGGGCCAAGGGGGAAGAATGGGGAGGGATCATCAGGGAATCTCGTCGCCGTGGGCTGCATGCTCCCAGCAGGCCGGGAGGGCCTGCGTGGGGTGGGTGGAGAAGTTCTTCAAGGACTGCGTGTGCAGCCTCCGGGACGAGACGTCGTTCGGCCTGGGCATGGCGAGCCTCGTCTTCTGGGGGGTGGCAGAGATCCCCCAGATCATTACTAACTTCCAGACCAAGTCTGGCCATGGGGTCTCCCTCGGCCTCCTCCTCGCCTGGGTCGTCGGGTCAGTATATATAATCTTCATACGCATGCCTGTCAACACCGAGTGATCTCCCCATCTCCGTCTCCACAAGCAACATATATTCCTTTCATACACCGCAGGGAAGTGTATTGTTATGTCTAATATTAATTATTAAGCACGTTCTAGCTAGTACACTCCACCGTTCTAGCTAGTACACTCCACCGTGAGAACCTGCGTGCACACCATCTTTAGACTTTGCTTCATGTTTTTTTTTTCGTTTTTTTTAATTCAAACTAACGGCGTTTCTTCGTGCAGTGACATCTTTAACCTGGTGGGTTGCCTTCTGGAGACAGCTACGGTATGCCCATGGACTTGTTAGGACGCCATAGTGCATACTTAATGCTTTAGATTCCCTTGCTGTCATTAAGAAGGCCTTTTTTTTTTATTTGCTTCTAATATGTCATCTATGTATATATGTTTTGGTGGATGCAGCTGCCAACCCAGCTCTACACGGCCATGGTAAACGCTTCTCCTCTGGTATCGCTATTTCACTTCATTCATATATCTTGTTCTCTCTTCATATGACATGATTTGATCTGCCCAAAGAAATATTCTCTCGAAGCTCACTGGAGTATGCTTGGCTTGCTCTATGGATCACATTTTTTAGCTACTTGACAATAAGAGGGCTAGGGCCAAGATGCCACTCACAAATAAACCCTTGACGAGAACCTATAAGTAACGATATAGTGGCTTGCTCTGTGGATGGAAGTGGGTGGAATTGAAGTCACCGAAGGATTTGTTTCTTCTCTCTGCATGCCTGGTTGGGGGTGGGGTGGCAGCTGGGGGAGGTTGGCCGGTTGCGCTTGGCACAGCATCTGCAGTACGAGATGCCTATGTTGTAATGGAAACTTTTGTCCCTCGCAGTTGTACACAATGATCACGGTGGTCTTGGTGGTGCAAACCCTGTACTACGACTACGTAAGGAGGTGGTGGAAATGCAGGAGCTTCCAGATAAACCCAGACCCAGAGGTACACGTATATATTCCCCCCCCCCCTACTCTAGGTCCATATTATTAAAGATGGGTGACAATCTTGCTATGCATTACGTCTATGTACCCGGACCATACTCATGTGAACAGTCTGTTACAGTGGGTGGGCTAATTAACGTGGGGTTTCTCCTTTCCAGGTTGAAGAAGGGAACAAGAACCCTGTTAAGAAAAGACCCACAAGTAATCCGACGACGCCCATACTGCTACCGGCCACAAGTTCATCCATGCGAAGGGACGTCTACTATACGTACGGGAGGCCTAGCTACCAAATCACCCCCCACTTGTCCATTAATTGTCCTCTACGTGACTATGCATCTCATAACTATGCGTATATGAACAGTATATAGCAACTCGATCAGGTCCAGGAGTTTATTTCTTCCTATATATGGGTCTGATTCCTCGTATATATCCTGCATGTGGCTACGCTTGCCTCCTGAGAGCAGGTCGGCTAGGTCTTTGGCCAACAGCGGGACGCCCACGTTCGGGTCTTATCTCGGTGCCGCAGCGGCCAGAAGCGATCCCGCCGGCCGAGGTGCGGCGCTGCTCGACGACGACGCCTCTTCTGACGAGGAGGGGTCCCCGACCCGTCGCCACCGCGGGGCAGCAGCGGGGACCGGTGGGGGGACCTCGCGCTCGGTGAGCACATCCTCTGGCTCTTCATATATATATATATATATATATAGCCCCACCTGCGACAATATATAAAACCCTCTAACTCTGTGCCTCTGTGGTCCACTTGACCCGCAATATTGAGCTGCGGAGCATGTGAGCCATGGATCGCGTCCGGAGTTTGGCTCATCATGTCGTTATCTGTAGGACATTCTCTGTAGATTTTTCTTTTATAATACATAGACAATTAATAGACTGTGATTAAGAAATCGTAATACCGTAAATCTCAACTCGAAGTCTTCACAGTCATCTAGCTCATCTTCTTAGTTAATTTGTACGTACGTACTACTCTTGAAGACGTCCAATTAAGATATATAATGTTTCAATGTGATCCCACAGATATTAGAAGGGCTTAGCTCCACAATCTAGGGGTACCCTCATATACATATAGAACCAGTAGATCACGAAAGACAATTTATTGTGAGAGTATCATTATAATTGACACGAAGAATATGAGAATCTTCAAGAACACAATCTGATTAAGATGGCCGACTTAGCTAGCTCTCCACCAGTTATTAATTAGGAGGGCTTGTCTCCAAAATCTTAATTTGGTGCACCCATGACAATGCAGGATATCAATGACATATATACGGTTGACTGCATATATAGTTTCCCTTGCTATCATATTTTACTATTGTTCTCAAATATTCTTCATGTGATAATGTTACTGTCATAATAGATTGTTTTTCGTCATTTCATCTCTTATATATCGTCATTGATCATCTATTAATCTTAACTTTAAGTAGATTAGGAGAGAAAAGACTAGACTTATCCTTATAAATTTGATCCCTCTTGTATAATTCAAAGGATTACACATATGTTAGAGTTTGCTTTCTTATAGTCTAATGTATATGTACTCTGAAATGTCCTTATATTTTATCATTAGATTATATATGTCTTCGATGAAACATTCGTCTAAATCCAATGATACTAGAACTAGAGAGATAAAATGAAAATAATGTTATAAAATATGAATATATATATATATAGTTATTTTAAAGGGCCTTGATCGATACACTGTATTTCCACATATATGTATAGGTGGAACCGAGATGACGCAGAGCATTGCTGGCCATCTCATCTCGATCTGTAGGCCAACTTGTGCCCTGTCGAGGTGTACGGTGGTTGTCGTTTTCTCAATAGGCTCGATACTGCAGCAGCAGGAGAGAAGTCACCCACATTTACCCTCCATGGACGTCGGTGGTCCTCCGCGTCCTCCTCCGTAGAAGTCTTGTCCAGCCACAGTCCAAGGGTGGTCCTGCGTACAACCTGGTCGACTATATATCCAAAAGAGTTGGATCCGAGTTTAATGCCCGGTGGCCCGTCAACAACCAGACTTCTTATTACCCCATGAGTACCATCTTGCTGCACATCTTGCCGTGCAGAGTTCCTTGCATATATAGATTTCTTGCTCACCAAAGTCTTAGAAGACCACTTGCTTTGTGGTACAAGAAATTAAATGTGCCCCACATATATCAGCTTCTTTCTTGTTTCAATTTCATAAGATATAGATTGATGAGATCTTAAGTAATTAGAGTGCCCTTTAGACCTCTACCCACTCGCATTGTTATTAACATGAGAAATGTTAGGGTCCCATTATTCTTTTTATCACTCTATTTGTGATGCTAATTATGGCTAGTATATAAACTTGCTCGTGTGAGAACATGATACATCATGCATATATATATGCTTATGTGTCTGCAGGTAGGCTATGGGACCTTCATTGCTATCTCTGCTAGCCTGCCATTCCAAACGAGGGCCTTCATGGAAACCTACCTGACGATGCCGTCCAAAAGCTCACTGCAGGTAGGAGTACAAGTTTCAGCCTGTATTTAAAGGATTAGCTGTTTAACTGCCGTCCACAAGCTCACTAGCTGCAGGCTTTCAGAACCTTACAACACTCGGGTTTAATTAGGGGCTTATAACTCATCCTTGTGGACATGTATCCAATCTTAGCTTAGCAAGTTCTGGCGCAGGAAACAAGCATGGAAACTAACCCGTACGGCATCTGGCTAGGATGGATTATGGCTGCCATATACATGGGAGGCCGCTTACCGCAGATCTTCTTAAATGTAGGTGTCCTTCGACCAAGATAATTAGCGTTCATAATTACCTGCATATATTATGCATTTCTTCTCGGGGGATCTTGTCCATTTTGTATCCTAATACACATCTTGTTTTGATCATTAGATCAAACGAGGAAGCGTGGAGGTACCCTCTTCTGCAAACATTTCGTTATATAAATATTGTCGAGATAAGAAATTTAGACACAGTTTGTTCGTATCTCATGGCAATTTTACACTAAATCTGGGACTTTGTGCAGGGCTTGAACCCTCTCATGTTCATGCTGGCTCTCTTGGCAAATGTGACTTACGTTGGAAGGTTCTCTCTCTCTCTCTCTCTCTGAGTGTGTGTGTGTGTGCCAATGAGAGTTTTTCTTTTGGGCAATAAGGGGGTTACGTACGTACCATCCCCTCTGAGTTAGAGACTACTTAATTGTGTCCCTTCTCATGAGCTAGTTTACTAACAGGATTAATTAGCACTCATTCACGTCTAAAAGTCAGATTTCATGTACATGTACTATTCCTCCTCCTGCCTGTGGTGTGCACCCCTCATGCAGGTCATTCTCTCCTTTGAATGCAGCATATTGGTGAGAAGTATGGAGTGGAACAGAATAAAGGCCAATGCGCCGTGGTTGCTGGACGCAGTAGTCTGTGTTCTACTGGACCTCTTTGTATCCTTTGCCGGTTAGAGCATGAAGGAAAAGCTATACAGATTCTCGCAGTTTGGAAAATCTTTAATTTGTATAAATCTGTAACCTTAACCACACATTCTCCACAGATCCTATTACAGTTCGCCTACTACAAATTCGATCACCGGAGGAGAACACGCCACAGGGCGATCGACTTCGGAGACTACGTAGAAATCAAGAAACCTTCGTCGTAAGAGATTGTACGTGGTACTGCAATCGGTATTTCTTTATTTTCTCGGTCATTTCAAGTACTTGCAGCTAGTGAGATGTAATAACCTATATATGTTGCTTAATTGGATTCTGTGAGAAAAACTCGGTTGGAGTACACAAGCTTGTCTCAAGGCGTAATATGTTATAAATAGTGCACATATTATATATCATGGTTTGTCGACTCGGACCGACTCGGGTCGACTCGGGCGTACCGTATCATATCTTGTAAAATCCGATACCCTGCAGATCACCTTCAGGATCGGCCGAGTCGGGCCGAGTCACAGTGAGAGAGAGAGAGAGAGAGGAGGGGGTGAGTAGGGGAGAGAGAATGAGAGGGCCGAGTCGGATGTGACTCGGCCGTATCGTACCGGATCAAGAAGATCCCGATCCGGTACGACCTAACGAGTCGGCAAACCCTGCTATATATATGTTTGGCCACCCGATCCAGCAATCGTAGGCTCATCGATGATTGTAAGAGGTAATCGGGCCAGGTTTGATGAGTACTCTGGAATCTGTATTTGATCGGACTCCCCCTGATTTTATACAAGTCGGTCTAACTCGGAGTCGACTCGGTCTAATCACATATTTAAAATAAATTTAATAACAGAGTTTAATTTTTTAATCAATAAAATATAAGATTTATGACTATTTTTATATCATTACTCTAGTTTTTTAAGTTTTAAAAAAAAAATTAATTTTAAATATTATATTATTATTATTTAAATAGTCCACAGTGACTCGGTGTGAAGAACTACCGTAAACGAAGTCATGGATGGGCATTCTTGTTTTTGTTTCCAACATTGTGAGTAGGAAGTGAGAGTGCTCGTTGTTGTTTTTGCTCCCACTTCCAATTTGAGATTGAGAATTAAAATGGTGTTGGATACTTCAGGTTATTTCAGAAAAGATTATAAACATTTCATTTATTTGATAAGGTCACCCGTCACCCCATGAAAGGTCGGCCTTCGTGATCTTGGGCCGGCTGTTGCCAACCAATAAGGGGAACGGCAGCCCACTTCGGGGGCAATGGCACCATTACAGAGAGTTGGGGGGGGGGGGGAGGGTGTGCTCCATCCAACTGTCTTGATCTATGATTGACAGGTTGTTTTGATCGATGAAAATATCATAAAATATTATAAAATATTGCATTCCATGTCTCATGCAAACAAAATATTTTACACATGTCTTGATATAAGTTTATGACAGAATGAATGTCTTAATTTCTGGGCGGAAGCACAGCATATTTTTTCAGTGAAATTTCTTTCCACTTATATAAGTTGTTGGCATTTGCTTGATTTTATGTCCTGCTCATTTGAGTCAGTGCCCTAGTATCGAGAGAGAGAGAGAGAGAGAGAGAGAGAGAGAGAGAGAGAGAGAGAGAGAGAGAGAGAGAGAGAGACCCACATGTTCTGTGCTCTATATATGATGATGGAAAAGTGGGACGACGTGACAAGTACTTGAAGACATAACTTCAAACCTCTTCTATTTGGAAACACTCAACACTGATAAAGCCCAGTGAGTCTTTCCCAAATGGAATATGGGTGTATTGGCTTACGTGCAAAGAAAAGTTTGAAGGGAAGGAACCAGAGAGATATACAAAGTGGAGAGAGAGAGATGGATTCTCTCCATATTCCATTTTCAGGTAGATTGTACATAAATTTCGAGGAGAAAAAATGTTAAAGAAATGAAAAGTGACGAGCAAGCCATTAATGCTTGCACTTTCTCTAGGATAAAATAGGGAAAATAAAGTAAATAGCATCTCATAATCTACGATCCAAAAGAACACCCAAATAAGATTTTGGAGTTTTTTTACATAAAAATTATTATTAGATGTGAATTTATATTTCTAAAAATATATTAGCAGATATATCGATACATAAATTTTAATTTTACTAAAATGGGATCATCTTAATCACGCATTACCAGTTGTGAGGTTAACCATGATTAATTTTAACTAGGTATAAAAAAATATCAAACTATCCTCAATTAAAAAAATAAAAAATATATGTATTATTCAAAAAATTATCTAAAATGCCCTTCGGCCCTCTACTCTCTCTCCCTCTAAAATCACACCCCACCCAATGGTGGGTGTCGGTGCTGTAACCTAAACCCCCCCTCCGACACCCCCTCTCTCTCTCTCTCTCTCTCTCTCTATCTCTTTGCTCCCTCTCTCAACTATCAAAGGCCTCTGGATCGGAGGTAGTCTAGCTCGAGATGTGGAGGCTTTGGGTGTGGATCAAGTTGGGGTTCCCAGAGACGCCACGGTCGGCTACAACAATAGCCCATGGCATTGCAGGGTTGTGGCAATAGCGGTTGGGATGCCAGTAGTGGCTCCAACGACAGCGATTGAACGTAGTGTAATGCCTCACGTGGCTTGCCGGGGGGAGGAGATAAGAGAGGATGGTGGTGGACAGGAAGTCGAGAGGAAGAAAAAGATGGGGGAGAGGAAGGGGAAGGCGGTGACGCTCACGCGAACTAGTGGTGGGATAGTTGGAGGTGACTACTAGGGAGGCGATTAGTTGCAGTTGCAACAAGTGCAGGGCCGGTGGCATGGGCGTCTTTGCAATGTGGAGGAGTGGGGGTCTGGTGGCCTTGCTCATGCTGGGACAAAGGGAAGGGGAGAAATTGAGATGGAGGGGAAGGGGGTAATTGTGGTCTATGGTCCAGGTAGACGACGCGAGTTGGGGGCGAAGGGCGGTACTACCTCACTCCTGAACTCCCCTCCCCTCCCCTCCCCCCATTTGTTATCCGCCAGCAAGAACCTCTCTCCCCTCCCCCCATCCACTACCCCATTACTGGACCCCCCTCCTCTCCACTGGATGCATGCCCCCCACCTATAACCCTATCGGCGAGACCCCCCTCCCCTCTCCCAGACGCCTCCCACTTGCTACCCGCCGGCAGGGCCCCCCCTCCGCCCACCTATTACCCCACTATCTGACGCCCCCTTCTCTCTCTCTCTCTAAATAGTGGATCGAGAGTATATAGTAGTCATTTAACACCCATATAATTAGAATATAAGAATCTTTTTAGAATATTCGCTCTCTTATAGACGGAAGTTAACCACGATAATATTGTTACACAACGAAGATTTACATAGTGATATACTTATTAATGTATTTTCAGAACTTTTTTAGAAAATTCTTGTCTAATAATAATTTTCATGCAAAAAAAATTATAATTTTTTATCATAGATTCTTATGATGAAAATTTTATACTTTTTTTTACAATGAGATTACGAGATTACGAAAATAATCTATAATTTCATGTTATTTTCAACTGTTGATCGGGCCTCTTAAGATTTGGTTTCCCATTCTTCTCAATATGATATCATTGAATACACGAGGCCTTATATGGTTATGACCATGTTAGCTCCATACAAAAAGAAAATTAAAAAAAGAACTCTACAAATTTTCCAAGTTCTTAACCGTGCTTAGATTAAACCTTGCCACAATTTTAAGAAATAAGTTTATTGTCAATTTTCTAGCTCCCTTTCTGTTTTCTTTTTTAGGAGGGAAGGGATTGGTGATGGACATATACATGAAACATCCAAATATGTATAGAGAATAATGACATTTGACTTGAATCGCAGGTCTGAACTATCTATGATCGACAGGATTTTATTCAAGTTTGGCTTAACTTTGAATAACAACATCTTTACTAAAAAAAATGATGCACACCCTAAGGTATGCACTCATAATGGGTGTGCACCAAGTGAGTCTCTTAAGGGCTGTTTGATAATGGGGTGGGGTGACTTATTAGTGTCCCTGAGCGTGAATAAGTCATCCCACCCTAGTTAGTGGGAGATAGAGTGTGAGGAGAAAATGTGAGATCCATAATTTTCTCTCACATATGTTTATTATTCAGCCTATCCTATTTGGAAAATAAAATGGCCCTTAGTGTAAATTTGATATTAGATTAGGATAGGGGCGAGTGACTTATCCGAGAGGATGTGTCCGCCCCTCGTCCTAACCGACCTCAATTATTTCATTCCACCCATTTCATGCGAATTAAAAAATCCAACATTATCCCCATTCAACCCCTTTCATGTGAGAGGTGAAGAGGCCATCCTTACCCGGTCCTATTCAAATATGAAAGTGACCCTAAAGATATCCCCATTCCACCGGATTTCAATCAAGTTGGCCTTAAAACTTCAACTGGATTTTAGCCTAGGGCTCAACTTTGAGTTTGAATTTGGGCCGGGCAAGATAAACCTACGTTAAAGGAATAAAGTGGGAATGCATGGATGATTTCATAATCTTACAATTTTATTGAATTTTAGAAGTACCCACTTGTCATGATGACGATCAACTATCAAAATCTTATTTGAGAGGTTTCCCAGATTACAGAATACTAGAACGAATATTGCATTGCCCGTAGAAACTACAAATATTAGTATCTTTGTTAGCCATTTTCAATTCTTTAATAACTATTTTTCTTCTCAAATATATGTGTACAATTCATCACAATGAGAAGCATCTCTCTCTCTCTCTCTCTATATATATATATATATATATATATATATATATATATATATATATTTAATAACTTAAAATCTAACATAATTAATTTAGAACTTAATTTAGACATGTGACATCTTAAATTCAATATTTAATAAAATTATTAATTAATATATTACCTCGTTACAACTGACGTGTTAACATATCATAAATCTAAGAATTACTCATTAAGTAATTATTTTATATTAAAATATTAAAGTTCTAAACGTGCTATTAATAAGCACTAAGAGTCTATTTATTTTTCAGTTAGGATAGAGATATGTCATTCGATGATAGAGAAAAACGACTGAGACCCACCACCTCCCCACTCACATACTCTCTATTTGACCTCGGGCACCATGTTCGACCCTTTGGAGTCGAAGACGGCAGCTGAATAACAAAGTTACCCTAAATAGATTTTCCCCCTCTTTTCTTATCTCTACTCTCCTCCCTCTTATTAGTCAGTGCATCTAATTTTAATCTGAAAAAAAATGATGCCTCCTATGCATACGTGGCCATTGAGGAATCAAGTGGTGCACACGTGTCAAACGAACATTGGAGCTGTGCACTTCGTAGGATGGACACCGTTCACACAAAAGATCCTCACAGCCACAGGAGAGACGGACCCCAGGAAAGAAACCCTCCCTAAAACAGGAACAAACCCCAAACCAAACCCCGAATAAGCGGATACGGCACAGCCGCGCACAGAGAGTACCACCAGTGCAGGACTCGCGGAGACTGCACCCACCCACCTCTCTCTCTCTCTCTCGACTGTACCAACCCACCCATCTCTCTCTCTCTGGGAATGGAGGGAGGGATGGAGGTAGGGTTGGTGCTGGCGCGGGCGTCGGAGCTGCGGGCCAAGCTTAACCACTGCATCCTCGACAGGGCGGCGCGGCGGCGGTGCGAGGATGGAGGCGCGGCGGCGAGTGTGTACGGGGTTGCTGACGGAGTTGCGGGAGGACGAGAAGGACCGGTAGAAGAGGGGGAAGATGAGGACAAGGAGGAGGAGGAGGAGGAGGAGGCAGAAGAAGAGGAAGAGGAAGAGGAGGCGAGTCTTCTCGACATCCGCGACGCATTGGAATCCCTCGAGCAGCAGCTGTCTTCTCTCCAGGTTCTTTCTTTCTCTCGTGCCATGTCTCTTTTGAGGAGACGGTTATAGGTTATCAGTTCGCATCTATATTTTTAGTATTCTTCTTGGAAAAGAGTAGATTTTGAAGAACAAAGTTGAGTGCTTTTTATTTTGTTGTTTCCTTTTGCACTTCCTTTATATAGGAAGATATCGGCCAATAGGTTTGAAGCAAAACTAAAATATGGGATACCGGAACGATCCACTCGTAACCAGGTCGCGTATGGTACGGAGGGGTGTGGTTTTATTTCCTTTTATGTATAGTGCTTGATAAGTCACTGGTTTCTTGCCTTTCCTAAGAAATTTACGGCTGATGCATCAGAAGTTCTGCTTTGTCTGTGATTGGGGATTGAATAAATAGGCAGATGAACTCGAAACTCAAGGATTTAGAAGAATAAAGAATGAAGAATTGAATGACAAGTATAGAATGCGGAAATGCAATGGCTAGAATCATGTGCATCTAGTTTGACAATACTTTGGAGAAACTGCAATTGCTGTCTTGGATTTGGATGGTATGGAGGGCATTCTGTACTTAGTACAACAGGAAATGGGTGGACGATCGAGGGCATCAAGTGTGCATCTGATTGCATGCCATATGCTTTCTTTTGACACTTGGAATTGTTATCTGAAGTTTGTTCTGTTGAGCTCTTGTACTCTAAAGCTGTCTAACACCGTATCATATTTGTTATCTTGGAGAAAGCGACGTTCAAGAGCTGAAACCTGTCTTATTAGCTAGCCCCCTAATGTTTTTCATTTCAGAAAAAGGGCCTTTCAACATTAAATGGAATCCACAGGCTTTTCTTGGGCCTTCTCTTGTTCTGGTGGGAAGGGCATTTCAGTAGTAAGGGTGAGTGATCAGACAATACTCTCAGTAGTCCACAGGCTCTAGACAAAGGGAGGATGGAATCCCGAACACTATCTATTAGGAATCTGTCCAGCTTGGACATACGAGGAGGATTCTGCCCATTCGACCATGAAAACCTCAAATTGGGGATGGGGATATCAATGAGCCTCAGGTGATCAATTCAGCTATTAAACTCGAGCATACCGACAGTAAATCTAGTTGCCCGATTCCTATCCTCTGGACATCTGACTTCATTGAAGTCCCCAGCAACACACCAAGGTAATTGAACCTTGTCATACACCATCTGCAGCTCCTTCCACAGTTGCCAAGAGGATGGGGTATACACCCCAGTGAACAACCACACCCTGGAGCCTGGACGATTGAATCTGACTGAGACTGAAAATTCACCTGTCCACCAGATGACCCTCCCACTTGGCAGAATTTCATGGAATGACAATACCCCCTGAATGGCCTGTAGCCCTCTGATACACAAAGTCTACCTCTGAGAGACCGGATGCAGCCCTAACAATAGGCAACTGACAATCTTGAATGTTCATCTCTTAAGGACACAAAGTTTCCACCCTTCGTCTGCGAACCATACCTCTGGCCAGCTGCTGATTCCTTCTGTCATTGAGACCACATACATTCCAAGACAAGATAATCATAGACGCAATTCTCGGTTCCTCAACACTTTGTTATTCTGAGAAAGTGTAGGCTGTGTAGCCAACTGCAATAGGCTAAACACCTCCCCCCTCTCTTTTGGCTTTTTCTGTACTAACTGATTGCCAGGTGCTCCCTGCCCATCCCATAGCTTACGGAGTTAGCCTGCACTACTAATCTGTAAGCTACACAGCAATCTTGTCCAGTATTTCAGAATTACCCCAATATGCCAGTGATCCAGACTGCTCGCTGCTAACTTGTTGGACTGCGTCAGTGTGCTCCTCTCCCGGATTTTCTAACATGAAACAGAAAAAAGAACAATATCATGAGCAGTGCATGCTCATATTACTTTGAAGATGAAAAAGAGAGGTTTCTACGAGTATCTCTTTCCATACATCCCCTCTGTCTTAACAATTTTCTGCAAGCATAAAGCCCCTTGATAGAAGCTTGTGGACAAATGCCCATTTTGTTCAAAGCATGTACCTTATTGTTACACTCTTGGAACCATGGATGCAGTCATTCTGAATTAATGTTAACATGCAAGGCAATCATGAGTGATTGGGCAAGCGCTATGTACGCATACTATGTGGTAAGGTTTTTTTGACACTTCCGCCAGGGCCCTATGCACATCTTCTTCAATGGAAGTCAAAGTTTTGCAAAATGCTTAAGAAAGTTAAACAATATATTAACTGAAGGATTGCATGTATAGAAAACTACTAACTTGGATTGTACAATGGTAGCAAATTTGATGGCAGGATTGGGTTTATAGTCACTTATTGTGAAAATGGAAATTACGCAACTCTGTGCTGAAAACAGGCATAGGAAAGTTATAGAAATACAGGGTTACGCTTAAGGTAGCATTAAACATGATTGTATTATGTATTTTCCCCCATAATTTAATTATTTATGACATTTTCATAAAGTACGGGTATTTAATAAGGAAGATCTATGCTTGAAATCTCATTTGGGTATTTTATTGGCCTTTGTTTAGATTATAGGTTATTAAGATGTTATTTTACTTTAGTACACTTACATTTCTATTAGGTGAACAACTTTTTTATAGTTTACACTCCTTTCTAACTTACAATTTTTTTTATCAACCTTTTGTCTCTCAAATTCTGGGCCATTTTCTAAAATCCACTTCAAGACGTATTAGGAAGAAAATCCACTCCTTTCTTCTTCTTGTGTCTATCGCTTTCCTCTCACCCAAAGTCCTTCCTCACGTTGGTTGAGACACCTTATTTTTTCATTTGAAAAGATTATGTCATATCAGGGTTTGATTAGAGTCCCTCTCATAATCTTTCCAAAATTATACCTACAAATTTCTAAGTGTATATGCTTTGGAAATCAAGATTGTACTCACTTAGGGGGTGTTTGCATTGTTCAGAATTTCTCCTGAAAAATATTTTCCTAATCGATTCACATATAAGTTGCAAACACAGAAAAAAGTGAGATGGGAAAATATTTCCCAGATTCCCAGAATATTCTCTACTTCCCTGGAGTTTTTTCTCCACTTCTCCCCCTGGGGAAATAGTTCCCGGGAAAATTTCTTACCCAGTCTTCACTTCTATCGCGCTCTCTCTCTCTCTCTTCTCATTTCCCACTTTCTCTTTCCTTTCTCTTCTCCCATGTGACAACAGAAATGCATGGTTTTGTTTTCCATTCATTTTTGTATAAAATATGCAAACATGTGTTTTCTCTTCCCGGTTAATAGTTTCTGTGCTTTTTCACTTTCCGGTGAAATGTTTTCCATGATTCTTACTTTTCACGGAAAATTTAAGAATGCAAACTCCCCCTTAGAGAAGAAGTAGAAAAATGATCTGGCTTTCTATACACATTAAAGTGTTGCCTCTGAATTAGTGCATGGATTCATTTCCTTTAAAAAGAAAACACCTTCCATATGGACAAATGGATCCTCTATGTAGCCTTATAATGGAACTTCAGCAATCTCCAATCACATGAGGGGCATCTCCCCACCTTTACCATACTATCCCAGGCTAAAAAAGGGCCAAACAATGTGGCCAATCTATCTCGAGGACCTGTTTGTAAAACGGAAGGGGCTTGTACTGTGTGATTGGGTTTGCAAGCAGCATTCGGCAACTTTCGATGCCAATCCCATTTTAGGGGTTGTAAAACCATCCTCTGGGAGTTGATCACTTAAGGGAATGCATTCTCCCAGCCATTGGGAATGAACCCTCATGGTAAGGGTTTGTTCAGATGTGGAGCAAGTCAAGAAGAAAAATAAAGTGGGAGAGGAAGATAGAAGGAAACGAGAAAGAAAAGGGAAAGAAGAGATGTACCTCTTTTATGAGCTTGGTCGATGGCATTTGAGCACAGGAGTGGCCATGATAATGGCATGAGGGAATGGCACAATTGTGGTGACATGTTTCGAGTGTGGTTCTCCATGCTTTCAGGCATACTGATCGTGATGTTTATGGCATACAGGCCTGATGATGATGGTACTAGAGTAGCATGTGCTGCACAATGGCAGAACCCCACATCCTCCCATGTATCAAGTGGGGTTAGGGCTTATAGGAGAGAAGTTAAGATAGGCCAAACCATAAAACATATGAATATCGTACAATCTTATTAACAGTACTACACGAGTGTCCTTATAAGCCTTAATGTTAAAATGTCAGAAAAAGTATGAGACTAATTATACTATAATAATCTATGAGAAATTCTTTCCTTGAAACTCACTATATATATTAAGGTCTAGAATAATTTTTTTAAATAATGTAAGTATTATAAAATTTAAGTATAAACTTCTAATTAAAAATATAAATTGATATATTAACATTCCTTAATCATCTTCAAAATAGGGAACACTAAAAATTGATCGGTCCTTTGAATTGTACCCTCTCCTGCAGTCCTGCTCCCATTCGCATTCTATGCTATGGATTGAGGACATGTGGAGTCTAGTTCCTCAAGCTCTTGTGGGGGTACTGACTCTTTCTCTGGATGTGTCTCATTGTTTTGCATGAATAAAAGGCATTTGCCTTGGTACACTTTAATATCCTTTTGTGTCTTGTTTGGTACCTTGGCCACCTTTAGAAAAAATGCTGGTGCCTTTTTCAATGTTTTCTTTGTAATTGTTTTACTAGGTTAAGGGAAGATTGATTTTGTGATGTTGAGTGGGAGTGTAGAAAGTCCCAAGTGAGTCCCTTCACCTGCCTATTCAGATTTTACAGAGCCAAGTTTGTTAGTTCAATCTCTACATGGAAAAAGAGAAGGCGTAAAGCATATAAGTTTTTTTCACTTTGAGAAGAGGAAAATTAAGTAAAACTTTCTACTTTTTTGTTTAAATTTTCTATTTAGGTTCTCCTACTTTTTGATCAAGCAAATTTCATTAACTTTTGATCCCTTTGGGCCTTAACTTCCTTTTTCTACCATTTTCTTCCATGTTATACGCTCCACATGTCAATGTTCCCTTCCATGTTTCAAAGTCACTTTAAAATCAATATTTCAATTCATCTGCCTTACATTTCTACCATCTGATTAAGGATATAAACCAAAAAATAACCACTCCACCAGTCAACCAACATGACAATAATCAAATATTATATAGGATAATACTTTGACAAATGCATATGATACTAAATAGCCTTTGCCTGGGTGCCTTAGCTTGTGGCTTAAGCAGCAAGGCAGTTTGCTGCCTCCTTGGTTGCCTTGATTGCCTTGATTGCCTTGACTACTATGGTGGGTCTAAGATATGAGCAAGGTTTCTGAGGAGAACAACTCTTCTAGGGTGTTGATGCTTAAGTAATTAGTGCTGTGAAGATAGGTGGGTGATTTGTATTATCATGTCGCAGGAAAAATGGAGTGATAGCCTCAGTGGGCAATAAACTTCAATGGGCTGTGTAATGATTTATAGAAAGATTTGGCCTCAGGGAGAGGAATAGAATATAATACTCTAGTGGAATGTTGTGCATCAGATAAACACCTGCACCAAATTGAGCCTATAAGTGGAAAGTCATTCCATCACAATGAGAAGGTATCTTGGAGTGTTTGGGGGTGGCTTCGATGGGGTCAGAAGTCAATAGGCACAGATCCCTGCAACAATTCTCAGAGTGCGAGGAGCAGAGTTTTCTTAATGTATTGCTTGCTAGAGCATTTACTTTTGAAGAGGACATTTCCCTGAGGTAGATGACTATATAACATCAACAGTAAAATAGGATTATGATTGCCTTCCGTCCAATATATTTATAAATTTTGCATGACATTGGATGTTTGCCTCTAGCCTCACTCTGAAATTCCTTATTGCTTTATCATATTTCGTGTGAAATCACATATGAATTTATTAGTCTATAGAATGCTACTATTTCAATCATCAAAGTAAAACTTTTTTTTTTTTGCCATTTTGAGGTAGGATTCTTATCTGTTTACCTTGCTGCAAGGTAATGAGGTGATCCTGCTCTAATGATTTGATATTGCTATATAGAGTCCCTGCAAACTATTCACATGTCTTGTCCACTAGAGATAGCCCCTTATTTTAATCATTTACATGTAATTTAAGTGTAGAATAGTTTTATTTTGATACTTTAACTCAAGAAGTACAGGTTGTATTTGTTGCATTGCAAACTTATGTAGTTAGCTTTGGTGGAGGAGGAGATACTAAGTCCTTTTTCTTTGTTAATTTCAGACACTGGAACAACAACAAAGATATGAAACAGAAGCAACATTAGCCCAGATTGATCGATGTCGCATGTTCTTGTTAAGTAAACTAGTGGAACATAAAGGGGAGGGCTTGGAAGTGATACAGGAGGCATTAAACTTTGCTGGTGGAAATGTCAAAAACAATGATGACCTCCTACTACCTCCCTACTCCAACCACGCACCTGATGCATTCATTTTGGATGACCTTTATCCTTCTTCACACGTCACTTCCAAACGTAGGTACTACCAGTATGGCCTAGCTCATAAATCTATGCACGAGTCAAAAACCAGCATGGATGAATCAAGAATGAAGCAGGCTGAGCCTGTGACAGGAAATATCTTGAAAGGTGTCAAGTTTACTCTTGGGCTAGTTGTGAAGTCTGCAATCACATTTGTCAGTGTTATGTCCATTCTAAGCCTGGCTGGCTTTGACCCAAGGCTTGGGAGAGGGGTTCACAGTTCAAGTTGTTGGATTTGTTCGAGAGACGAAGCGATGCAGAGGAACATGGATCTGATCGGTGCCCACCCGGGAAAGTCTTGGTGACAGAAAATGGGGAATCTCGGTGTGTTGTAAAGGAACGAGTTGAAGTTCCATTTGACCCAGTCGGCCCCGCTCCAAATGTAAGTTATGGACTGGGATAGGCGAAAGAATTGTGCATGCTTTCTGGTCCAAGGCTATATTGGCGTACCTTCTTCAGTATTATGTAAGCTTCTGAGGCCGTGGAGATGTTTTAGCTGTGAATATTTCTCCTACTTCTGCACAAGGACTGCCGCATGAGTAGCATTGGTGTTGGTTTTGACTTTTGAGCAGCAGACTCCTTTTTGACTTCTCTTTTTCCTTGGGTGTAAATGATAAAGAGAATCGACCAGTTGTGTTTGGATTTAGAATTTCTAGGACTTGCATATGATATTATAAAATCTGTATTATGCCATTCCAATATGAATGTGGTGATCCTTTTGCCAAAGCATGCTTTTATCATGTTTGCTAACATTATCCAGAGGAACAGAAGGTAAGCTTATCAGTGAATGCGCAGCTACAACCAGTTGTTTCCCATGCTTGACAGCATCTGGAGCTTCTTTCTGTTCATCTCTAGGTGAATGCAATTCCTGCCCCTTGGCAGCTCTCTTGTGGGTCCATGTGTGTCAATTATCTTGTTTATTTCTGGAAA
Source organism: Amorphophallus konjac (assembly GCA_022559845.1). Lineage (NCBI taxonomy): Eukaryota > Viridiplantae > Streptophyta > Magnoliopsida > Alismatales > Araceae > Amorphophallus > Amorphophallus konjac. Next base: position 21,288,570 of record CM040126.1, on the reverse strand, counting down.
TCTTGAGCCTTGCCGTGCTTCCCGATGTAAGATTTTCTGTAAAGGGATTTCATATTGCTGGAAGTTTCCATAAAACATGAAGCTTATCTATTAAGCTTATAAACATTTTCTTCCATGTAAGACGTTTCTTGAGAAAGTGTTTAGCTTGTTTCGTTTGCAATATGTTGGATTAAGCATATTGCACTGCACCCTCGTGCAATTACACAGCATTATACCCAGACTGATGTTGGATAAGGTTCTATCTCTATGATGATGGTAACACGCTTTACAAAGGGACATGTGCATATATGTCCCCAAAATCCTGTATTTTTATTGTTTGCCCCTCCGAAACGTTATATTTTATATTTTAAACTGAATGTTACGGAAAACTCTGCGGGGTATTACAACTTGAGGGATGATAGGGTACATTATTATGACTGTACAGAAAGTATCGGACATGAAGTAGAATTCTGAGGGGTATATGTAATTATCCCTTTTACAAAACCCCCAATAGACCAAGTTGGATCCCATGCTGATGATGCGTTTTTTAAAAAAAAAAACAATTAGCCATCTTAACTGTCCAATGATCATCCAATGGTTCAAAACAATTAGGCCTGTTTGATAAATGAATGGGGCAACTGTTCGCCGGTTACATGCCAGTCACGATATCTTACTCGCCGGTAACATCATTGAATGGGGTTGATAGTAACCGGGTTACCCATGATAAAACAAGCCATCTCCTTCATATTACCTCTGTCAACCCGGGATTTTGTATCCGAACTGCCAGGGCGAATACGAAGCGAACACAGGTAAGTTATTCCTATCCATTGAACAAACAGGATCTTAGTTAACAGGAATTCACCGTGTTACAAGGTAACAAAGAGGCATTTCGAATATACACGCTGGGCATGGGCGTGAGGGATTCACGCATGCGGACGTGAGTTGCGCAGCACATGGGTGGCATGCGTCCATATGGCAGCCGGCCCATGTTCCGCTGGTTGGGAGGACAACATTTGTTTTGGTGTCCCACCCGGTCCCTGGTTTGGGCCGTTTGACGGTCCATATTTTTTTAACAATTCTTTTTCATATTTTTTATCTCTCGCGTAACACCCTTTGTCTGTATCTCCATAAAGTGAATTTGTGTGAAATTATGTCTTGCATTTGCATTTACCACTTGTATGTATGCCCTCCTGACCTTGCATGAACTAAATATCACATGTGCCCTTATCGTCATTTTTCAATTAGGCCCGTTTTGAAAACCCAGTGGGGTGGCGTATTCGAGATGGTGGGTGCGAATATGCCACCTCACCCCGGTTAGTGTCATTTCTTAGCGAGGGGTCGACAGTGGGGCCCACTTTTCCCTCACATATGTTACCTATTCTATCTTATCCCATTCTGAAATCAAAGAGAGTCTTAAAAGATTATTAAATCTCTTAGGCCCTCTTTGATACAGGGATAGTCCCGACTAAGATGACTTAATCGGGGTCGGACGAGTTATTCTTGTTTGGGTTATTTTCACTTAACCGGGGTTGGATAGAGATTAGGGTGGATTTTTGTGATTCCATGGGGAGGGGGAGAAAATAGGCCACCCGGGGTCGGCTAAGGGGTGGGGGTGGGTCTACTATACATACATACAAAAGGCGCTTCTTTATTTTTCAATCTTCGTATCATGCGTGAATGTGATTGGTTCGTGCTCCGACTTTTACCGTGACCACCCGACGTAAAACTTATGCAGTAACTTTTCAGGGAATCCTCGGACAAGAAACATAGGAACAATTTCCGGGCGACGCATGCATGCAGAAGGCTAACATAACTCTTTTCATTTAATATCAATCTGATTGGTTGGGAGTTGAGGAGCTCTGCGCTGGGTTGACGCGATCTATTCGTTCTTTTTAACCGTCTCAAGTCTTGCCATATGTGTATGATTTCTTCCCCCAGCATCGATCGATCCCCCTCCGCAATCTACATCCGTGTCCACCTCCCCCGGACTCGCCCACAGTTTCCCACCCTTCTGCCTTGTAATCAATGGGAGCCCATGGTTTCATTCATGGACGCGTCGACTCCATCCATATTACATGCATGTATCCGGACGAGCTCCTCTTCAAACGCCCCTCCCGAGCCTTCAAGGGCCATTCCACTCTCCCCCCCTTCTTTCTTTCCTCCCTCACACCGCCTTCTTCGAGAGACCTTGACCCGTTTTGCATGCCCAACTGATCACGTACGTCACACCTGTTCTTACCTCCCGCCCTCCAGAGCCCTTCCCCCCGCCTGCCTATTTAAACACGAAAGCTACAAGAACCACAATAGCAGCAACGACAACAACAAGGTTAGGGAGAACTAGCTAGGGAGGTAGAAGGAGAGCAGTGACGTCGGCAGAGAATGGCTCCTCCGGAGAAGAGCTGCAGCAGCGGGGCGGTGGAATTCACCGAGGAGCAGGAGGCCCTGGTGGTGAAGTCCTGGAACGTGATGAAGAAGAACTCGGCCCAACTGGCTCTCAAGTTCTTCCTAAGGTGCGTGCGTTCCTCCTCGAGTACCCCTCTTCTCTCGTACTTCTCACATGGTTCCCAATTGCTCTGTGTTAATTTGTTGTTCATGGGGTCCGTACGTCTTGTTCACGTACCAGTTCTGTATACCTATGTGTAATTCGTGATGTCTTGCTGGTGTGTGTGTATATGACCGGCTGCAGGATATTTGAGATTGCGCCGTCGGCGTCTCGCTTGTTCTCGTTCCTGAGGGATTCCGACGTCCCCCTCGAGAACAACCCCAAGCTCAAGACCCACGCCATGTCCGTGTTTGTGATGGTAATATATAATTGCGCTCTCCCTCGATTCCACCATTGCTGTCAAATTAAAATGCTTGTGAGACGAAGTACTAGCTAGGATCTTGTGGGGGTGGAAGGCAACACGACGCGCGGTGACGAGAGAATTGAAAAGGGCTCAATTCATGTGTTGGATTCTCCGATTACACTACCAATAATGGTGCCCCAAATTAATTGAACTTTTCTCGTCACCAATGCTAGCTTATCACTCGTTGGCTAATTGTCCTGATCAGGATGATCGACGTTACTGTGTGTGCAGACCTGCGAGTCGGCGGTGCAGCTCAGAAAGGCCGGCAAGGTGACTGTGAGAGAGACGACCCTGAAGAAACTCGGCGCTACCCATTTCAAATATGGTGTCGTCGATGAACACTTCGAGGTAATTAGTTTGATCCATGGTGCAAGGGCGTGTGTGCAATATTTGGTGTGCCTCAGAATGCTGTAAAACATCGTAAAATGACACATTTCCTGCATTTGAAATGCTGTAGATGATTTTATATATGCTGTTTTTCCTTACGTTTGATCAGTACCGTAAATTAATTACTGGGTTTGAATGCCAGTTGTGTGGCACCCTTTCTTAACTCGATTTCGATTTTCGACCCAAAGTCACCAGAAATCAAAACTGAGAGGACTTTAAAATCAGAAATTTTATTTTCGTGGATTTAAAAATGGGTGATTTTTAAAATGATACTTTACATTATTTTATGCAACACACGAGAGATGACCACCTCTTAGAGGATATATATTTGGATTGGAGTAAAACGCTGAATTCTCCCTCTTTGTTCTATTTCATAGGATTTTCTGGGGTGTTAATTTGGACGACCGACATAGGATATTAGACCAAGTGAACAACAGGATTATTGTGAGAACCCATTTCTCTAATATCAAACAATTCCAATATTGATGAGGAATTTGATTCTACATATTTTGAACCGTCAAATTAAGTGCAATAAAATACGAGGCTAGCCAATCAAACCCACATGGTTTTTTTTTAGCTAATATTTAAGCTTGTTCATCCGTTGCCGTTGCCGGTGGTAATTAGATGTGGCCATGAGCTTGAAACTAGACGTGGTTTTTCTGCTTTGCCCCCCACATGCAGGTGACAAGGTTTGCACTCCTGGACACCATCAAGGAGGCGGTCCCGGACATGTGGTGCCCGGAGATGAAGAACGCATGGGCAGAAGCTTATAACCAGCTCGTTGCAGCCATCAAAGAGGAGATGAAGCCCCTCCCTTCTCCATAGTCTCTCTCTGCGATCTTCACAGATGGGTTACGTGACCGCATATATAGCTGGAAGAAATTGTCTTTTTCTGCTTCTGATTATTACTTTTGTGTCGATGTACAGTAACATTCCGTGAGGATTTCTGGTTTCCCTGCAGCCGTGCATGTAACCGTGAGTGTTCAAAATTTTCAAATCAAAGATGGACAAATATATGATACAATTTAGCAAAGAATCTTTCTAACTTTTGTTACCACTCAGAAGAACAGTTTTGATAGAGTAATATTTTTTATAGATGTTCACACAAAGTTAGCTCAAATTATAACTTACTTTCTTATTAGCTCAAAAAAAAAAAGGTGAAATGAAAGTTTTCGTGTGCAGAAAAGGACGTCCCGCGTCATACTCGTACGGTCTATTTTTTTACGTATTAAATATAAAACACATTCGTAGATAATGAAATATTTTGTAAGACTAAAATATTTATTACAAGAATAAAATATTTTATTACGGGAATACAATATTTTATTTGACTACAGAAATGAACCAATAAAATATTTTATAGAAATGAAACATCTGTTATATGAACTAAACATTTGTTATAAGAATAAAACACTACATAAATAAAATATTTTATTACAATAAATAAATCTAACAAAACATTCCAATTTTATGTCAAATGTTTTATTGATGTAGTAAAATATTTTAGTTCTACAAAATATTTCATTCGTGTTTACTCGTCGAGCGAAAAAATAGACCGTACGATCTGATGCGAGACGTAGTTTTTATCTGAAAATGACCATTTCACTTTTTTTGAACCAATAAAAAAATAGGTTACAATGTGACGTGTCTTTATGCGTTAGATTCGGTGCACAAGATATTACTCTTTCTCGAAGTTCACGGTGGATAATTAGATTGAAATTTAAAGAAGGATTCTATATGTTGGTAATAGGAAAAGCGGGAAAAATTTTCCCATCACGAGAGTGTTTTCGAATAGAAAATTACCACAGCACCTAAAGATAAAAGTAGTATTCTTCAATCTATTGTAACAAGTGGATGCTAGCTAGTGTATTCTGCAGGTCTTGGTATGGTAAGCCATGCCCTTCTCCATATATTATCTCCCTGAAAATCAAATTTGTAAAAGGCACTGAAATTAAGTTCGATGTTTCTACTTTCAGAAGCATCAAATTTAAACCCACCATCTGATCCAGGAAAGAATCAGGCATGTCACTCTTCTACGACGAGCAAGTGTGATGATAAAAGTTGTCAAACTTACCCTCGTTGTATTTCCACTGCTGCAAATAACCATCAAGAAACGCCAACAATGGCAATGAGACCATTTTATATGTGTAGAAAATTACTTGGCAATACACAAAACGGCCATTCTGCAGTCTTTTCATATATGTGTCAGTAGTATTAGTAACGACTTTTATGATGATTCAAATGTGGTGTTTATAAATCTGGAGTTTTATTTTCATAATAGTTTATTCACAAAAAATCCAAACCATATCGAGATAAGTTTTGAGCCCGTAACGTAGTTTACTAGTCCCACTGTGATCCAACAACCTACAACACGCATGTGGGACAAAAGCGGCCCAATAAATCAAACATGGCCCCGATCTGTTTGTAGGAGACAACGGCCCAGCAACAGACGTGAGTCTTAGGTATTGACATGGCCTAATGGAGTGTAAGTTTGTGATGTCACTTGCAAATCAAGTTGAGAAAAGCTCATTGTCTTGGGCGTGTGTAATATCTTTATTTTTTAAAAAAAAAATCGAGTGACTCTCAAATTATCTTAAGTTGAGATGGAAGTAACGTCACTAATGAATTAACCAGAAAGAAATAAAAAAATAAACTATATTGAATGAATAGTGTTAGGTCTATTCTTTTAAAAATTGATCTATTTAATTTTTAATTTTTTCAAATAATCATATGGTGACGTGATTACACTCTAAATTAAGATATCCTAAGAGCCACTCCAAATTAAGATATCTCAGGGGACAATGGCCCAACAAAAGATATGGATGTTACGTATCGACGTGGCCCAATGGAGCACCAGTTTGTGATGTCACCTACAAACCAAGTTGAGAAAAGTTCATTGTCCCGGGTGTGCAATGTTTTTATTTTTTTAAAAAAAAAATTAGAGTGACTCTCAAAATACTTTAAGTTAACTTACAAGGCACGTCATCAATAGATTATTCATAAATAAATAAATTATATAAAATGAATAGTGTTGTGTCTATTTTTTAAAAAATCGATCTGTTTTACTTTTAATATTTTTAGATAATCAGATAGTTACGTAAATTATATTCTAAATTAAGATATCTTGAGAGTCATTCTAAAAAAAATAAAAAAAAATTAAAGACATAACACACCGAGAGTGTGCAATACGCCCCGACTGTTCGACAAATCTTTCTCAACTAAATTTATAGCACGGATTGTAACAAGTGACCCTCTTTATAAATTACAGTTGCACCGTATCATCTTGTAATCTTGACTTCTATTAACGCATATTCACACAACAAAGTGATTGGACGTCATTTCATTTTAATGAGATTACATTTGACACAAAGAAAAGACCTAAAACCTATTTTGTAGGAATGAAATATGCGATGTAAGAATGAAATATGGTATGCAAGAATTCTTTCATGTAGTGTTTTTTATTCTTATTTTTTGTTTAATCATTATGTAATATATTTCATTTCTACATTCTATATTTCATTCTCATTGTATTTATCATTATCATTCCTACACTATATCTTTCATTCCTAACTGTGTTTATCGCTACGAAAGTGGGTCGTGTATATTCTTTTTGCCGTTCGCTTCACATTAATGAAAAATAAGAACCTAAATAACATGAACCAATAAAAAATGAAAGTGTGAATTTTTTTTTTTTGACAACTGACTCAGGGGAGAGATGTACACTCTGGGAGCACGAGAGTAAAGGCCACTTTGCTAATCAGGTAGGGTCAACCGTAAGCAACTCTTGGGGTCAATTACACTAATCGACTTAGGTTAATCTCCTTACGTGTGAGGAGAGCGATGGGATCCACCGAGTTTCTCTCACCTGCTTCCCCACCCTAAGTCGCTATCGACCATAGATTAAAATCTAATGGAAACCCTAAGGGCGTCTTTGATAGCGAGTTGGTCATGGAGATGTCTGCGGGTTATGCACTCGGGGTTAAGGTGGGCCCCGCCTCTCCCTCTCACAACTCCTGTTAATCGACCCCGGGTGACTCAATCGACCCTTCGGGGTCGATTAACTTACCCCAGCCGATTGTCAAAGACACCCTAAACTCGTGGCCCACGTTAGACATAAGGGTTGGTCTCGCTCCCATAAAGGGGGGGGGGGTGGAGCGGGACTTGAACCTACGACCTCCCCGTCACTAGAGGGACAAGTATGAGTTGACGTAGCACACTTGCAATGCATTGAATCAGCTATTTCTCAGAAACTCTGTAAGCTAAGGGGGAGGGTGGCGGGTGGGGTGTTGCCGTCCTCGTCTCCATGCTACAGCCCACATGCCCCTCCGGTGTTTGTCGAAATTGCCGTACGTGCGTGTATGTGTAGTTCAATTATTTGCCTCAGATATGGCATTTGTCCTTTAGCCTGGGAGCTGAAAACAGTAGGGATTTGGACCACATGAACAGGTTGCCTTGGGAGTTGTTGGGGGGGGGGGGGGCTGCAGTTCTCACGAACAGAAACCTGACCAGTTCTTCAAGAATCGCCAACCCATCAAGTATTAGGTTTCCTCCTCCAGGCAATGCCAGCCACTCACCGACTTCAATATTTGTTAGCAACAGCCGAATCTGATGAGAACCAAAACTGGGGGGTTTCTAAAAATTAGATGACGGAAAATTTTTATTTTCTTGGGAAAAAGTATTTTTACCAAGGTTACATTTGAGAAGAAGAAACAATCGTGAAGTTTTCATCTATTAATAAAAAATATATTGAAAAGTTTGCTTCGGAACCGAGCACTTCCTTCCAGAGAAAAAACAAAAATTCTCTCTGGTTTTTCTCTCTAAAGAATGGCTAAGATTCAACATTAACCCACACAAGATTTGGTTTGTTCGTGATAACTCCGAACTACATAAAATCATAGCACCTCTTTGGCCAGAGATCAACTTAATCCGGATTGATACCTAACCCAGTTTCACTTTGAAAATAGTACGGTTAAGTCGGCGGGTTAAACAGGTGGATATGTGATTCGATAAAAAAGTGAGTTAACACTTTTATGTAAAATTATACAATTGATTTTCTAACAGTGTTATCAAAATCGGATCGGATCGGTTAGTTGAACCGGCTCAACCGTGAATCGGCCTAAGAATCGGTCCGATTAAGGTCGATCCGGTCTTATATTAAAGAGTCGGGTGAATCGCGATTTGATCGGTGAACCGATCAGACATGATTCTATCATTTAAAATAAAAAAATAAACGTAAAAATATGTAGATACTCAAAATGATTCAGATACCGATTTGATTCTAATAACATTAACTTCTAATATCAAAGAGAGAGAGAGAGAGAGAGAGGGGGGGTGCGGCCAACGAGGGAGGGGGCGGTGTCGATGGGTAAGGGGGAGGGTAGGGGTGTCGATGGGCCGGGCCGGCCTGACAGGTCCGCAGGCCTGGCCCGATTTCGGGCTGAGCCGCAAGGTCTTTTTTGATTCGCAGGTTTTTAGTCGAGCCTAAAAGTCCGACCCGACTAGATTCACGGGCTGTGCTCGGGCTTTGAGTTCGGCCAGCAGGCCCGCTCGACCTGTTTTTTTTTTTAATTCTCACTTTAAATTCTACAAATTATTTAGTTAAAATTATGTTATTTATTTAATTAAAAATTTTAAAACACTCTTTTCACATAAATTATATAATTAATATCAAAATTTTAATTAATTTAGTGAGATTATAAATTTTTTATTATTAAATTTTTTATTATTATTATTTTATATAAGTTATCAAGTCGAATCGAATTTTAGTCAAATTTTATATTTTTTAAATAATATCAGATCTTAATCTTGATAACTCTAATTTTAATCTTGATAAATCGAATCTGAATTAAGTCTAACTTAAACTCGACCCGAGCCGGATCCATTGACGGTCTGGGGGAGGGGGTGGCACCGACGGGTGAGAGGAGGTGACGACGTAGAAAAGGGCGCTCCCAGTGAAGGCGAAAGTCGAGAAAGATGAATTGGAGACACAAGATCGCGTCGCAGAAACGTCTCGTACAGCTGATGAGACGTGAGGTGTAGCTGTCGATTAGGGGAAAGCTTGATGATTTTAAATTAGACAACTAACGATGATCTAACAATGGAAACATTTTTGGGGTTGGATTTATGAATTGGTCTTATAAAAAAAAAAGGCTGCGTTGGGTTCTCCAGCTGCGCAGACACGACGGGACGTTGAAACGGACGGACCAAAGGAGGTAGCGTGTTGCGTCTTTGATCGGGATGATTTGACAGACGTGGCCGTGATGTGATCCGTCCGTTTGGGGCCCACCAAATAATACCACTCCGCCTCAGAGCTGGCTACCGCGAGCAGCTGGAGTGGAACCCACCGGTCCACAATTTGTTGACGACAGACATGGGCCTCGCTTCGGCGAGGAATTAACTTAAAATTGAGATAATTAAATTTGCTTAAGTAAATTCAGAGTTGACTTAATTTTAATTTGATACAAGGAGAGTTAACTCAGAATTAAATAAATTAATTAATAAATTTTGTAACGACAGTAAAATAATTCTTAGATCACGTACCACCTTCTCTATTTATTTGTTGGGGAAATCGTCTCGCGTCCGTGGATGCCTGCACACACTAAGGAACTAGAAGGGCGTCAGAAAGAGTCCCGGGTGTTATTCCAGGGGACAACCCTCCGATACTTAAGTCAGTAAGGGATTAATGAGCAATAAAGAAGAGCAAAGTAAGAGAGATGTAGAGGCCGTAGTCGTCGATCCAAGAGACGTATAGATCCTCTGTACGTGTGCTCGCCGCTCTCAGTGGGCTCTCGGAGAGTGCTCGCTGGGTGGTAAGACCGCACGGGAGGAAGAAGGTCTCCGGATGTAGCAGACGTCCCTCTCGTTGTAGTTGCTAGTCGAATTGCTCTCCTCCCAGTAGGAAGCTCTGATAGCAGAAGTATCCTCTTGCGTAGTAGTGTGGAGTTTTTTAGTAGAAGAATCTACTGTACTTCTCTCTATCGTCGATGTCCCTTTTATATGGGGTTGTCCCGGTGCGAGGGCCTCATCCCTTGATAGGGAAGGGTCCGTTTAGTTGGAGTAACGTTCTCCGCTATGTCGGCGGGAGTTTCCCGTTGGCCGGTCCCTGGGCGAGTCTTACGGCACTCATGGCGCGTGCTCGCCCGTTACGGGGTCAAGGCCGGCGTCGTGGGGGCAACGGTCGGTCGTCGGAGTGTCCTCTGGCGAGAACTGTGCTTGGGTCGGCCTCATCGGCGTCGCGGAATCCGATGCGTCGTTGGGCCGGTCATCTTCTTATCGGGCCGAACATGTGTGTCCTTTCCTCGATTGGGCTTAGCGTGCCCGAGCCTTAATGGGCCGCGCGCGCGTGGGCCGAATCTGGGTCAAGCCAGATTTACCCTCCTCACTTCCCCCCTACTCTTAGTTGCCGAGCACTTGCAGGGGACTGAGAGTAGCCCAAGAGAGGGTTCTTCTGGAAGGTGTGATCCGAAGGCGATTTCCTCGTACGGCGGGAGTTGGTAGCTTCGAGGCCCGCTTGGCACGCGAGGCGCCTCTGACTGTGGCGGAGGCCACGCTGGCAATGATGACGCCGGGTCTTATCTTGTTTTAGGGATGTGGGCTCAGAACGATCGCATGGCCTTCGTAGCCGTACCGCCATAGCGGCAGTCGTCCCTTCGCCTGACCCTCAGGGGGCAACCGTCGGATTGTAGTGGGCGGTTTATAAGGAGTGCTGTGAGGCTCTTCAAAAATCATACCCTCACCTCAATGGTCGCCGTGCTTCATCGTAGGCCTCTTCCTCCCTGTGCCTGGTGAGGATCCTTCCTTCTCGGTTCTTCTTTTCTGTAGTAGCGATGTCTCCACGCAGGAGAGCTCTTATCGTCGAGTCTTCCTCCTCGGAGGAGTTGCCTCAGAGCCGAGGCGGTGTGCCGAGCACCTCAGGTGCGGACACCAGTCGGTCTGACTCTCAGCCCTTAGTGCCCTATAGGGTATTTCGTGGTTTGCGGGAGACCTTCCAGATCCCCCCGAGTACGACATCGTCTTCCCTGCTGTGGGAGATGACCTAACGAGTCACCCTCCAGGTGGGATTATGATCCCGATGGCCTCCTTCCAGGCTGGTCTCCGTATTCCGGTCCATCCTTTCATCTCGGCCGTCCTCCGCCATTATGGGCGGAACCCTGGGGGCATAACCCCCAATTCTTATAGCATCCTCTGTGGGTTTGTCTATGCCTGCCATAGAGCATTGGTGAAGCCGAGCTTCAACTTGTTCCGGTAATTTTTCCTCCTCCAGAGTTGCCCGTCCAATACTTATTTCGCCTATTTCAAGGCTCGGTCCAATAACCACTTCATCTCTGTCTCCCGTACCGCGTCCAACCGTAAGAGATGGGCGGAGCAGTATGTATATCTGATCAAGTCGAAGGACTGGGAGAGAGCTTTCGATGGTTGGATGTGGGGCGGCTTTCCTCGCCCTTGGCGCAATACGAAGCTTCCCCTCAACGCCGAGGGCCGTCAGGATCTGAAGGCAGTCTCCCGGTATCCTCTGGTCGATGCAGACCACATCTTGACCCCGGCGCTGCTCCGAGAGCTGGGGTTATGTCCCCCCTTGTCTCGGGGTACTGGTCCTGTCTCCTCGTAGGGATGTGGCAGTAGTGGCTAATGTCGGACTAACCTTGTCCTTGTATTTTCAGGGGCGGCTGAAGCGTTGGGTTGGACCCCTGAGACCGTCCGACTACCGCGGCTTGTTCCTCGTCCCATGGATCACGTTGCTCCGGGGACCGGACAGGTGTCAGTCGTCGCCCCCCCAGCCCAGGTTGCTTTTGCCCCGGGGAGACTGCAGTATCCGGCTCCCGTTGGCATTCCTCTGGCGCGTACGCCTGAGGTGTCGGTGGCCAGTGGAGGGTCTAGTTCCCGGCGAAGTCTCTTCGAAGCTGTTCCCAGCGTGCCTGGAGAAGAGTCTGCCATGGCTGGTGGTGGTCAGACCTATCTGATTGAGGACGAGTTGGCGGCGATCGACAGTCACCGCCGGTAGAGGAAGAGGAGGAGGGATTCGACTCCAGCAAGGGGCCGGGTCCCGCCCCCGTCTGGGGCTCCTCCCCCCGGTGTTCGCCTGCCGCCGTGGCCGGCAGCGTCGGCAGCTGCTACTCCGGCACCCGCCTCCGGTAACCGGGGGCGTGAAAGGGGCAAGGCCCCTGCTGTTGCCGAGGTTGATCCTCCTTCTCCACAGAGAGTTCCTCTCCGCGGTCGATCTTCGCCTCCGCGTGATCAGTCCTCGCGGCCTGAGGACTTATCGACGGGGGTGCCTGGGGTCCCGGGCGTCGTCAACCCCATGATGCGGAGCGCTCGCTAGCACGAGAACGTCGGGGAGCTGGGCCCTGGCATTGTGGACGAGCTGACGGCCGTCGCGGTGAAGAGCGTGTGCCTGGTCACTAGCGCCTTCGGGTTGTGGAGGCACCGTTTCCTAGATGCCGTGCGTGAGCTGGAGACCAGTCGGGCTCGTGAGGCAGGGGCCAAGGGACGCCTGGCGGAGTCCAAGACCGCGAACGCTAGACTTCGGGAGTAGTTGTCTCAGCTGGAGTCGGCCTTGACGGGCATGGAGCGTGACCGGGACTCCTTCATGGCGCGGGCTGACGCGGCTGGTGAGAGAGCGGCCAAGCTGGAGGCGGAGACCCAAGCCATAAAGGTCCGCTGCAAGGAGATCGAGGCGGAGCTCGCCAGGGCACGAATGTCCCTATCCTCGGCGGGGGATGAGGCTGTGGAGGCCTTCCGCTCCTCCTCGACTTATAGGGCCGAGGTGACGGAGGCGGCCCTGCAGTATTATGGGCCGGCCCGTGACCGTGGCTTCCGGGAGGGTTGGAGTGCCGCTATGAAGGCCACCACGGGGTACTTTGACCTCGAGGCTCCCGTCCTCACTCCTCCTCCAGATCCTTATGGCTCGGGGGCCGAGGATGAAGAAGAGGTGCCCGATCCCGTGGGAGCGGGCGCCGAGCAGTCGGTGTCGAGCGCGGGTGAGCGGGCGCCCGTCAATGCTGTCGTGGTGGACTTGAGTGACGAACCACCTCCTCCCAGTGCCACTGGTGTGCGTGCGCCTGCTGAGCTCAGGGCATGTGATGATGTAACCGGGGCAAGTCCTTGAGAGGATGCCCCTCGTTATCTTTTCCTTTCTTTTTCTTGCGCTTTCCGAGGCAGTAGCCTCTTTTTGTAATTTCTCATTTTTTTGGAAATGAAAGGCTTTCCTTCTTTTCTTCGCAAATCTTCGAGATTTCTCCTTTGTACTTCCTCCCTCTGAACCGTCACGAGATCCTCTGGGGATATGAAACGGCGCCCTTAATGAGAGCTTTTGAAGGAGCGCGACTTTTGGGATTCGTCGCTTCGACTTCCACGGATTGGATTGAGGCGGTAGGAGTCCTCCTGCTTCTGGGGACTTAATCTCCCACTATAAATAGTGGTCTTACGCAGCGTCCCAGCGGTCGTCTTGCGCTAACGAATCGTAGTAGGTAGGCTCCACCGAAGATGTCCTCAGGAGCGTCTGGTACTTCGTCGGATGATGGATCTCTGTCGATTCACCGTCAACCTTTGGTCCTCCGAAGGAACCCCGCGCCGACACCCTGGCGGCAGTGGCCTGAGCTTGGAGAGGGTGGTCTGGCCTCTGAGCAGTATAGGCTCGGGTACCTGGACGGTTGGCGAGAGGCCTTGGAGAAGGTTAACCGCTTGTACGCCGACCGGGGAGTCCTGCTTCTTGAGTCGAATAGGTTCCATCCTTGACGGGACGAGAAGAGTCAGGGTAGAGCTGCCTTCCAGACTTTAGCTATCTCCTTCTCGCTCGTCTTCGGGGCGCATGACCGTTGTTTGCTTCTTGCAGGTGCTCGATGAGATGCTCCTCGTTATTGGAACATCTTCCTACTTTCAGGTAGGAAGGATCATAAGGAAGGGTGGAATCTGTCTTCCATTCTTCCACTTGGGGGGTCTGGCCGTGCGGCTTGGACGACGGCGGTGGGCTCCTCAGTTTGCAGGCATGGCCAGTACGCGGAGGTGACCCTCCTAATGAGTTGGCCTCGTAGTCCTGCTGCCTCCCATCGCCTTGTGTGGGCCTGCTGGTTCCCTGTAACGGGTGTGCCTCGCTGGCCTTCTTCCGAGCGTGGGTGGCCGGAGCTACTGGCCAGGTTTTCCTCCAGCGGGCCTTCTACCAGTGAAGCCTTTTGTTGGGCCGGGGATCTTGTCCCTCTTCTCTGGCATAAGAGGCTTCTCCGTGGGTACCCTTCCACAAAACAAAAACTGGGTACCTATGCTTACTTGAAGATTTAGCATGATTGTCGACAGAGGATGGTGTCTGGGAAGCGAGTTGTTGGAGTCAGTCGCCGCCATCGTCGAGCACTTTTATTTCTCCATGTACTTATATCTGGCCCGTGTGAGGGTAGTTTGCCAAATTTCTGGCAGCTTGTACTTTGACTAAAGAAGTACAAATTCTTTTATTCTGAGCCGACATTGATGTGTACCTTTTACTGGAGTTCCTCCGCGTGCTTCTCTGGGCGATCCTCCGTACTCGTCTTCCACGGTGTTCGTGTCCTCTGCAGGGACCCTTAGGTCGCTATTTCGTTTTCAAGGGGAGTGGTGCTCACCTCTAGGGAACCCATAGGTCACCTTGTTGTTTTCAAGGGGAGCGGTGCTCGCCTCTAGGAAACCCGTAGGTTACCTCTCTACTTTTCAAGGGGAGCGGTGCTTGCCTCTAGGAAACCCGTAGGTTACCTCGTTATTTTCAAGGGGAGCGGTGCTCACCTCTAGGAAACCCGTAGGTTACCTCTCTGCTTTTCAAGGGGAGCGGTGCTCGCATCTAGGAAACCCGTAGGTTACCTCGTTGTTTTCAAGGGGAGCGGTGCTCGCCTCTAGGAAACCCGTAGGTTACCTTGTCATTTTTTGTGGGCAACTTACCCTGGTGGAGCACAGCTGGTGATGTTTTACTGGAAGTATTTCCTGAGGTTGACGGAGTTCTACGTCCTGGGTACCTCTCTCCCCCCACGCGTCACTAGCATGTACACTCCTTTGCCGAGTGCTCCTGCTACCCGGTATGGGCCCTCCCAGTTGGGTGCGAGTTTTTCCGCGGCTCTTCGCGGATCGGCCACGCTCGCTCGCCGTAGAACCAGGTCCCCGGGGAAGAAGTGTCGTTCCTTAACCCGGGCATTGTAATACTGCGCCAGCTTCTGCTGATATGCCGCGAGTTTTATTTGGGCGTTGGCTCTTCTTTCATCGAGCAAGTCCAGGTTCTCTTGCATCGCCTGGTTGTTTATGGCCTCATCAAAATGTCCCACTCGTAATGAGGGGTTGGATACTTCCACCGGGACTACTGCCTCAGCTCCATACGCGAGGTGGAAGGGTGTCTCCCCGGTGGCGGCTCTGGCGGTGGTCCGGTGAGCCCATAGGATGCTGGGGATTGAATTAATCCATGCATCGCCTGCTTGGTCTAGGCGGGTCTTGATGCCTTGGAGTAGAGTTCGGTTGGCATTTTCCACCAACCAGTTGGGTTGGGGATGTCCCACCGAGATGTAGTGGTTCCAGATCCCCAATTCCGAGCACTTTTCTTGAAAGGCACTGCTCGCGAACTGTACCTTTTACTGTAACTTTATACCTTATGGTGAGAGTAAAACCAGCCCCGCGCCGCTGTCGGCGGCGCAAGAAGGATCCGTCGACGTATAGCTCCCAGGCGGGACCCGAGGTCTGCTCGGGTGAATCCTCGGCGGGTAGGGTGCATTCGGCGACGAAATCTACGAGTGCCTGGGCCTTGATCGCTGTCCTCGGTCGGAACTTAATATCGAATTCTCCCAACTCGATGGCCCACTTAACCAGTCTCCCGGACGCATCTGGGTTCTGCAAGATTTGCCGAAGGGGTTGGTCGGTGAGGACGGCTATCGGGTGAGCCAGGAAGTATGGCCGTAGCTTGCGAGCAGCCGTAACCAACGCGAGGGCGAACTTTTCAGTCCGCGAGTATCAGAATTCCGGCCCTTGCAATGCTCGGCTGACATAGTAGATGGGCTTCATGACTCCTGCTTCCTCCCGTGTGAGCACAGCACTCATGGTGCTGGGGGTCATGGACAGGTATAGGAGCAGCAGTTCCCCCCCTAGGGGTTTGGCGAGGACAGGAGGCGTTGTCAGATATTACTTCAATTCTTCGAATGCCTGCTCGCACTCCTGGTCCCAATTGATCCATCCTTTCTTCTCTGGCGCCAGGTTGGCCTGCTTGATCAACCTGAAGAAGTGTAGACATCGTTCGGCGGCTCGGGATAAGAACCGGGCCAGAGCGGCGACGCGTCCGGTGAGACACTGCATGTCTCTCACCCGTCGTGGTCGCTCCATCTCCAACACTGCTTTGATATGGTCGGGGTTGGCTTCGATTCCTTGGTGGGTTATGATGAACCCTAAGAACTTGCCTAATCGTATCCCGAACGTACATTTAGCAGGGTTGAGTTTCATATTGTACCTTCTGAGCGTAGTGAAGGTCTCAGTCAAGTCGCACAGGTGCTCGACTGCTCGGAGGCTTTTCACGAGCATATCGTCGATGTAGACCTCCATGTTGTGGCCGATCTGCGAGTCAAACATATGGTTGACTAGGCGTTGATACGTAGCTCCGGCGTTCTTCAGCCCGGACGGCATGCGAGTGTAGCAGTAGAGGCCGTGGTCGGTGATGAACGCGGTCTTGTCTTGGTCGGGCTGGTGCATGCTGATCTGATGGTACCCCGAATAGGCATCGAGGAAGCTCAGCATCTCGTGCCCGGCCGTGGCATCGACCAGCTGGGCGATTCGCGGCATAGAGAAGCTGTCTTTGGGCGTGGCTTTGTTGAGGTCGGTGTAGTCCACGCACATTCGTCACTTCCCATTGCTCTTAGGAACCAGGAATATGTTAGCCACCCAATCCGGGTACTGGGTAGGCCGGAGTAGTCCTGATCGTAATTTCTCACCCACTTGTTGCCTGATGACGGCCTGTCGCTCGGGATTGCATCGTCTTCGGCGTTGCTACACCGGGCGACAGTTGGGGTCCAACCTTAGTTGGTGTGTTATAACTTCTGGGGGGATTCCGGGGAGCTCATCCTCGGACCAAGCGAACACGTCCTGATTGGCTTCGAGGAAGCTCGTGTATGCTTGTTTACCCTACTCGGACAAGGTGGCGCCGATATTCAGTGATCTGCTTGGGTCGTCCCCGACTTGGATGAGGTATAGATCCTCAGCTGGCGCAGTCATGCTCGGACCGGGGTCTTCGGTCCTCGCCTTCTTCTCGCATGGCGTCTCCTCGGGAGGCCGGTCGCGGTTGGAAATGAGGTAACACCTCCTCGATTCCTGTTGATCGCCCCGGACTTCCCCTACCCCATGAGGGGTGGGGAACTTCAGCTTCTGGTGGTAGGAGGAAGGGACGTCTCGAAGCGTATCGAGGATTCCTCGGCCGATGATGGTGTTGTATCCTGTCATTACGGACCACGGTAAAGTCAGCGGGGAAAGTTACCTCTTTCGGTGCCGTCCCGAACGTGATCGGGAGCGTGATGCGCCCTTCTGGGCGAACAGTCGTGCCGGAGAATCCGTATAGCGGTGTGTGCAATGGCGCGAGTTGTGATACATCAACTCCCATGAGTACTAGACTGTCGTACGCAATAACATCGGGTCCACTTCCATTATCCACCGGAATGCATCACACAGTACTTTGATTGATGGTGGCGGAAACCACCAGAGCATCGGAGTGGGGCGTCGTGACACCCTCAAGGTCATCCTCGGAGAAGACTATGGGGTCTCCCGGGTGGCCTGGGGGGGGACAGTCCCCTTGGGGTCCCTTCGCCCTGGTCTGCCGCTTTGAGGGCCGTCGTGTACCGACGCCTCCTGCTCGCGCTATCTTCCCCGGCTGCGGGTCCCCCAGAGATCATCATGATGTCCTTTCCGTTGGGTCGGTTGTCGATCGGGAGAGGCGTCTTCTATCGTCTCTCAGTGGCCTTGGCGAGGAACTTATCGAGGAGCCCTCTGCGTACGAGGTCCTCGATGGCATCCTTCAGGTTGATGCAGTCGACTGTGTCGTGGCCGTGATCCCGGTGGAACTGGCAGTACTTCTTCTTATTCCGCGAATTGGGATCCGACTTCTTCCGTGAGTGCCACTTGAGGAACGGCTCCTCGCGAATCTCCATCAATATATGGTCGGGCGGGGCCGTCAGGGGCGTGTAGTGGCGGTAGCCGCCCCTTTCCTTCTCGGAGCGGTCGCGGTGGTCTCCATCGCACTGCTCTCGCTTGTTCCGGCCCTCGCACGGTGGGTCGACGGTTCTCTTGCGGTCGGGCTGGTCGATCCCGGCCGCGCGGCATAGGGCCACGGTGTTATCCTCGCAATGCGCGTGCTTCTGGGCTAGCGCGAGGAGATCTGGAAGGGTCGTTGGGGCTTCGACTCTGAGTGCTCGCCATAGGATGTGATCTCGCGTCCCCTGAGTGAATGCCGTGGTGGCAATGCCGACGTCGAGATGGGGGATCCGGAGAGCCTCCGCGCGGAAGCGATAGACGAAGTCCCATAGCGCCTCCTCCTTCCCCTGCCTGAGGGCGAGCAGGGTTACTACAGATTTGGCTACCTTTCGGTAGCCCACAAAGTTCTCCTTGAACAGCCTCTTGAGCTGCTGGAAGGAGGAGATTGTCCCGGCCGACAGGGACTCGAACCATGCCCGGGCGTTCTCCCGAAGAGTGGTGACGAACGTGAGGCATTTTACGGTGTCCGAGGCCCGGTGGAACACCAGGTGGGACTCGAAGCCATGCAGGTGGTTGGCCAGGTCGGTGGTGCCGTCGTAGTAGGCGAACGACGGCAACTGAAGCTTCGGCGGGATGGGGGATTCCATGATCTCCCTAGAAAAGGGAGCGTGGAAGTCTTGGTCATCGTCGATGAGGCCGCGATTCTTGGCTGCCAGGAGGACGTCGTCCAGGTAGCTGGCCTTGTCCTCTATCTCGTCGAACCGTTGGAGCTGACGGTCCATCTCCGGATTGGAGTGGAGGGGGCTACATCCCCTAGCCATGGGTACGCTGCGCGATCGTCGGCTTCTTGTGACGGAGGCGCGGGATGCCTCCCATGCATGTCGGAAGTTTTCTCCGGCCTGACCTCCATCACCTTCCCGTCGCTCGGGTGGGGCGTGCTGGGGTCTCTGGTCCCGGAGTTCTCGGCAGAATTCCTCCAGGACTCGGACTTCCTGGCGGAGTTCGTCTAGATCCCCTAGGGTGACCTCCTGTCGGCAGTGCGTGGAAGAAGCTTCTTGCGACCCCCGGTGGGAGTTGGGTCCCTGATGGGATCCCCGCCCCCGGTTGCTGGCGTTGCGAAGGCTTCCACGGGGTGCCATAACTGTAACGACCCGGGAATCCGATTACCGGGAAGGCCCGATAACCCGAGACTCGCACCGCCACCCACGAGACCGAAGACTCGGAAGGGTTAAAAGGATGGTGTGGAAACTACATAGTTATCACAAGTAATTGCAGAAATTAAACAGTTATAATATTAAGCAGGAAATAAGATAACAATTTACATGGTCCACAAAATAAAATAACCACGACAACCGTCCACGACTAGTACAGTGACAAGAAAGAAAAGTACAGCTACACGGGGCATCCCCCGGCTCAGACCTCTGGCACTACCTCTGGGCACCCGCACCACGCTGCGTTCCGGACGCGCTCCCCGAAGGTGGCGCCTCACCTGAAACACGGTGAAAACACGTAGGGAATGAGTCTCGGAACAAGACTCAGTAGGGATCACCCGAACCCTACCTCGTAAAACGAGAAACCACTACTCTAGCGGTAGAAAGTACCTCGGAAAGGAAAGCCCTGTACTCTACAAAGCAAGACTCTACGGCACGTAAACCGACACACGTGCTACGAAGAGAAGACCGAAGCTCAACTATCACCTACAAACCCGAAGGTCGGGAACACACGACTGACAGTCTGACACTCCGTACTCGACAGGAGTACCACCCACTAGAAGCACAGTCGGTAGCGTCCCCTGACGTCTGACACCGCGCCGCAGGTGAACCGCCTGACGTGGTAGGTCCTACCCGAGGCGCAAACACCGAAAAGTAACTCACAACAAGTGACTAGCTGGGGTCACGCCCGTCGACGTGGGTCCAACCGCCCCCAACCACGTGTGAACACACAGACCACGCGTCCTAGGTCTGGCCCTCTGACCGGTTTTCCCCCGCAGCCAGACTCTGGCTACGATGAGGGGCCTACGGTAACCGGTCCACAAACCGTCTCGAAAGGTGGGTGCCCGTACACCACTCCCAGGTGAGACCAGCACCGCGTACTGGTGGGCTACGACTAGTGGAGGGTCGCTAAAGGAGTAGACTCTCAAGTCACGGAAAACAACGCCCAAGCCCGACAACATGTGGGAATCACCCCACGCACTAGTCCCGTCACACGGAGACCACGGTCGGAGAAAAGCAAGGTTGCCACCCTCATGGGGCAACCCAGGAAGTGGCGGTCCGACCCTGGACCGTCACAACCAAATGGCGGTCCACTCTAGGGCCGTCACTTGAAAATGGCGGTCTAAGGCAGACCGTCACACGGCCAGAGGGGTAGGGGAAGTGACGCGCCTGCTCCAGTGCGTCGCTTGGAAGTAACGCGCCTGAGACAGGCCGTCACACGGCGCCCCACACCCTCCAAAACCACAGGGAAAGTAACGCGCCTACCCCGGCACGTCGCTTGCAAGCAACGCGTCGGGCTCAGTGCGTTACTCACATGTAACGCGCCTAGACCAGCGCGTCACATGGCCCTTACACTCGGGGTGGGAAGGGAAGTGACGCGCCTGCCCCAGCGCGTCACTAGTAAGTAACGCGCTGGGCCCAGTGCGTCGCTTGGCCCATCCACCTGGGGTAACAACAGGAAGTAACGCACCTGCCCCAGTGCGTTACACGCATGTGACGCGCCTAGCTCGGTGCGTTACATGGCCTGACCCCCAACGGTCAAAAACCAACGGTCGAAAGCTAGTGACGGCCCTACCCTGGCGCGTCACGCTCCAAACGGCGGTCAGTCGTAGGGCCGTCGCTGCCCTCTGAACACCCAGGAGAAGTAACGCTCCTGCCTAGGGGCGTCACATGCAAGTGGCGGTCACTGGAAGGACCGTCGCTTGCCTCCGAACATGCTACGGCGGGAAAACCCCAAAAACGCCAACCACGCCCCCGTACCTCCACCGGAGAGGGGGAAAACAAGGGGGAAGACCCCTGGGGACCCCTAGCATGCATCTAAGCCACCAAAACACGAATTCATGGGCTAAAACCATAGATCGGGCGGCTCACCCCAAAACATGGAAAAACCCCAAACATGCTCGATCTAGCCCATCTCGACCTCCCCGCGGCCTACAAACCACGGAAACGAACGGCGAAGAGCTAGGGAACGTCACCCTACCTCAATGGAGCGAATGCTCCGCCGGATCGTCCACGAATCGCGAAGAACGCTTGAAAACCCTCGTTCTTCCTTAAGCTTCCCACGCTCGCCGCACGCCCCCACGACCGCCTCGCCGCCGCCCACGTCACCGCGCCGTCGCCCCGCCGCCGTCTGCAGCCGGAGGGGAGCTCGCCGTGGCCAACCGGGAGGAAGAGAGGGAGAGGGAGGGAGACACGGTGGAGGAGGAAGGAGGAAGAAGAAGAGAGGAAGAAGAAGATGGTGGGGGAGAGAGAAAAGAAAAAGGGTTTTATAGAAAAACCCGGAAAATCCAGAAAGTTCCAAAAAATAGGAAATTACACCCCCACGATCCTCGGAACGTACCGATCGCAACGGTACCACTCGTGCCCGTGTGAACAGCCCGGTTCACCCGCAGCGAGCGTCCGAAGAGAAAAGCCGAAACCCGTGCCGGAAATCGGAAATCACGTACGGAAAAGCCGCGGAACGCCTCCGGGCCTCCGAAACGACTCCGGATCGCGCCGATCCGAACACGAAAGATGTCCGAAACGAAATTTCGGACATAACAGAGCCGAACGCTCCGAAAACCAGACCCGGGACCCAGGAAGAAGGATCCGAACGGTCCGGGATATTACAGCCCTCCCCCCTTGAGGAATTTCGTCCTCGAAATTGAGGACAACCAAAGGGGAAAGAAGAGGAAGACTCACTCAAACAGATACGGGAACTGCTGACGTATCTCGTCCTCACGTTCCCACGAAGCCTCACCACCAGAGTGTCGTTGCCACACGACCTTCACCAAGGGAATGACCTTATTCCGCAGGCGCTGCTCTCGCCTATCCCCCACGCGTATCGAAAACTCTGGGAGAGAAAGATCTGGAGTCACCTCAGGCCAAACGGAAAACTCGAGCACATGAGAGTCATCGGGCATATACTTCCGCAACATCGAGACGTGGAACACGTCATGCACCGATGCCAACTCAGGAGGCAACTGCAACCGGTAAGCAACCTTACCGATGCGCTCCACAATCGCGAAAGGACCAATATAGCGGGGACTCAGCTTCCCACGCCGTCCAAAACGCATCACCCCCTTCATCGGAGAAACTCTCAAGAACACATGATCGCCCACGGCGAACTCGAGGGGCTGTCTCCTACGGTCAGCATAGCTCTTCTGCCGACTCTGGGCCGCCAACATGTTCTGGCGAACCAGGTGCACAACATCCACACATTGCTGCACCAATTCCGGTCCCGTCAAAACACGCTCACCCACCTCAAACCAATCGAGTGGAGTCCGACAAGGACGCCCGTACAATGCCTCATAAGGAGCCATGCCAATGCTCGAATGATAGCTGTTGTTATAGGCAAACTCCACCAACGGTAGGTGATGAATCCAACTCCCCTGCCACTCCAGGCAGCAGGATCTCAGCATGTCCTCCAAAGTCTGAATGGTCCTCTCAGACTGACCATCTGACTGAGGATGATATGCCGAGCTAAATGCCAACTCCGTGCCAAGAGCTCGCTGGAAACTCCTCCAGAATCCAGAAGTGAAGCGAGGATCCCGATCCGACACAATCGAAATGGGAACCCCATGCAACGGAACGATCCGCTCCACATAAAGACGAGCCAACTTAGGCACGCTCCAGCTGACCTTGACCGGTAGCAACCGAGTCACCTTCGTCAGCCGATCCACCAGCAACCAAATACTGTCCTGCCCACTCGGGGTTCTTGGCAACCCCACCACAAAATCCGTGGTCACATGGTCCCACTTCCAAGCAGGAACATCCAAAGGCTCGAGAGTACCGCCTGGTCGCTGATACTCCGCCTTCACCTGCTGACAGATCAGGCACCTGGCCACAAATTCTGCGACATCTCTCTTCATGCCAGGCCACCAGAACTGCCTCCGCAAGTTCCGATACATCTTCGTCGCACCCCGGGTGTACAGTGTACCTGCTCCCATGAGCCTCGCGTAACACCGCACGACGAACCTGCTCCTCAGCTGGGACGTACAACCTGCCACGAAACCTCGCAGCACCGTCCTCTCCGAGCTCTACGTCAGCCATAGCCAAAATTAGGGGCAACTCAGGGTCCGCATGTTGAGCCTCTGTCACCTGACGATGGATAGCAGGAGTGACAGTCAGACTCGCAAGCACAGCCAACCCTGGCTCCTGGGGAATCTTGAGCCTGAAAGATACTTCGGGCACCTGTTCCCAGAGCCTCCACCTCCTCAACATCAAGGCACTGACCGCAACCTTCCGACTCAAGGCATCAGCGACGACATTCATCCTGCCCGGCTGATAAGACAGGGTGAAGTCATAGTCCTTCATGAACTCCATCCAACGCCTTTGCCTGAGGTTCAGGTCCTTCTACGAGAACACGTACCTCAAGTTCTGATGGTCAGTGAACACCTCGAACTTCTCACCGTACAGATAATGCCTCCAGGTCTTCAGCGCGAAGATCACAGCCGCCAACTCAAGGTCATGGGTAGGGTAGTTCTCCTCGTGAGGCTTTAGCTGCCGAGATGCATAAGCCACCACCCTACCATGCTGCATCAGAACAGCACCCAGTCCAACGCCGGAAGCATCTGTACACACCACGAAACCTCCCGATCCAGAAGGCAAAACCAACACCGGAGCCGAGGTGAGCAATCTTTTTAGCTCCCTGAAGCTCTGCTCACACTCCTCGGACCAAACGAAAGGTATATCCTTCCGCGTGAGCCTAGTCATCGGGGTCGCAGTGCGGGAAAAATCCTGGATAAACCGACGATAATAACCCGCAAGCCCCAAGAAACTCCGGATCTCCGTCACCGACCTCGGCCTCGGCCATTGCATCACAGCCTCGACCTTGGCGGGATCCACGGAAATGCCATCACCAGAAATCACGTGCCCCAGAAAGTGCACCTCGCTGAGCCAAAACTCGCACTTGCTGAGCTTCGCATACAACTGGTGATCTCGCAACGTCTGCAGTACCACACTCAAATGGTACGCATGTTCCTCAGCAGACTGCGAATAAATAAGGATGTCATCCACGAAAATGACCACGAACTGGTCCAAATACGGATGAAACACCCTCTGCATCAAGTCCATAAAGGCAGCTGGGGCATTGGTGAGCCCAAACGGCATCACCAGAAACTCATAATGCCCGTACCTCGAACTGAATGCAGTCTTCTCCACATCGGACTCGCGAATCCTCAGCTGATAGTAACCTGACTGCAAATCAATCCGCGAGAACACTCGCGCAGACTGAAGCTGGTCGAACAAGTCATCGATCCGCGGCAACGGATACTTGTTCTTAACGGTCACTTCATTCAGCTGCCGATAGTCAATGCACTGCCGCAGACTACCGTCCTTCTTCTTCACAAACAACACGGGCCCTTGGCCAACAGTTCCTGCAACTGCGCCCTCAACTCCCTCAACTCAGCGGGGGCCATACGGTAGGGAGCCTTTGCCAAAGGTCCCGTACCAGGCACAACCTCGATCACGAAATCGATCTCCCGCTGGGGAGGTAATCCAGGCAACTCCTCAGGAAAAACGTCGGGAAACTCGCACACCACCGCAATGTCCTCGACATCCGGCCCCATCCGGTCAGACACAACCACTGACGCGAGAAAACCCTGACAACCTGAATCAAGCAACCGACGGGCTCGAATAGCAGAGATAAGGAATCGAGAAGAGGTGGAACGGATACCTTGGAAATAGAAGGTCCTCTTGCTCGGATGCTGGAAGTAGACCCTCTTCATCCCACAATCCACCACCGCTCCATGAGTCTCGAGCCAATCCATGCCTAGAATCACATCGTAATCCCGAAGGTGCAACGCATACAATCTGCCTGGCATACTCCGGCCATCGATCCACACCGGAACCTGGTCGAAGCAATACGGAGTGACCATAAAGTCACCCGAAGGCAACTCCACTGCCAAATCGCAGGACAACTGGGTCACCGGCTCCGCGACGCTCGACGCGAAATCCTCCGAAATAAACGAATGAGACGCGCCAGAATCAAACAAAACTCGAGCCGCACAACCCAAAATCTGAACGGTACCTTCCACGAGCTGCGACGCCACTGCCTCTGCCCTGGTCAAGTGCGTGATCTGGCCACGAGCCCTCTGCCTGCCTCCCACGCTGGCTGACCTGGGTAGCGGCGGATACTGTCCCTGCTGCTGCTGCTGCTGCCTCTGCTGCTGGGGAAACTGCTGCTGCGGCGGTCTCTGTGGACAGTCACGCGCCATGTGCCCTGGCTGGTCACACCGAAAACAGATAATCGGCGCCGTGCACTACCTGCCTGGGTGGGTCCCACCACACCGTGGATAAGGTCCTCGTGATCCACCCCCTGATCCCTGGCGCTGAAAAGGAATCGGCTGTTGTACACTGCCCGATGAAGCTTGTCCCTGATCCTTGGGCTTCTTACGGAAACCCCTCTTCAAGAACTTCTTGACCTTCGAGCTAAAAGACGCAGATCCTGTCACTGAAGCTGCCGATGCCGGTACTCCTGAACCACCCGACACATGCTGGAAGAAACCCTGCTGCTGGGTAGCCGACTGCTGGCTGCGACCTGACACGGACTGCCCCTGGCTGATCGATCCTCGAGTCCTCTGCATATCCATCTCCAAGGAAATCGCAACACGAGACGCTGTCTCTAGATCAGTGGCCCCATTCGCGATCAAATGGTGCCTCAGCTCCAGCCTCAAGCCCTGTACAAACTGCGTGGTCCTCACCCTCTCATGCTCCATGACATGAGGTGCATACCGACCCAGCTCGACAAATCGGGCCCTGTACTGCAACACGGACATGTCACCCTACACCAGCTCCAGAAACTCCCGCATCCGCTGCGTAGCAACGACGTCTGGACAGTACGTACGCTCGAAAGCACTAACAAAGTCACCCCACTCGACCTGCTCAAGTGGACGAAGCTGAAAGGACGTCTTCCACTCGGAAGACCACCACCTCCGAGCCGTACCCTGCAACTGGTTGTAGGCCAACACCACTCTGTCCTCGGCAGTACTCTTCGCAGAACTGAACACCCGCTCCATCTCATCGAGCCAATCACGAGCCGCATCAGGGTCTGCCTGGCCGCTAAAGTAAGGTGGATGGAACTGCATGAAGTCCCTCACTGCTCGGCCCGGCCCACCCCTGACTGACGAGCCCTCAGCAGCCTCTCCGCCAAACTGCTGAGACATGAGATGGTACATGTCACGGAAGAAATCCTCGGCCCCCGGAGCTCTCGCAGCATCCGCGGCCTCGGTAGCTCCCGGAACTCTGCTATGCTCCTCCTGGTCCCTCTGGACCCCCTGCTGGATCTCCTGACCTCCAGCCGACTGCCCCTGCTAGCTGAGAGCGAGAACTCCTCCTCGGCGCCATCCTCGCTCCTGAAGCACAAGACAGAAAACACGGAAACGGCAATGTCAGAATAAAACACGCGGTGCCCAAGGCCAGCGTCACCTGTACATCATCGCCATGGACTAGTGGACCACTACAATTACCTATGATTCCCATGTAATTCCACAACCGCGCTCTGATACCAGCTGTAACGACCCGAGAATCCGATTACCGGGAAGGCCCGATAACCCGAGACTCGCACCGCCACCCACGAGTCCGAAGACTCGGAAGGGTTAAAAGGATGGTGTGGAAACTACATAGTTATCACAAGTAATTGCAGAAATTAAACAGTTATAATATTAAGCAGGAAATAAGATAACAATTTACATGGTCCACAAAATAAAATAACCACGACAACCGTCCACGACTAGTACAGTGACAAGAAAGAAAAGTACAGCTACACGGGGCATCCCCCGGCTCAGACCTCTGGCACTACCTCTGGGCACCCGCACCACGTTGCGTTCCGGACGCGCTCCCCGAAGGTGGCGCCTCACCTGAAACACGGTGAAAATACGTAGGGAATGAGTCTCGGAACAAGACTCAATAGGGATCACCCGAACCCTACCTCGTAAAACGAGAAACCACTACTCTAGCGGTAGAAAGTACCTCGGAAAGGAAAGCCCTGTACTCTACAAAGCAAGACTCTACGGCACGTAAACCGACACACGTGTTACGAAGAGAAGACCGAAGCTCAACTATCACCTACAAACCCGAAGGTCGGGAACACACGACTGACAGTCTGACACTCCGTACTCGACAGGAGTACCACCCACTAGAAGCACAGCCGGTACCGTTCCCTGACGTCTGACACCGCGCCGCAGGTGAACCGCCTGACGTGGTAGGTCCTACCCGAGGCGCAAACACCGAAAAGTAACTCACAACAAGTGACTAGCTGGGGTCACGCCCGTCGACGTGGGTCCAACCGCCCCCAACCACGTGTGCACACACAGACCACGCGTCCTAGGTCTGGCCCTCTGACCGGTTTTCCCCCGCAGCCGGACTCTGGCTACGACGAGGGGCCTACGGTAACCGGTCCACAAACCGTCTCGAAAGGTGGGTGCCCGTACACCACTCCCAGGTGAGACGAGCACCGCGTACTGGTGGGCTACGACTAGTGGAGGGTCGCTAAAGGAGTAGACTCTCAAGTCACGGAAAACAACGCCCAAGCCCGACAACGTGTGGGAATCACCCCACGCACTAGTCCCGTCACACGGAGACCACGGTCGGAGAAAAGCAAGGTTGCCACCCTCATGGGGCAACCCAGGAAGTGGCGGTCCGACCCTGGACCGTCACAGCCAAATGGCGGTACACTCTAGGGCCGTCACTTGAAAATGGCGGTCTAAGGCAGACCGTCACACGGCCAGAGGGGTAGGGGAAGTGACGCGCCTGCTCCAGTGCGTCGCTTGGAAGTAACGCACCTGAGACAGGCCGTCACACGGCGCCCCACACCCTCCAAAACCACAGGGAAAGTAACGCGCCTACCCCGGCGCGTCGCTTGCAAGCAACGCGTCGGGCTCAGTGGGTTACTCACATGTAACGCGCCTAGACCAGCGCGTCACATGGCCCTTACACTCGGGGTGGGAAGGGAAGTGACGCGCCTGCCCCAGCGCGTCACTAGTAAGTAACGTACTGGGCCCAGTGCGTCGCTTGGCCCATCCACCTGGGGTAACAACAGGAAGTAACGCACCTGCCCCAGTGCGTTACACGCATGTGACGCGCCTAGCTCGGTGCGTTACATGGCCTGACCCCCAACGGTCAAAAACCAACGGTCGAAAGCTAGTGACGGCCCTACCCTGGCGCGTCACGCTCCAAACGGCGGTCAGTGGTAGGGCCGTCGCTGCCCTCTGAACACCCAGGAGAAGTAACGCTCCTGCCTAGGGGCGTCACATGCAAGTGGCGGTCACTGGAAGGACCGTCGCTTGCCTCCGAGCACGCTACGGCGGGAAAACCCCAAAAACGCCAACCACGCCCCCGTACCTCCACCGGAGAGGGGGAAAACAAGGGGGAAGACCCCTGGGGACCCCTAGCATGCATCTAAGCCACCAAAACACGAATTCATGGG
Source organism: Amorphophallus konjac (assembly GCA_022559845.1). Taxonomy (NCBI): domain Eukaryota; kingdom Viridiplantae; phylum Streptophyta; class Magnoliopsida; order Alismatales; family Araceae; genus Amorphophallus; species Amorphophallus konjac. The sequence goes on along the minus strand of CM040126.1, from coordinate 21,259,573 downwards.
CTAAAACCATAGATCGGGCGGCTCACCCCAAAACATGGAAAAACCCCAAACATGCTCGATCTAGCCCATCTCGACCTCCCCGCGGCCTACAAACCACGGAAACGAACGGCGAAGAGCTAGGGAACGCCACCCTACCTCAATGGAGCGAATGCTCCGTCGGATCGTCCACGAATCGCGAAAAACGCTTGAAAACCCTCGTTCTTCCTTAAGCTTCCCACGCTCGCCGCACGCCCCCACGACCGCCTCGCCGCCGCCCACGTCACCGCGCCGTCGCCCCGCCACCATCTGTAGCCGGAGGGGAGCTCGCCGTGGCCAACCGGGAGGAAGAGAGGGAGAGGGAGGGAGACACGGTGGAGGAGGAAGGAGGAAGAAGAAGAGAGGAAGAAGAAGATGGTGGGGGAGAGAGAAAAGAAAAAGGGTTTTATAGAAAAACCCGGAAAATCCGGAAAGTTCCAAAAAATAGGAAATTACATCCCCACGATCCTCGGAACGTACCGATCGCAACGGTACCACTCGTGCCCGTGTGAACAGCCTGGTTCACCCGCAGCGAGCGTCCGAAGAGAAAAGCCGAAACCCATGCCGGAAATCGGAAATCACGTACGGAAAAGCCGCGGAACGCCTCCGGGCCTCCGAAACGACTCCGGATCGCGCCGATCCGAACACGAAAGATGTCCGAAACGAAATTTCGGACACAACAGAGCCGAACGCTCCGAAAACCAGACCCGGGACCCAGGAAGAAGGATCCGAACGGTCCGTGATATTACAATAACTTTTCGCTCGGATTCCCACAGACGGCGCCAAGAAGTGTAGCGATAGGAAAATGGTTCCTAGTCCACGTACCACATTCTCTATTTATTTGTTGGGGAAATCATCTCGCGCCCGTGGATGCCTGCACACACCAAGGAACCAGAAGGGCGTCAGAAGGAGTCCCGAGTGTTACCCCAGGGGACAACCCTCCGATGCTTAAGTCAGCAAGGGATTAATGAGCAATAGAGAGGAGCAAAGTAAGAGAGATGTAGAGGCCGTAGTCGTCGATCCAGGAGACGTGTAGATCCTCTGTATGCGTGCTCGCTACTCCTAGTGGACTCTCGGAGAGTGCTCGCTGGGTGGTAAGGTCGCACAGGAGGAAGAAGCTCTCTGGATGTAGCAGACGTCCCTCTCGTCGTGGTTGCTAGTCGAGTTGATCTCCTCCCTGTAGGAAGCTCTGATAGCAGAAGTATCCTCTTGCATAGTCGTGTGTGATTTTTTAGTAGAAGAATCTATCGTACTTCTCTTTATCGTCGATGTCCCTTTTATATGGGGTTGTCCTGGTGCGAGGGCCTCATCCCTTGATAGGGAAGGGTCCGTTTAGTTGGAGTAGCGTTCCCCGCTATGTCGGCGGGAGTTTCCCGTTGGAGGGCGATAGCCCCGGCGTCGGCCGATCCCTGGGCGAGTTTTACGGCACTCATGGTGCGTGCTCGCCCGTTACGGGGTCAAGGTCGACGTCGTGGGGGCAACGGTCGGTCATCGGAGTGTCCTCCTGCGAGAAATATGCTTGGGCCGGCCTCATCGGCGTCGCGGAATCCGATGCCTCGTTGGGCCGGTCATCTTCTTATCGGGCCAAACATGTGTGTCCGTTCCTCGATTGGGCTTAGCGTGCACGAGCCTTACTAGGCCGCGCGCGCGTGGGTCGAATCTGGGTCAAGCCAGATTTACCCTCCTCAGATTTTAAATTCAATGTGATTCGATATGTATTAGATTAAGTTGATAATGATGACCGTTAAAATGTGATATTTATCCTCACTTTTTAATTTTTTTATTTGATGACATGTGTTTAATTTATAATTTTTATTTTATTTTAATTTTGTAAATATTTTCATATATTCTATAAAATTAATATATCATGAAATAATTAATTTTTAATTAAAATATAATAATCTCAATAATTAAAAATTTAAAAATTAAAGCATCATTAATTACTATTTAGATTACTAGTCATAGTAAAAAAATTATTTTAAATTAATTTTTAAATATTTTTGATATATTGTATCATATAAATATATCATAAGAATAATTTTTTGATAAATAATATCATTAATATCACTAATTAAAAAGTAAAAGTCAATCATGTTATAAATTAAGGTTGTGATTACTGATCCTATTAAAAATTTTAAATTATTTTAAATTATTTTTTATATATTCTAGAATATAAAGTGTTTTTTACATGAAAAATTATTGTTAAATAAGAATTTATAAAAAAACATTCTTAAAAATACGTTAACGTGCATATCATTATCATAGTGTAAATCTGAATTACGCAAAAATGTCATTTTTATTTGTAAACATATTACTATTTTTTGTCAAAAATTTATAGAAAAATCACACTTAAATGATATTTAAACACTATTTGAATTAACGTATTGATATGTCTACTAATACATTTTTAAGAATATTTTTTTTTACAAATTTATCTCTGACAATAATTTTAATACAAAAATCTCTAATATAAATATATAATAAAAATATTTTTATAAATAATATCATTAATATCACTAATTAAAAATTAAAAGTCATTCACATTATTAATTAAGAGTACGATTATTGTTCAGATTAAAAGATATTTTAAATTAATCTTTAAATATTTTATAATATAAATATATCATAAAATATTTTTTGATAAATAGTATTATAAATATCCTTAATTAAAAAAATTAAATATTAGTAATAAATAATAAAATAATATTTTAATAATTAACCTATAATTTCACGCACTTGGGTTACTCATAACCCACCTAAAGAGGTGGGTTGAGAGACTCGGATTGTCTCCGAGATATCATCTTTTTAACTTATTTAACTAAAATATCTTATCAAATCACATCTCGAGTTCATTGTTTGGTTAAAACCGAGCTAAGTCAGGGATAACCCAATATCAAAGAGAGGTTAAAGGAGAGGTGGCATCATACTCGACTCCACCTGAGCCCCGATCATATTTATGGAGGAAGCTGGTAGAGAATAGTCGCGTATTAAAAACGGGTTAAAATATAATATGATTATAATTGCGGTGTCCTCTCTACTCAACACCTTAAAGTTTTGAGTTGGATTGCTCAATTCAATAAAATTCAACATGGTATCAGAGCCCGTGATTATGATCTGAACCGTACACCCGTATTTGTCATGGTCTACGTGACAGAACCTAAAATCGACCTGCACGTGTGAAGACATGTTAGAGAAAATATGATGTTATTTTGATTACGGTATCTTCTCCACTTAACACCTTAATATTTTAAGTTGGTTGACTCCATTCAATAAAGTTCAACAGAAACATTTCACCAATATACGCTCCTGAGATGAATTGGGGGTAATGTTTAATTGAGTCGAAGATCACACTTTTTAAAAAAAAGTTAAATTTTTTTATAAAAAAATTCTCTATATCAAACTTAGGGTGCGTTTGGAAACGTGTTTGCGAAATATTTTCATCATTAGAATATCCGACGAGGATAAACATGTTTACAAATGACACACAATGTCTCAACGTGGGTACACTCACGGACGGATTCCAATGGAGATAGACTCCAAACATAAAAAAGGGCATTTCTCAAAATCTCAATAAACTCGGCCAAGGCTGCATCCACGGTCTCTCAGGAAATTCGGGGGTGGCGAATTTATTTATTTATTTATTTTTACCCATCACCTTTTGCTTCTCTGGCTACAGCTTCACGGACTCCCGACCACTTCGCGACCTTTGGCTACGCACGGTGATCGTCTTCGGGTGCGGCGACGGCTACGACAAGGATCAGGCTGTGACCATGCATCAACCTGGAACCCATCCACCAGAGATGGACCCGGCAACGCGAGATGAAGCCGGGGTCCGCTCGGCTGCCCGCATACATCGTCGCCAGGAGATGGAACCCCGCTATTCCCGCAAAAGCCCGCAAATGCCGGCCACATCGTCTTCTTTCTCTCCGACAAAGATGGAGCTCGCCGCCGTGAGATGAAGTCCGTTCGCTCGGCCACCCACCGATGCCATCGATCGCCACCCCCCAACAGACACCAGAGATGGAGCTCGCTACCCCCGCAGAAGCCCGCAGACGCCGGCTACAAGATCTTCTTCTTCCATGACAAGATACTGTTTAGGCATTATACCTAATCACTTGTTGTAGACTTGCCTTTGTTTGCTCCATCTTGCAAATCCGAGTTTGGAAAATGACTAGATACAATTGCACACCATAATATGCGGCAAGTATTGCCATCGATGATTTACGTCTCTGTAGACTGTCTATAAATGAGACGGACAAGATCATATAGATCCATGAGGTGTACGGCCTCGAGGCGATCACGGTAAACTCACAGTGGAAGATGAAATTATCAGCAAACGAGCAACTACTGGCACAACTTCTAAACATTAGATGTTGAAATTAAGAATGAAAACATGCCAAGACTCTAATATTTATCACTGTGAACCAGGCATTTGGGCACCCACACAATTTTAATAATTTGCCGAATTTCAAATAAAACAAATCGATATCTTTTACAAAATGTCGTGCGTTAGAACATGTGATGCCCTCTTCGCAGTTTAGCAAATAACTTGCTTTCACTCAAGATGCGAATCTCATATTTCATATTCAAAAATTTGATATTATCTACCAGTTCTGACGTTGACATGGCGCGTGGATCGATCACGGCCCATGCCGCGGATACAAAATAACCTAACCTGCTCCCACCCGAAACCCGTCGCGCTCGACCTCCGTGGACCGTCTGATGCATCACCACACCTGATCGCCTCTCCGTATCATCGTGCCCCCGGGGGGGAGCATGTTGATACCTCAGCGGCGGCTCCTATGTGTGCATGCCCTATTCCGGAATCGCACCCAACTTGGCCATAAAATTACGGGCCCTGGCAATCCCCTTCCCCCTCCTCTGCTCCGCCCCCGACCCAACCGAGAACCCACCCACCGGCACCACTCGCCGCCCGCCCGCCCCCTCCCCTCCCACTCCACCTCCGAATGCGGCCACGGTGCCGCCCTTCGCGAGGGCGGCGCTGGCCTTGACGGCGAGCGCCCCCATCTCCTGGGGCAGCAGGCGCCGCTTCAGCATGGAGCGGGGAAGGACGAAGTAGAGCCCTCCCGGCCGGAGCTCCTCGCCCGGAGAGACAGCGGCCACGTAGTCGTCGAAGTCCATGTCGTCGGCGTCGCAGACGAAGAATGAGGCGTCCTTCCGGAGGACCTGGGCGGCCGTGACGGGCCCGGCGAACTCCCGGAGTTCGCCGTCCGCCATTATCACCTTCGTAGTCGCGGACACCGAGGTCGACTCGGACGAGTTGCGCATGCCCATCATCGTCTGTGGCCACCAGCTCACCGCAATGGCGATGGAGATGATCACTGGGCGAGAGAGAGAGAGAGAGAGAGAGAGCGAGCGCAGAGGTAGTGGGGAGAGGAGAGCTTGAGCTTATAAAGGAGGGGGTGGGGGACACGTGAGGGAATAGCTTTGTCGTGTAGTGAGTTGGGGATGCCAGGTTGGAAATAGCTGTGTACAGTGTACACGTTGGTTCTGTGTCCCGCTTTTAATTCAGTTACTGGCGCCTTGGGTTTTGCTGTGCCCTACGACGGGAAGCACTTTGGCCGAGCCTTATTTTGTGTTGGAGTGTTTATGATGGAATGTAAGTCGTCTGATAGAGATCTGACGGCCTTTGTGGGCAGCAAGAGTTCAGTCCGATAGAATCGGGATACGTAACGGAATGGTCTTTCACTGGAAGGCTTATTAACTCTAGGTCAGTGACATAGGCCTCCTTGACTGGGGCTTTTTTAATAAGTTTGAGTAAAGGTAGATCCAAAATGGCAGATCCAAGTTAGTTTCAAACATTCAAACCAATAATAGTGAAAAATATCCGTATTCCCTTCAAATCTATAAATATTATGTTCATATCTATATTTTATGAAACTTATCTCGATACTCCTCGGATCTTTATGACCAATTTTATTGCGCCCTCAATCTCAATAACGTCTTACGATGGTTAACCCCAAGTGAGTCAACAAAAGATAAGTAACCAAATTATCCCTTATCGTAGGTGGAGTTGACCTCGATCTCCGCTCCGTTGATCCTCTATCATCTTGTGTCACTTGAGCGACATGTCTGTGCTAGTCATCGACTTTGCCATATTCATAGATGCGCGTTGCTCAACGTCTCTAAGGGAGCGCGACGACAGTGTGTTGGGGATGGACAACTTCAATATCTACTACGAATCGTCGTTGAAACGTGACCAACAATCGCTGACTTGGCGAGGGACTTCGTCGTGGTGGAGTGTGACACCAAAGAGACTACCCCCCCCTCCTAGGCACTCACCCTCATCCCCTTTTCCCACGTGGGCTAGGGTTTCATCTTCACATGCTGTTGTTCTCTATGTTGGCCTATTGCAACATTCACATCCAAAGAAACCAACCCTCTAGCCTCTCTATCATATTGTTCAAGGCCAACTCCATCACATTTAGTGTAATATTCCGGACCTTTCGGATCTTCTTCCATGGGTCTCGGATCTGGTTTCTCGGAGTGTCCGACTCCGTTGTGTCTGAAATTTCGTTTCGGTCATCTTTCGTGTTCGGATCGGCGCGATCCGAAGTCGTTTCGGAGGCCCGGAGGCGTTCCGCGGCTTTTCCGCGCGTGTTTTCCGATTTCTGGTGTGTGTTTCGGCAATTCCTTCGGAACCTCACTGCGGGTGAACCGGGCCGTTCACCTGGGCACGAGTGGTACCGTTGCGGTCGGTGCGTCCCGAAGATTCCGGAAATGTAATTTTCTATTTTTCGGTATTTTTCATAATTTTCGGATTTTCCTATAAATACCCCCTATTTTCTCTCTCTCCCCCACTTTCTCTTTCTTCTTCTTCTTCCTCCTTCCTTCCCCAAACCGTGGCCGCCCTCTCCCTCTCCCTCTCTTCCTCCCGTTCGAGCGCGGCTAGCTCCTCTCCGGCTGCTGACAGGGGCGGGGCGACGGCGCGGCGACGTGGGCGGCGGCGAGGCGATCGTGGGGACGTGCGGTGCTCGTGGGAAGCTTGAAGAACGAGGGTTTTCCAAAGCGATTTCTTGCGTTCGCGGACGATCCGGCGGAGCATTCGCTCCATTGAGGTAGGGTGACGTTCCCTAGCTCCCCGCCGTTCATTTCTGTGGTTTATAGGCCGAGGGGAGGCCGAGAGGGGTGTGATTGAGCATGTTGGGTTTTTCCATGATTTGGGTATAGCTCGTCCGATCTTATGGATTTGATGCATGATTTCCCGTTTTGATGGCCTAGAATCATCCTAGGGGTCCCCAGGGGTCTTCCCCTTTGATTTTCCCCTCTCCGATGGAGGCATGGGGGCGTGGTTGAAGTTTTTGGGCTTTCCCGCCATTATCACCGTCGGGTGCGTGTGACGGTCCTTCCAGGGACCGTCACATTATGTGACATGCCTCGAGAGGGCCGTCACATGCCCTTTGGTTAGCCTTCAGGGGTCAGGGACAGTGACGGTCCCACGATTGACCGCCACTTGTATATGACGCGCCTGGGCTAGGCCGTCAGGGACTTTCCGACCGTTGGTTTTGACCGTTGGGGTTCTGCGTGTGTAACGCGCTAGGGCGGCCGCGTTACATTCGTGTAGCACGCTGGGGCAGGCGCGTTACATCTTGCTTTCTCGAGGGGAGCGTGAGGCGCGTGTAACGCGCCAGGGCGGACGCGTTACATTCACGTAACGTGCTGGGCCAAGCGCGTTACATTCGTGTAACGCGCTGGACCAGGCGCGTTACCCTCTGCGTTCCTCAGGCCGTGTAACGGCCTGCGTTAGACCGCCAAGTGTGTGTGTAACGGTCTCGCCTAGACCGTTACAGCCTTGTGACGGTCCCGGGGTGGGCTGTCAAGCGCATGGTTGCCCCGAGAGGGCTGCAACCCCGTTTTTAGTCCGACTGTTGCCACCGTGCGACGGGGCCGGTGCGTGGGGTGGTCCCCGTGCGTCGTCGGATGCGGGCGTCGTTTTCCGTGACTTGAGAGTCTACTCCTTTAGTGACCCTCCACTAGTCGTAGCCTACCAGTATGCGGTACCGGTCGCACCAAGGAGTGGTGTACGGGCTTACCCTTAGAGGCGGTTTGTGGACCGGTTGCCGTCGGGCCCCACGTCTTACAGCCAGAGTCCGGCTGAGGGGAAAACCGGTCAGAGGACCAGACCAGGGACGCGCGGTCTGTGTGTGCACACGTGGTTGGGGGCTGTTGGATCCACGTCGACGGACGTGATCCCAACTAGTCACTTGTTTGTGGTTACTTGTTCGGTGTTCGTGCCTTGGGTAGGCGCTACCACGTCAGGCAGTTCACCTGCGGTGCGGTGTAAGTCGTCAGGAGACGCTACCGACTGTGCTTCTAGTGGGAGGTACTCCTGTCGAGTGCGGAGTGTCAGACTGTCAGTTTCGTGGCTTTGACCTTTGGGTTTGCCGGGTCGACTGTTGAGCTTCGGTTGTCTCACCGCGGCACGTGTGCCGGTATGTGTGCCGTAGGACCTTTGTTTAGTAGGGTACAGGGCTTTCCTTTCCGAGGTACTCTCCTACCGCTAGCGTAGTGATTTCCCGTTTTACGAGGTAGGGTTCGAGTGATCCCTACTGAGTCTTGTTCCGAGACTCATTCCCTGCGGTTTTCACCGTGTTTTAGGTGAGGCGCCGCCCCAGGGGAGCGCGTCTGGGGTGCAGCGTGGTGCGGGTGCCCAGAGGTAGTGCCAGAGGTCAAAGCCGGGGTATACCCCGTGTAGCTGTACTTTTCTTTCTTGTCTCTGTGCTAGTTGTGGACTACTGTTGTTGTTATTCTTTTTTATTGTGGACCATGTAAAATGCTAATTCATTTCCTGCTTAATATTATAACTGTTTAATTTCTGCAATTACTTGTGATACTTGCGTAGTTTCCACACCATCCTTCTAACCCCTCTGAGTCTTCGGGCTCGTGGGTGGCGGTGCGAGTCTCGGGTTATCGGGCCTTCCCGGTAATCGGATTCTCGGGTCGTTATAGCTGGTATCAGAGCGCGGTCGTGGAATTACATGAGAATCATAGGTAATTGTAGTGGTCCACTTGTCCACAACAATGATGTACAGTTGACACTGGCATCGGGCATTGTGTGTTTTTCTTGACCATGCCGTTTTCGTGTTTTCTGTCTTTTACTTCAGGAGCGAGCATGGCGCCGAGGCGGAGCACTCGCTCTCAGCAGGGGCAGTCGGCTGGAGGTCAGGAGATCCAGCAGGGGGTCCAGGGGGACCAGGAGGAGCATAGCAGAGCGCCACTAAGAGCTACCGAGGCCGCGACTACTGCGAGGATTCCGGGGGCCGAGGATTTCTTCCGTGGCATGTACCAGCTTATGTCTCAGCAGTTCGGTGGAGAGGCTGGTGAGGGCTCGTCAGCTAGGGGTGGGCCAGGCCGAGCAGTGAGGGACTTTCTGCAGTTCCATCCGCCTTACTTCAGCGGCAAGGCAGACCCTGATGCGGCTCGTGATTGGCTTGATGAGATGGAGCGGGTGTTCAGTTCTGCGAAGAGTGCTGCCGAGGACAGAGTGGTGTTGGCCTACAACCAGTTGTAGGGTACGGCTCGGAAGTGGTGGTCTTCCGAGTGGAAGACGTCCTTTCAGCTTCGTCCACTTGAGCAGGTCGAGTGGGACGACTTCGTGAGTGCTTTTGAGCGTACGTACTGTCCAGATTTTGTTGCCACGCAGCGGATGCAGGAGTTTCTGGAGCTGGTGCAGGGCGACATGTCCGTGTTGCAATACAGGGCCCGATTTGTCGAGCTGGGTCGGTATGCACCTCACATCATGGAGCATGAGAGGGTGAAGACCGCGCAGTTTGTTCAGGGCTTGAGGCAGGAACTGAGGCACCATCTGATCGCGAACGGGGCCACTGATCTAGAGTCAGCGTCTCGTGTTGCGGCTTCTTTGGAGATGGATATGCAGAGGATCCGAGGACCGATCAGCCAGGGGCAGTCTTTGTCAGGTCGCAGCCAGCAGTCGGCTACCCAGCAGCAGGGTTCCTTCCAGCATGCGAAGAGTGGTTCAGGAGTGCCGGCACAGGCATCGTCGGTGACAGGATCTGCGTCCTTTGGCACGAAGGTCAAGAAGTTTTTCAAGAAAGGGTTCGGCAAGAAGAAGTCCAAGGATCAGGGGCAAGCTTCATCGAGCAGTGTACAGCAGCCGATCCCCTTGCAGCGTCAGGGATCAGTGGGTGGGTCGCGAGGACCGTGTCCACGGTGTAGTGGGTTCCACCCAGGCAGGCAGTGCACGGCGCCGATTATCTATTTTCGGTGTGACCAGCCAGGGCATATGGCGTGTGACTGTCCTCAGAGGCCGCCGCAGCAGCAGGTTCCCCAGCAGCAGAGGCAGCAGTAGCAGGGACAGTATCCGCCGCTACCCAGGTTAGCTAGTGTGGGAGGCAGGCAGAGAGCTCGAGACCAGATCACGCACATGACCAGGGCAGAGGCAGTGGCGTCGCAACTCATGGAAGGTACCGTTCAGATTTTGGGTTGTGCGGCTCGGGTTTTGTTTGATTCTGGCACGTCTCATTCGTTTATTTCGGAGGATTTCACGTTGAGCTTCGAGGAGCCGGTGACCCAACTGTCCTGTGATTTGGCAGTGGAGTTGCCTTCGGGTGATTTCATGATCACTCTGTATTGCTTCGATCAGGTTCTGGTTTGGATCGATGGGTGGAGTATGCCAGGCAAGTTGTACGCGTTGCAGCTTCGGGATTACGATGTGATTCTAGGCATGGACTGGCTCGAGACTCATGGAGCGGTGGTGGATTGTGGAACGAAGAGGGTCTACTTCCAGCATCCGAGCAAGCGGACCTTCTATTTCCAAGGTATCCGTTCCACCTCTTCTCGATTCCTCATCTCTGCTATTCGAGCCCGTCGGTTGCTTGACTCTGGTTGTCAGGGTTTTCTCACGTCTGTAGTTGTGTCTGAACGGATGGAGCCGGATGTTGAGGACATTCCGGTGGTGTGCGAGTTTCCCGACGTTTTTCCCGAGGAGTTGCCTGGATTATCTCCCCAGCGGGAGATCAATTTTGTGATCGAGGTTGTGCCTGGTACGGGACCCTTGGCGAAGGCTCCCTACCGTATGGCCCCCGCTGAGTTGAGAGAGTTGAGGGCGCAGTTGCAGGAGCTGCTAGACAAGGGGTATGTTCGTCCTAACTTTTCCCCTTGGGGTGCGCCTGTGTTGTTTGTGAAGAAGAAGGACGGTAGTCTGCGGCTATGCATTGACTATCGGCAGTTGAATGAAGTGACCATTAAGAACAAGTATCCGTTGCCACGGATTGATGATTTGTTCGACCAGCTCCAGTCTACGCGAGTGTTCTCGCGGATTGATTTGCGGTCCGGTTACTATCAGTTGAGAATTCGCGAGTCCGATGTGGAGAAGACTGCTTTCAGTACGAGGTACGGGCATTATGAGTTTTTGGTGATGCCGTTTGGGCTCACCAATGCCCCTGTAGCCTTCATGGACTTGATGCAGAGGGTGTTTCATCCGTATTTGGAGCAGTTCGTGGTCATCTTCGTGGATGACATCCTTGTTTATTCGCAGTCTGCCGAGGAGCACGCGTACCATTTGGGTGTGGTGCTGCAGACGTTGCGAGATCACCAGTTGTATGCGAAGCTCAGCAAGTGCGAGTTTTGGCTCGGCAAGGTGCACTTTCTGGGGCACGTGATTTCTGGTGATGGTATTTCCGTGGATCCCGCCAAGGTCGAGACAGTAATGCAGTGGCGGAGGCCGAGGTCGGTGACGGAGATCCGAAGTTTCTTGGGGCTTGCGGGCTATTATCACCGATTTATCCAGGATTTTTCTCGTATTGCGACCCCGATGACTAGGCTCACGCGGAAGGATGTGCCTTTCGTCTGGTCTGAGGAGTGTGAGCAGAGCTTCAGGGAACTGAAGAGATTGCTCACCTCGGCTCCGGTGTTGGTTTTACCTTCTGGATCGAGAGATTTTGTGGTGTGTACAGATGCTTCCGGCGTTGGATTGGGAGCTGTGTTGATGCAGCATGATAGAGTGGTGGCTTATGCATCTCGGCAGCTAAAGCCCCACGAGGAGAACTACCCTACCCATGACCTTGAGTTGGCGGCGGTGATCTTCGCGCTAAAGATTTGGAGGCATTATCTGTACGGCGAGAAGTTCGAGGTGTTCACTGACCATCAGAGTTTGAGGTATGTCTTCTCGCAGAGGGACCTGAACCTCAGGCAAAGGCGTTGGATGGAATTCATGAAGGATTATGACTTCACCTTATCTTATCAGCCAGGCAGGATGAATGTCGTCGCCGATGCTTTGAGTCGGAAGGTCACGATCAGTGCCTTGATGTTGAGAAAGTGGAGGCTCTGGGAACAAGTGCCCGAAGTATCTTTCAGGCTCAAGATTCCGCAGGAGCCAGGGTTGGCAGTGCTTGCGAGTCTGACTGTCACTCCTGCTATCCGTCGTCAGGTGACAGAGGCTCAGCATGCGGACCCTGAGTTACCCCGGATTTTGGCGATGGCTGATGTGGAACTCGGCGAGGACGGTGCTGCGAGATTTCGCGGCAGGCTGTACGTCCCAGCGGAGGAGCAGATTCGTCGTGCGGTGTTGCGCGAGGCTCACGGGAGCAGGTACACCGTACACCCGGGTGCGACAAAGATGTATCGGAACTTGCAAAGGTTGTTCTGGTGGCCTTGCATGAAGAGAGATGTCGCAGAATTTGTGGCCAGGTGCCTGATCTGTCAGCAGGTGAAGGCGGAGCATCAGCGACCAGGAGGTACTCTCCAGCCCTTGGATGTTCCTGCGTGGAAGTGGGACCACGTGACCACGGATTTTGTGGTGGAGTTGCCGAGGACCCCGGGTGGGCATGACAGTATTTGGTTGCTGGTGGACAGGCTGACGAAGGTGACTCGGTTGTTACCGGTCAAAGTCAGCTGGAGCGTGTCCAAGTTGGCTCGTTTGTATGTGGAGCGGATCGTGCCGTTGCATGAGATTCCCGTTTCGATCTTGTCAGATCGGGATCCGCGCTTCACTTTTGGATTCTGGAGGGGTTTCCAGCGAGCTCTTGGCACGGAGTTGGCATTTAGCTCGGCGTATCATCCTCAGTCGGATGGTCAATCTGAGAGGACCATCCAGACTTTGGAGGACATGCTGAGATCCTGCGGCCTGGAGTGGCAGGGGAGTTGGATTTATCACCTACCATTGGTGGAGTTTGCCTATAACAATAGCTATCATTCGAGCATTGGTATGGCTCCCTATGAGGCTCTGTATGGGCGTCCTTGTCGGACTCCACTTGATTGGTTTGAGGTGGGTGAGCGTGTTGTGACGGGACCAGAGTTGATGCAGCAATGTGTGGATGTTGTACACCTGGTTCGTCAGAACATGTTGGCGGCCCAGAGTCGGCAGAAGAGCTATCCTAACCGCAGGAGGCAGCCTCTCGAGTTCGCCGTAGGCGATCATGTGTTCTTGAGAGTTTCTCCGATGAAGGGGGTGATGCGTTTTGAATGGCGTGGAAAGTTGAGTCCCCGCTACATTGGTCCTTTTGTGATCTTGGAGCGAATCGGTGAGGTTGCTTACCGGTTGCAGTTACCCCTTGAGTTGGCGTCGGTGCATGACGTGTTCCACGTCTCGATGTTGCGAAAATATGTGCCCGAGGACTCTCATGTGTTCGAGATTTCTGTTTGGCCTGAGGTGACTCCAGATCTCTCTCTCCCAGAGTTTCCGATCCGCATGGAGGATAGGCGAGAGCAGCGCCTGCGGAGCAAGGTCATCCCCTTGGTAAAGGTGGTGTGGCAGCGGCACTCTGGTGGTGAGGCTTCTTGGGAGCGTGAGGATGAGATGCGGCAGCAGTTCCCGTACCTGTTTGAGTGAGTCTTCCTCTTCTTTCCCCTTGGGTTGTTCTCAATTTCGAGGACGAAATTCCTTAAGGGGGGAGGGCTATAATATCCCAGAACTTTCGGATCCTTTTTCGTGGGTCTCGGATCTGGTTTCTCCGAGTGTCTGGCTCCATTGTGTCTGAAATTTCGTTTCGGTCATCTTTCGTATTCAGATCGGCGCGATCCGGAGTCGTTTCGGAGGCCCTGAGGCGTTCCGCGGCTTTTCCGCGCGTGTTTTCCGATTTCTGATGTCTGTTTCGGCAATTCCTTCGGAACCTCACTACGGGTGAACCGGGCCGTTCACGTTGGCACGAGTGGTACCGTTGCGGTCGGTGCATCCCGAGGATTCCGGAAATGTAATTTTCTATTTTTTGGTATTTTCCAGAATTTCCAGATTTTCCTATAAATACCCCATATTTTCTCTCTCTCCCCCACTTTCTCTTTCTTCTTCTTCTTCCTCCTTCCTTCCCCAAACCGTGGCCGCCCTCTCCCTCTCTTCCTCCCGTTCGAGCGCGGCTAGCTCCTCTCCGGCTGCTGACAGCGGCGGGGCGACGGCGCGGCGACATGGGCGGCGGCGAGGCGATCGTGGGGACGTGCGGTGCTCGTGGGAAGCTTGAAGAACGAGGGTTTTCTAAAGCGATTTCTTGCGTTCGCGGACGATCCGGCGGAGCATTCGCTCCATTGAGGTAGGGTGACGTTCCCTAGCTCCCCGCCGTTCATTTCTGTGGTTTATAGGCCGAGGGGAGGCCGAGAGGGGTGTGATTGAGCATGTTGGGTTTTTCCATGATTTGGGTATAGCTCGCCCGATCTTATGGATTTGATGCATGATTTCCCGTTTTGATGGCCTAGAATCATCCTAGGGGTCCCCAGGGGTCTTCCCCTTTGATTTTCCCCTCTCCGATAGAGGCATGGGGGCGTGGTTGAAGTTTTTGGGCTTTCCCGCCATTATCACCGTCGGGTGCGTGTGACGGTCCTTCCAGGGACCGTCACATTATGTGACATGCCTCGAGAGGGCCGTCACATGCCCTTTGGTTAGCCTTCAGGGGTCAGGGACAGTGACGGTCCCACGATTGACCGCCACTTGTATATGACGCGCCTGGGCTAGGCCGTCAGGGACTTTCCGACCGTTGGTTTTGACCGTTGGGGTTCTGCGTGTGTAACGCGCTAGGGCGGCCGCGTTACATTCGTGTAGCACGCTGGGGCAGGCGCGTTACATCTTGCTTTCTCGAGGGGAGCGTGAGGCGCGTGTAACGCGCCAGGGCGGGCGCGTTACATTCCCGTAACGCGCTGGGCCAAGCGCGTTACATTCGTGTAACGCGCTGGACCAGGCGCGTTACCCTCTGCGTTCCTCAGGCCATGTAACGGCCTGCGTTAGACCGCCAAGTGTGTGTGTAACGGTCTCGCCTAGACCGTTACAGCCTTGTGACGGTCCCGGGGTGGGCCGTCAGGTGCCTGGTTGCCCCGAGAGGGTTGCAACCCCGTTTTTAGTCCGACTGTGGCCACCGTGCGACGGGGCCGGTGTATGGGGTGGTCCTCGTGCGTCGTCTGATGCGGGCGTCGTTTTCCGTGACTTGAGAGTCTACTCCTTCAGTGACCCTCCACTAGTCGTAGCCTACCAGTACGCGGTACCGGTCGCACCAGGGAGTGGTGTACGGGCTTACCCTTAGAGGCGGTTTGTGGACCGGTTGCCGTCGGGCCCCGCGTCTTGCAGCCAGAGTCCGGCTGAGGGGAAAACCGGTCAGAGGACCAGACCAGGGACGCGCGGTCTGTGTGTGCACACGTGGTTGGGAGCGGTTGGATCCACGTCGACGGGCGTGACCCCAACTAGTCACTTGTTTGTGGTTACTTGTTCGGTGTTCGTGCCTTGGGTAGGCGCTACCACGTCAGGCAGTTCACCTGCGGTGCGGTGTAAGTCGTCAGGGGACACTACCGACTGTGCTTCTAGTGGGAGGTACTCCTGTCGAGTGCGGAGTGTCAGACTGTCAGTTTCGTGGCTTTGACCTTCGGGTTTGCCGGGTCGATCGTTGAGCTTCGGTTGTCTCACCGCGGCACGTGTGCCGGTATGTGTGCCGTAGGACCTTTGTTTAGTAGGGTACATGGCTTTCCTTTCCGAGGTACTCTCCTACCGCTAGCGTAGTGATTTTCCGTTTTACGAGGTAGGGTTCGAGTGATCCCTACTGAGTCTTGTTCCGAGACTCATTCCCTGCGTGTTTTCACCATGTTTCAGGTGAGGCGCCGCCCCAGGGGAGCGCGTCTGGGGTGCAGCGTGGTGCGGGTGCCCAGAGGTAGTGCCAGAGGTCAGAGCCGGGGTATGCCCCGTGTAGCTATACTTTTCTTTCTTGTCTCTGTGCTAGTTGTGGACTACTGTTGTTGTTATTCTTTTTTATTGTGGACCATGTAAAATGCTAATTCATGTCCTGCTTAATATTATAACTGTTTAATTTCTGCAATTACTTGTGATACTTGCGTAGTTTCCACACCATCCTTCTAACCCTTCCGAGTCTTCGGGCTCGTGGGTGGCGGTGCGAGTCTCGGGTTATCGGGCCTTCCCGGTAATCGGATTCTCGGGTCGTTACATTTAGCCGCCAAAGGCTGGAAAAGGTGGACTGAGGAAGGGGCCTTGACATCATTTTGCCACGTAGGGCCAATGACATTAGGTTGGGTGGGAGCACCGACAACCCCCTGCTAGAGATCCAATTGTAGATGAGATCAAGGTTCCATAGGCCCATGAGCCCAGAGGCGAGGGAGGCAAGTATTGCACCTATGAGCGTGTTGCGGGAGTGGTCCAATAACTTGAGGGCACTGAAGTCAGTGAGGGAGGGTGGGATCACTCCCCCCCTTCCCCCCCCCCCCCCCTCCTCAAGAAGGAGTTGGTGGCAAGGGAGACGGTGCAGAGGGCCAGGAGAGGACCAAGGGAGTCTGGCAGGGTCCTTCAGAAGCCATTCCTAGAGGGTTCGAGGTGCACAAGCTGGCAGAGCTTGGTGAGTGACCTCTCGTACCCCGCAACGTCGAGGATGATAGTAGTTTCACAAGAAGCACTGTGTCAATGGAGTCATGGGCAACACAACTACACTATCAGTGGTGGGGGTGGTGAGTACTACTTGGGCTTCAAGGAGACAGAGTTCCACCTTAAGCTACTCAACTGTGAGGGTGAGGTGGATGGGGTTTTGGGCGACAATGCCGGCATATATAGCGGGCAATGGAGGAGTAGCAGAGGGAGAGGTAAAAGTGTCAGCTCTGACCACCGTTAGCTTTGTAACTCATGAAATGTAACCTTAGGGATACGATAATTTTGGTTAATAGATTTGAAGAGTACCATATTAAATTTTATAAAGGTAGGAGTATAAGGATAATATTTAAAAATTTAGAGATATAGAGATAAGTTTTTCTAATTAATAACCTTGTTAGATAAATGGATAAATAGATGACTAGAGAACATTAATTATTTATCCCGATCTTTAACATAGTTACAAATATTTTGGGTTTTAACTCCAGCTTCATAAAAATATATATCTTCATTTTTTTGGTACCTAACACGGTTTGAATCCAAAATTATTGGGTCCTACCAAGTTTAGACCCATTTTGACTGCCCTGTCTTCAATGATCGATGGGGTTGGTCATGTATTTTGATTATGTAATTTTGGTTTTCATTCGGCTCTGGTCGTTTATTTTTCTAGAAACCCAAACTTATTGATGATATGAATCTCAATCATTTTAAAATCCCGAGTAATCTAAACGACAGAAAAGAAAATTAGGTCATTCATGTCGGCAGTACCACTTCGACCTACGCTGTACTCCAACTTCAATGTACATGGTCTAATGATCGTCACTCCCATCATGATCACTCCTGTTAGATCCATCGTTAGACACGTTACTGACCAATGATAGGGATGGACAGAATGTTAGCAGTAAAGGACCAAAAGGGCGGCTGTTTGCGGCAGCTCAAACGCGTCTAGGGATGCTAAAAATATCTATAAATTAAATTATTCTTATTATTCGACTTGTTATGGATCAGAAAATATCTAAATAAATAGATATAGGTTTCAATTTAGATACGTTTAAATTATTTATTTCATATTCAGATAGAGTATATGTTTAGTGCACTTAGAACTCATTTCCGATCTGAACTCGTTCTTAATAGTTCGTTGTACATGTTAGGTTGTATAATTTTGATATCAACTCAACTCGTTGCACGTTTTGTTAAATCTGTGAGTTAAATTTTTTATTAAAATTATAAAGATATTTTTATAAAATATTAAAATTATTTTAGAAAGGAAAGAATTAACTAAAATTTTATTTTCTCAATTCTCGTAAATCTCACATTTTCTTAGATGTGGACGTGAACTCATATTTTAAAGATGGATACGGATATTCGCGAGTATATCTATACCCGTGATGGATAAACCCGTATCTATACCCACGAAAATAATAACGTATTATTCAGATATGATATTTATAGAATTTTCACATATACGATATGATATTAGTCTATCCGAATTCAACTCGATCCATTTACATCTCTAACAATATTTACAATTGCACGTTGCATCCATGGATACTGGTGACACAATCCATTCTCCCTGTGATGTTGGGTGATATAACAAATGACATGAATCACTAGATTAATTAATCATCAGCTTATTTGGTTAGCTTTTAGCTTAATAAAAAAACGTATTTTGTCGGTTCGGTAAATCTTGTGAGTTTTTTTTTGTTTTGTCGAAGAGAAATCATATGAGTTGGATGGTAATAAAGATGACTTGATAATCATATGTCAACTCTTTAAGGACCAAAAGGGAGGCTGTTTGCGGCAGCTCAAACGTGTTTAGGGATGCTAAAAATATCTACAAATTGAATTATTCTAATTATCTGACTCATGATAGATCAGATAATACCTAAATAAATAGATATAAGTTCGAGTTTAAGTGTATTTAAATTATTTATTTTATATTCAGATAAAGCATATGTTTAGTGCACTTGAATTCAATTTTGATTCGAATTCGTTCTTAATAGCTCACTGTACATCTTAGGTTTATGATTTTGATATCAACTCAACTCGTTGCACGTCTGGTTGTGTTTGTGATTTAGAACTTTTTATTAAAATTATAAGGACATTTTTACGAAACATAAAAATTATTTTGGAAATGAAAGAATTGATCGAATTTTTATTTTTTTCAATTCTTATAAATCTCACATTTCCTTAGACGTGGACGTGAGCTCATACTTTAAAGACGGATACGGATATCCGCGAGTATATCTATACCCGTGATGGATAAATCTGTATCCATACCCGTGAAAATAATAAAATATCATCTGAATATAATATTTATAAAATCTTCACAAATAAGATATGATATTAATCTATCCGAGTCAAACTCGATCTATTTACATTTATGACAATATTCGCAGTTGCACGATGCATCCATAGATACTAGCGACACAATCCATTCTCCCTGTTATGTAATAGGTGATCCTACTCAGGTTGGGTGATATAACAAATGACATGAATCACTAGATTAATTATCAACTTATTTGGTTAGTTTTTAGCTTAAGAAAAAAACGTTTTTTGGTAAATCTTGTGAGTTTTTTTTTATCAAGAGAAATCATATGAGTTGGATGGCTATAAAGATGACTCGGTATAATCATATCTCAACCTCTCTTCAAACAATTGTGGACTCTCACCAAGTGGGGCTGGCATATCAGTAGTGCTTGTAACTTGCTGAGGCTCGCATATGCGGAGCCAACATATAGAGTTATAGACTCAATGTATGGTCATCCAGAAGGTGACCCCATATTGATCGTTGCAAACAGACGGGCTGTCCTATCTTCTGATCGGCTGGATATTAAAACAGTCTGACATGTGCTCTAGAAAGTCCTGTTAGAGAGTGACGTATGATCTCTTTATGAGGAAAATTGTTTATTAAAAATATTACTATATCAATAATTAGTGGCTATGCCGTACGGACCATAATATCCTGTTTGAATATGATATTCTTTAGTTATTAAATCTTTGAGATACGTGAGAGGATCAAAATATAATAATCTGACCATACTTCGATGACAATAGAAAAGAGAAAAATTAAGTGGTTTCATATACCCCCCTTATGATTTGGAGGTTACGCGTTCGAATCTGAACATAAATTAGATAAAAATTACCTGATTTGTAGCTCCCAATTCTTCATTGTATATCTCCGATTTACTTACGTTGGTTGAAAAAATTCTTGACAATTAGTGACCCTACTAAATCTTAAACTCATAATATCAGACCAATCATACTAGATTTGGAATTATCAAAAAGAACTTAGTGTATATAAGAATATTAATCTGATCTTGAGAGCTCCATAGTGAAATAAATAAATCAATCACTTTATTGTTTTTTTTTTGTCGAAGAGAAAGAAAAGTGATAGAATTACACAGTCGAAAAAGGAAGAAAAATAAAAAGGAAAATATAATGGGCAACATGTGATTTATGTGTTTATCGTGATACGTACGGTACCTCATCAATTAACCCGATATATAAGCCCAAATAGCAAAGCTAATCCTGTGTTTTCATAACCCAAGAGAGCTGTTACATTATAATGCTCTATGTCGTCACTTGCCAAGCATCCTTTGCCTTCAGCTCCGTTAATCACATATATAACTCCCATTAATTTGGTTTGTGCTGGGGTTGACTAATTTATAAGATCATGTCTTGCTTCACGAACTAACATTATCTCACAGTATAAAAATAAGAGTAATCCTTTCCGTCGGTGCATAAAGTCGGCTCAAATTGTAACCTCCCCTCTCATTGGCCCCTCAAAAGGTTGAAATGACCATTTTCGCTGTAAAAATGACATCCCTAATCAGATACGTACGGCCCTGTGTCAGACTCGGTCGGCCCACTTTTTTATTCGACGAAAAGATACGGGAGTGAAATATTCGGTAGAATTTACTATTTTGTTATATAAACGAAACATTTAGTATAGAATTGAAATATTTTGTTAAATTTTATTTTTATAATAAAATATTTCATTTCTGCGATATTTTATCCTTATAACAAATATTTCGTTCGTATAACAAATATTTCATTTTTATAAAATATTTCATTCGTTCATTTTTGTAGTCAAACAAAATGTTTCGTTCTCGTAACAAAATGTTTCATTCTTGTAATAAAATATTTCAGTCTTATAAAATATTTCACTCTCATATTTTTCTGTCTGAGTAAAAAAATAGGCTGACCGGGTCTGACACGGAGCCGTACGGGACAGAGGCGGGACGTCTTTTTTCGACAGAAAATAGTCATTTCAACTTTGGGGGGGGGGGGGGGCCAATGAGAGGAGAGATTACAATTTGAGCTGGCCTTGTGCAACGGATTCAATGCATAAAATATTACTCTAAAATTAATTAGTAGTGTTCACGGGTCAATTTGATTCGATTTGAAGTGAAAATTTTTCAACCTAAATCAAATCGAGTGAACTTAGAAGTCAAGGTTTGGTTTGATTTGAATGTGTCACGAGAACATAACCATAAAAATTGAGGGAAATAAGAAAAAATTTCATAGGTATTACCTATAGCTGTAAGGGGGCCTGTGAGCTCAAGACCTCACGGCCATGGCTCACATCAGTCCAGAAACTTGTTAGATATTATTTGATGAGTACCTAAGATTCACTCTGGCTTGATTTCTGTGATTCGAGGATTCTGGAAACTTAACCAAACCAAAATATTTTTCAAATTAACCGATGTTGATTTTTTGGGTTAAACCAAAACTTGGGTTTTGCTCGATTTAGTTTTTTTTTTTTTGGATTGAAGCAAATAGGGATCACTCCAATGTAAAAACACCACCAAATGGGAGAAGAGCGAGATAAAGAAGGGTCTCTATAGTGACTAGTTTTGAGTAGCTGTCAGACCAGGTTTGACTAGTTTAGGATTGGCCGGATTAGGTTAATGTAAGCCATCTCACGATCCAGCCGATCCTTCCTGACAACGAGGGATCGGTAGATTGAGATCAGATTTGAATGCCTGGCATCGGGTTTGATCGGTCGATCTTGACCGATTTGACCCGATCCCACCTCCCTTGCCTGCTCCATCTGAGTGGGTGGGTCATTACGGTGACAACCTGAATCAGGAACAAGACAACGATCATCGGTCTGTTCCTAACCACAGAAGCAGCCACTCTAGCTAATATTCAGAACCACGTACACAATTTTCGTTCATGGACAACGACGAGTGGCGACCCAGCGAGACTCGCTTCGATCAAACGGTACTGTTGATGGAGACCAGTCCAACGTTCATGGCACTGCCGAACCACACGGAAGAGTGAAGCACCCCAAAAAAATAAATAAGCAAATTTAATTTGTATTGCTTCAGATGCGTGTAGATATTTTGAGATTTTTTGATGTGGGACAATTCATGGGATTTCTTTTCTGAAGGAAGATGAAATCTTACTTAATCTTCTCACATATCCTGTTATAATCAACTTGAGATAGGCCGAACGTATTGGGCTGATCGCGACGGGCACTATTTTTGTCTGATCTCTTTTTAAGCACCTCTTCGGTACAGGGATACGGTTAACTCGAGTCGGTTAAATGTTATTACTTAATTTAAATGAGTAATTCACTATTATTGTGACATAAACTTGCGGAAGAATGTCTAAACGGGACGAATTTGGTCTTATTATAAAGATAATTTAATTATTTATAAATTTTGTGTTGAACATTTTTTCAGATTTACTTTTTAATAAGTCAAAAATATCAAATAATAAATTTTATGGGTCTGATTTGAGTGATGTGCAGAGCTGAGTGATGTTGGCCAAGTGATGATGGGTGAGCGATGTTGGCCGAATGATGTTAGCTGATCAATGATGTTGGCTGAGTAATGTTGGATAAAGTATAAAGGAATTATAAAAATGACATCTTTACATGTGTTGGAAGGTTGGCTGTGAAAGATTGGTTGAGTTATTCAGCTAATTTGTGACAGATGAAAGATAGACGAAGATGTTATGACGTGTGTGGATGAAAATCTTAGAAGGTTTAGTATCAACACATGCAGAGTACATATCGGATTAGTGAAGGATGTTGATAGTGAAAGAGAATTTAATTAAAAAATTCGTCACTATAACGTTGACAAGGATGGCCTATTTAAATCTCCTCTCTCTCTCTCTCTTTCTCTCTCATTTTTGTCTTTCTCTTGCATAAGCAACAAGAGTGCGAGTGAGAGAAGCAACAACATAAGAAAAAAAAGAACGAGGAGGAGGAGAATAAGAATTAGAACCAGTAAGTTTTAGGTCGTCAAATTTTATTATTAGAGGAATATTTAATTATAAATAAATTATTTTAGTGTGTTTAGAAGTAAGAACGTCGTCCTCAACACGTGGGAAACATCAACAAGCTGTGTAGGGTTGTTAGAGAAGTTAAAAATAGATTTTAGAAACTGTTTGGGATTTCACCTGAAGATAGTCACGTGATAAATCAAGCCCATACTATTTGTTTGTTACGTCGATTTTATTTTATTTTGATACTTAAAAAATAAATTTGTGCATGTAAATTTTTTAAAAAATCATTTGGATATATTTTAGTCAAATTTAACTTAAAGTGATAGTATTCACAGTGCTTTGTTGCATACAGTCCCTAAGCATGATTAGAGCAAAAAGTATGCATATTAATTAGCGGTGATTTTTATAAATAAACTATTGTTATAGTAAATTTATAAAATGATATTTCTAGAAATACATTAGTAGACATATCACTACGTAAAATTAAATAGTACATAAATGTTGGCCATCAAAGTGTGATTTTACTGTAAATTTTTGACAAAAAAGTGGTATGAATGTAAATAAAAATGGTATATGGTGGGGACACCGGGTCCACTACTGGGCCCACTACTCGGAGCCGACGCCGCATTGCCCCGACACCGAGCTTATGGCTCGGAGGAGATCCTTCTTGAAGACTCGGCCTACTGCTATGGTGTTATACTACGTATCGAGTATGTGTGTATGTATACATGTATCTCTACATGTATTTTTCTTTTCGTTTTATTAGGCTAGTCTAAGTCAAATAAACACATGTGTAATTTTTATATTTTATTTGGTTAAAACCCACAAGACAAATATTGGTTGGTGGGTTTATCTTGTTAGGCTAGGATATATAGACAAATAAGTAAAGTGTGAAGGTATTCATGTAATAGGGCCTTTCCTATATAAGGAGCCCAAATGGTGTGTTACGTGTGATGAATCTTATGAATGAAAGTTTGATATCTAAGGTGTTTTGCCTTGTGATTTATCCCTTCTCTCTTTTCTCTTCTGTGAGGATTGAGCGTCGCCCTGTGTGAGACCGTCCGGCGTGAGGCCGAGCTGCGTGAGGTAGCAACTTATCCATCCTGTTCGTGTCTCGGAGTCCCGTCGATCCGTCTTCCACGTCGCCGCCGCGTCAAATTGGTATCATAGCCCAACAAACGGCGCCTCCGTCAACCCGACGTCCCCGACGTCTCTCTCTTTCTCTCTCTAAGTTCATGAGTGAAAAAAAAAGAGAGTAGTAGGAAGATCTTGAGAGGAAAAAAAAAGGAGATAGAAAAAAAATTTGAGAAAAAAAAAATCTTGTTCCCTCTCCGTTTCTCTTTCTCTCTCTGTTTCTCCCCCTTAATCTCTCTCTCCCTCTCATTAATCTCTCTGTAATCTCTCTCTCTCTCTCTCTCGTGCAGCGCATCAGAAGAAACCAATAAAAAAAAAATTTCCTCCTCCCTCACGTGATCTTTCTCTCTCCCGTGAATCTCTCACTCTCTCTCTCTTAACCCCTCTCTCCCCTGCGTTTCCCCCCCCCCACGTTTCTTCTTCCCCCCCGGCTACGGTGAGCTGCTCGCGACCGATAGCCTCCTCCACCTCCGGCCACCGCCGGAGCCCGGCGCCAGCCCGTCGGCCACTTGCCTCCGCGCACGACCAGCCCGTCGCAGCGCGCCCACGCCCAGCGCGAGCCCGCCGGCCCCGGTACCCCTGTGCCGCCCGCCTACGGGCGTTCACCCACGCCCGAAGGCCACCCGCGGCCCACGTCCCGCCGCGGCCACCACCGCCGGCCGCCCGCCCTGCGCCCACGCGCCCGCCCGTCAGCCCGCTCGGCCACCCGGGGTCCCCTGCGCACCACTACCGAGCCCTCCTGCGCCCACGCCATCGCCCGGCCGCACCCACGCCCAGGCCGCCCGGCGCCCGGCCCCGCCGTGCCCGCGCCTGCGCCCAGCCCGCCTGCCTGCGCGCCCGGCCCCGCGCCCGGGCCCGTGCCCGCCTGCGCGCCCGCCTGCACCCGAGCGCGCCCGAGCGCGCCCGAGCACGCGCCCGCCCGCCCCGAGCTCGCCCCAACCGCACCGTCGCTGCGAGCTCGGCCGGCCGGCCTCGCGCCCCTGCGCGCCTAGCCCCGCCCCTGCGCGCGCTCCGCCCGCCCTGCGCCTCCGTGCGCCCCGGCGCCCGCGCCCACCCGCGGCGCACGTGCCCGCCTGCCAGTCAACACCGGCCGCACCCCTCCGCTGACTACCTTCCGCGTGCCGACTTCGCCCGCGGCCACCTAATTTTGGCCGTGATTTGCGCACAAAGCGTTGATAAAAGTTAAAAAAAAAGGGGAGTGTTTAAAAAGTCAAAAAAAAAAGAAAAGAGAGTGTTAAAAAAAAGAGAGAGAAAGTAAAAAAAAAGAGAGTTATATATATATAATATATATATCGGAGATATATATAAATCTTATATATATATATATATATATATATATATATATATATATTGTGGCACCCGAAGTCCACAACGTCGGCTCGATCGGTGCCCAAGTCACCCGGCCGCCGACACACGATCCGTAACTTACGGAGTGTGGGTGCCCCTAAGTCTCCTTGCACGGAGAAAATTTGGACTAATTTGTTCCCCTGCGCGGGAAATTTTAAAGTGGTCTTGTAATAATTCAATCCTCCTTGCGTGGAGTGATTTTTTTTAACCGCTCAAGCTACGTCGACGCCGTGCGGGCCCGCACGTCCCCGCTCGCCTTCGTCTCCGGTCGGAGCTAGACTTTTCAGTCAGCTAGGTACGTGCTCCAAACTTGCTCATTTAGTATCTTTTCAATTGCCGAGCGAAGTGAGAGAGAGCCCGATCCATGCAGCCAGTCTCCTGAGAGCATCGCCGTGGACGGTGAGAGAGTGCTTGTTTGCACCTATCCTCCAGGCCCTAGGCTGTCACATTAGGACACCCTAATTGTCAGGAGGTAGTTCCACAACTACTTCGCCTATGGGCGAGCAACTTTTCCTGACCGGTCCCTTCAAATTGACCCTTTGCAAATCAGCCGGGTCCACTGCTTGCTAAATTCTTCGGTCCCAGGACATCATCATTTAGGTCCGAGCCCGTGCATGCCACGCTGGTCTAGGAATTCATCTGGCCGTCTAGAGCGCCCTTCTACACTACAACCAACGATGGATCAGAAGAGCGTGAGTGCTATGTTGGCTCAGCTCGAGCATAACCTTCTGACCCATTTTGAAGAATCCATAGGCCAACTACGAGCAGAGCTAGATGAGAGGATCCGAGCCTTAGAGGATCGACTAAAGGGAGAGGAAGGACGACTGAATGGCCACGGCAATCCCGTAGCCAATTCTAGGGAGGATAGAGAGCAAGCCCGCCCGAATCAGGCTCCCCAAGGTAGAGAACAACAGGATCGTACACCTCGAAGGAGGGACTACGATGATGAGGAGATCATCCTACGGAACGTCAAAATTGACGCTCCCAGTTTCGATGGGTCCCTCACACCAGCCAAATACCTTGAGTGGGAGGCCGGGATGGATCAATATTTTGATTGGCATCACCGCATGGCCCCTGCCACTAGGGTGAGGTTTGCCAAAATGAAACTCCTGGGTCAAGCCAAGACCTACTGGTGCAATGTGGAGAATCTCCTAGCCAGGAGACGAGAGGAACCCATAAACACATGGGAAGAAATGAAGGAGAAACTGAGGGAGAAATACCTGCCACCCTCCTACCATCAGTGTCTTCTAGACCAGTGGCAGAAACTCACCCAAGATGGAAAGTCCGTGGACGAGTACATCGCCAAATTCGATGACTTCTTCCTTCGGAGCCAAGTCATGGAAGACGCCTCTGTAACCCTCTCTCGATTTAGGGCTGGCCTACACGAGAGCATCCAACGGGAGCTTTTCTTACGAGAGGTCAACACCCTCGAGCACGCCTACCAGGTTGCCCGAGATGTTGAGCGATTTCAAAGAGTGGCCCCACCTCGGGTTCCCACCTACCGCCAACCTGAGTCTCGAAACCCCATGGTCCGTTACACCGAGAGAGTTGGCCCCTCCACTTCTTATGCCCCTGCGGCTACCCCGCTACGGGTCGTTGTCCCTACCGTTCCTTTCACAAGGAACCCCTTACCTGCACCCGCTGCATTGCCCAGGCTGGAGTATACTCCACCGATTGATAAAAGGGATGACAAAGGAAATGGACCCGCCCCTGGCACTTCCCAACCAGCCCCTATCTCAGGAGTCCGTTGCTTTAGGTGCCACAACCTAGGGCACATTGCCACCAACTGCCCCACCCGAGCCTTGGTCATCACCGACCCTCAGCCTATGGAGCCTCCACCTCAGGAAGGAGAAGACACTAAGAGATATATGGCCGATCCTGACCTCATAGCCCAGTTTGAGGAAATGGATGCAGGGTTTGATGAAACGCATGTCGAATACATGCAAGTGGGAGATATTGCCGAGAGCTCTAGCCAGGGTAGACTAGGTGTAGTTCGCTGTATCCTAACACACCCCCAGGAGGACGACTGGCGTCGAAGCTCCATCTTCCAAACCTACATCATGGTGAAAACCCAACCCTGCAAGGTGATCTTTGACAATGGGAGTTGTATCAATGCGGTCTCTTCAGACTTTGTTTCCCGTCTAGGTCTACCTACACACCCTCATCCTAGGCCCTACAACGTGGCGTGGGTTGACGACACTTCGATCCCAGTCACCACTACATGTGTCATTCCCATACAATTTCAGTCCTACCAAGGACAGATTTTGTGCGATGTAGTGCCTATGAAGGTCGGAAGCATCATCCTAGGACGACCGTGGATCTATGATGTAGACCTCACAACTTTCGGTCGATCCAACCAATGTTCCTTCTCCCACAATGGGAAGAAGATCTAGTTGTACCCGACACCCCCAAAGGTGACCTCGGGTAAGAGTCCCACTTCTACTCCGGGTAAGAGCTCCACCTCCTCCACCCCCACCGGGACCCCCAAGGTTCCGGAGAGTCCCCAAACTCCCAATGAAGGGAAACTTCTCATTCCCTATTCCCCTACACCTATCACGCCCGTTCCTAAGGCCCCCAAGGTTAGTCATGACCCTGTTAGGCGCCTTAGCTTCATAGGTGTCCGTGAGCTGAATAGAGAGGTTGCCGAGGGTGCCCCTGTTTGGGCTATTGTCATCACCATCACACCTGAGGAGTCCCGAGTCTCAGTTCCACCCGAAGTCCAGACAGTCTTGCAGGACTTCGAAGATATTTTCCCCGAGGACTTGCCCTCTAAACTCCCTCCCATGCGTGATGTACAACACGCTATCGACCTTGTCCCCGGGTCCACCCTCCCCAACCTCCCCCATTACCGGTTGAACCCCAGGGAGCATGCTGAGCTCCAAAGGATTGTCGAGGACCTTATCCAAAAAGGTTTCCTCAGGGTGAGCAAGAGCCCGTGCGCTGTCCCTGCTTTGCTCACACCCAAGAAAGATGGCACCTGGCGGATGTGTGTTGACAGCCGCGCCATCAACAAGATCACTGTCAAGTATAGGTTTCCCATTCCTCGCCTAGATGACATGCTTGACATGATGAGTGGGGCCACCATCTTTTCCAAGATTGACTTGAAAAGTGGCTACCACCAGGTCCGAATCCGACCAGGGGATGAGTGGAAGACGGCCTTCAAAACAAAAGAAGGTCTGTATGAATGGCTCGTCATGCCGTTCGGGCTATCCAATGCCCCCAGCACTTTCATGAGACTTATGACAGAAGCCCTTCGTCCCCTTATTGGTTGCTTTGTTGTCGTCTACTTTGACGACATTCTCATCTATAGCCACAACCCTCAGGACCACATCCATCATTTGAGGGAAGTCTGCCAAACTTTGAGGAGAGAAACCCTGTATGTCAACCTTAGGAAATATGAATTCATGACCGACCGGGTTAGTTTCCTCGGATTTGTGGTTTCGAGTCATGGAGTATCTGTGGACCAATCCAAGGTCCAAGCTATGGTCGACTGGCCTGAGCCCCAAAACGTCCACGACGTTCGAAGTTTTCATGGGCTAGCCACCTTTTACAGACGCTTCATAAAGAGTTTTAGCACCATTATGGCACCCATTACAGACTGCATCTGTAAAGGGAATTTTGAGTGGACCCAAGCCGCCTCACATGCTTTTCTTGCCATAAAGGAGCTTATGACCAAAGCCCCTGTCCTCCGCCTGCCAGATTTTTCCAAAGTCTTCGAGATATCCTGTGATGCATCGGGCGTAGGAATAGGAGGAGTACTTAGCCAGGAAAGCCACCCTGTGGCTTATTTCAGTGAGAAGCTTTCTGATGCAAAGCTTCGATACTCCACATATGATAAGGAGTTCTATGCCGTGGTCCAAGCCCTCAAACACTGGAGACACTATCTCTTACCTCAAGAGTTTGTTTTATATTCGGACCACGAGGCTCTGAAATTCCTTAGCTCTCAGAAGAGCTTAAACCCAAGGCATGGTCGGTGGGTAGAATTTCTCCAGTCTTTCATATTTGTCCTAAAACATAAGGCTGGAAAAGAAAATAAGGTGGCCGACGCCTTGAGTCGAAGGGTCTCCCTTCTTTCCACTGTTCGGGTAGAGGTCACTGGATTCGACCGCATGAAGGAGCTCTATGGAGAGTGTCCTGATTTTGGCCCTGCCCACTCTGCCTTATCTGCTGGACTCTCGGCAGCCTTTTCTGACTATCTACTCCATGATGATTTTCTATTTCGAGGGCAGCAACTCTGTGTCCCGAGGACTTCTGTTCGGGACCTTTTGATTTGGGAAATACATGCTGGAGGTCTTGCTGGTCACTTTGGCCGCAACAAGACCATCCATTCTGTGGAGGAGCATTTTTATTGGCCTAGCCTGAAGAAGGATGTGGCCAAGATTGTAGCCCAGTGTCGGACATGCACTATGGCCAAACAGGTCAAACAAAACACTGGTCTCTACACTCCTCTCCCCATTCCTGATAGACCTTGGGTTGACATCAGCATGGACTTCATCCTTGGTCTACCTCGTACCGCTCATAAACATGACTCCATCTTTGTGGTAGTTGATCGGTTCTCTAAGATGGCCCACTTCATTGCATATTCCAAAACATCTGATGCATCTAGAGTAGCCCACTTATTCTTCGATGAAGTCGTCCGTCTGCATGGTCTTCCCCAAACCATAGTGTCTGACCGGGATGTCCGGTTCACTAGTTATTTCTGGAAGACACTTTGGCACCTCGTTGGCACTAAGCTGAAATTTTCCACTGCTTATCACCCTCAAACTGATGGGCAAACCGAGGTCGTCAATAGGAGTTTAGGGAATCTCTTGAGGTGTCTCGTAGGGGATCATTCTGGCACTTGGGACCTTCTTTTGCCCAGGGCCGAGTTTGCATATAATAGCTCGGTCAATAGGTCCATCGGTATGAGTCCATTTGAGGTTGTGCATGGATACAAACCTAGGAAACCTGTGGATCTCATTCCCCTTCCCCTCGAGTCTAGATCGTCCAAGTCAGCTGAGGAGTTTGCACAGCATGTCAAAAGTCTGCATGAGTCAATTAGCAAGCAAATAAACCTCAGTAATGAGACTTATAAAAAATTGGCTGATTCGCATAAGCGTCACCATGAATTTCAAGAAGGTGACTTGGTTATGGTACGGGTCCGACCCGAACGACTCCCCTCGGGAGCCGTTAAAAAGTTGCAAGCCCGTAGTGATGGACCCTTCCCAATTCTGCGGAAGATTGGCTCCAATGCTTATGTTGTGGACTTACCTCCCGAATATGGGATTAGCTCGACTTTTAATGTGGCAGATCTAGTGGCCTACAAGGAACCCACAGCGATTCCTAGTGACCCTTTCGAGCCTTCTCCTCCCATTGAGAGTGAGCCCACCCCTGTGCGTCCCACAGCCTCGAGAGTACCGCGCGAGCACATTGAGAGGATACTGGATGAGCAGGTAACCACTACACGGAGCAAGGTGTACCAGCGCTACCTTGTCCGCTGGCGGGACCGCCCACCTTCTGATGATTCCTGGATCAGCCGGGAAGATCTCCAGCGCCTCGATCCAGATCTGCTGGAGCACTACCACAGCAGTGTCCCCCCTTACTCGACGGAGTCGAGTTCCAGCCGCCCCGGGAGGGTTGGTGGGGACACCGGGTCCACTACTGGGCCCACTACTCGGAGCCGACGCCGCATTGCCCCGACACCGAGCTTATGGCTCGGAGGAGATCCTTCTTGAAGACTCGGCCTACGGCTATGGTGTTATACTACGTATCGAGTATGTGTGTATGTATACATGTATCTCTACATGTATTTTTCTTTTCGTTTTATTAGGCTAGTCTAAGTCAAATAAACACATGTGTAATTTTTATATTTTATTTGGTTAAAACCCACAAGACAAATATTGGTTGGTGGGTTTGTCTTGTTAGGCTAGGATATATAGACAAATAAGTAAAGTGTGAAGGTATTCATGTAATAGGGCCTTTCCTATATAAGGAGCCCAAATGGTGTGTTACGTATGATGAATCTTATGAATGAAAGTTTGATATCTAAGGCTTGTGATTTCTCCCTTCTCTCTTTTCTCTTCTGTGAGGATTGAGCGTCGCCCGGTGTGAGACCGTCCGGCGTGAGGCCGAGCTGCGTGAGGTAGCAACTTATCCGTCCTGTTCGTGTCTCGGAGTCCCGTCGATCCGTCTTCCACGTCGCCGCTGCGTCAGTGTATCTACATAATATGAGTTTACGTAGAGATAAATCTACATTTCGAAGAGTGATTTTTTTGTAAATTTATATTTAAAAATAGTTTATTTCTAAAAATCTCTAATTATTATATATGCTATTTGATCATTTATATTTGATTTTATGAGTTGCCATAAACCATAACAGATATGTCATGATTTGTTCATTTGGTATAGTTAAACTTATTAAGATAAATGAAATATGAAATTTAACATATTGACAATGCCATTATAATGAGAGTGTATGTGGCAACTCCGTGGCAAATGTCCGCTAGGGAAATTAGGCCAAAATATTTAAGGATGAATGAATTGTATGTGAAAATTCGGAAATAACATTATCATTTGGTGGATGGTGGAGTGTTGACTCCTTATCTTGTGCAGTTGATCAAAACCAACAAGCCCATGCGTTCAGGCCATTCGTCAAGATGTCTTTTAGTATAAGTGCCATAGTAAAGTTTGTGTGTTACTCCTTATCTTTGGTTTGGATGCATGTCCAAGATGTATAAATAAAATAAATCTTAAAATTTGTCAGTGGGTTCATATTAAATAAAGTATATGGACAGTGCCATCTTAAGGGGCCATGGGGCGACCCGTGATAAACGTCTACTATAAAATTAGACTCATTGTCGGAAGACAAGACGAATTATTATGAAAAGTCAGACAATGCCTTTACGTCTGGGCGCTACAATATATGTGTGACCCTTGACGCATGTATGATATGAGGAATTAACTTGCATAGGATTGGGATTAGTTGGTTCTATTAATTGAGCCGAATAATTAGAAAGTGCATATAAATATGATCTGATTTTGAGAAGCTCGCACATATGATTTGTTATGCTCAGCCTATATGAATATGACTTGATTTGATATGCATGCTATTTGTAATTATGATTCATTTGATAACCCATTGCGATTATGTAGTTGAAGCATATACTAATATGCTAAATGTGTGAACAGTTTTGTTATTTTCGTTCTCTTAGTTTATATTATATATTATTAGTACATGTTAGAATATCTGTTTAGCTTGAAATTGTCATATGAGATTTGCTAAATTATTATATGATAGGCACGTCTTTTGTTTCGATGTCTACTAAGTCTTAAGACTCACACAGATGATTTAATTATTTTTCAAGTAATTAGAAAGTGTGATTTTCGACTCCAACGAGGAACGAGTAGAAGAGAGAGATCCGATGACATTTTGGACTCTACTGTTTATGGAATAGAGTAGGTTTAATTCCTTTCTGTATCAAGAAGTAATGTGACTTTCGAGTTAGTTCTCTTTACGTATGAGATGTAAATGTTATTTTGAATGGAAAGAATTATGCAATATTGAATATGATGTAACTACGTATGTTTATGTTCGTGGAAATGGTATGATTATGTCTTTTTATATACATATAGTTTGACATTTAGTAACTTGCAAATTTCTCAACTCACAGTATATTGGGGTAAGAATGTGACGTCCCCATACCTAACCAGATCTAAGGAAGTGGGTGCAATGGTATCATTTGTAGGTTATCACCTTCTAACCTCACACCTCTGTTCTTGTCGATCAACAAGCGTAAACATTTGCAAATTTCTAGCCAAGCTATTGTTGCCTTTGCTCTGATAATGGAAGTGTTGCCTAGAAAGTGGGCTCCTGCAAGCATTGTATCTTCGTGTTGGCCCTTACAATGCAACCTGCTCCAATTTCTGTTGAGTTCTGACCTTCAAGAAAAATTCCATCAAAATTAATTTTGATCCAGTTATCTGATGGGCGTTGCTTGCTAACAAAGGGCTCATTGTTGCTTCCCAAAGGAATATGAAAAACCCAAATTTGCATATCGTGGGTTCTCACCCACCTCTTCTTCTGATCTGTCATAAGTCTAATGTATTTGTTTACTTCGACAATTACTTCTCTTGCAATTCATGTTGTCTGGCTGATCTAGTCATTGGATATCTGAAGAGGTACAAATTTGGGTGTCTCCTTTGAGGTATTGTCTCCGGTAGCTAGGGTTTTATCTTTTTTGATGGTAAAAAGACTCTCAAAAGAGAAGGCTCGGGCTTTGCCTATAAGCACATGCCCATCTCTGTAGTTTCCAATATGAGATCTTGTGAGTCCTCTTCTTAAACCTCTACACTAGCCCCCCCTAACAAAGGTGGGCTTTGTGCTTATTGGGTTGGAGGTTCCCACAGATGGCGCCAATGGAGACATACAAATTTGGGTGTCTCCTTTGAGGTATTATCTCTGGTAGCTAGGGTTTTGTCTTTTTTGATGGTAAAAAGACTCTCAAATGAGAAGGCTCGGGCCTTGCCTATAAGCACATGCCCATCTTTATAGTTTCTAATATGAGATCTTGTGAGTCCTCTTCTTAAGCCTCTACACTAGCCCCCCCCCCCCCCCCTCTAGCAAAGGTGGGCTTTGTGCTTATTGGGTTGGGGGTTCCTACATATGGCGCCAATGGAGACGTACAAATTTGGGTGTCTCCTTTGAGGTATTGTCTCTGGTGCAAAGGTGGGCTTTGTGTTTATTGGGCCGGGGGGTTCTCCTTTGAGGTATTATCTCTGGTGCAAATGTGAGCTTTGTGCTTATTGGGCCAGGGGGTTCCCACATACGGCGCTAATGGAGACGTACAAATTTGGGTGTCTCCTTTGAGATATTGTCTCCGATAGCTAGGGTTTTATCATTTTTGCTGGTAAAAAGGCTCTCAAAGGAGAAGGCTTGTGCCTTGTTTATAAGCACGTTCCCATCTTTGCAGTTTCCGATATGAGATCTTGTGAGCCCCCTTCTTAAGTCTCTACATTAGCCCCCCTAGCAAATGTGGGCTTTGTGATTATTGGGTCGGGACTTCCCACAGACGACGCCAACGGACACGTATAAATTTGGGTGTCTCCTTTGAGGTATTATCTCCACTACGCCCGAAGGTGACTAGGGTTTTGTCCTTTTTACTGGTAAAAGATTTCTCAAATTAGAAGGCTCGAGCCTTGCTTATAAACATATACCCATCTTTGTAGTTTCCGATATTGAATCTTGTGAGCCCCCTTCTTAGTCCTCTACAATATGCATTCACTCATTTTCCTATGTATGTTGTACATTGTGTATGCCGCTAGCGACTTGTACTATGTTATGAAGTTCTTTTCCTCTCTTGACATACATGGGCACTAAGTGTCCATTCGATCAACAAGGATCCTTTCCCATTTCAAAATGTTGAGACATGATTTCTCTAATGCATTTGGCTTTGGGGGTTGTCACTAATGCATGATTTAAGTCCCCTATCTCAAGACCACATCTTTGACATGATACCGGCACCTTGATGTTGCAGTGATTCAAAAAACTTTTTGTGGGTCGTCTGCCTCATGCAATTTTTTATCTCATGATTCTACTTCTGGATTGGATTGGCCTTTTCAGCTTTTACTTCAGAAATTTATTATGCAAGTACCTGACTCTCTCCTCAAATTCCTTATTCCTTTGTAGTCACTTCTAATAGAAAACGTGGCAATGTTCTCTGGCAACCAGATTCTTCCATCTTGAGAAGAGGATGTTAGAGCTTGCAGCTGACCGATTGTTCTTGTATAGCCATCTAGGAAGATGTTCTTGATGGCACTCCAATCCTAGTTGCCTTTACCTTCCATAAAGATTTTTAGTTTAGTCTTTTAGTGTAATTTGTCCATGTCGAAGATCCAAGGATGCGTGCTTAAACCTATGCCTTCTAACCATCCATCTCTATGTATGTTGATGTTTTTGCCACTCCTTGCAATCCATACAATTGGGGTTTTATGGATTTGGTGTTCCTTCTACATTATTTACCAGTAGTCTGACTTAGGAACAGTTGAGAAGCTTTTATCAATGTCTCCACCTCTCATATATTTGTCCTCAAATGATCTAATCCAAGTGTTGTCTTCTTTGTTGCAAAACTTGAATAGTTGTTTTAAGATCATAGACTATTCTTGCTATACAAGTTTGTTATTCTTAGTCCACCATCTTCTTGGTCTAGCTTCAAATTGTCCCACCCTATTAGATACAGTCCTCTAGTGTCATTGTTAAATCTCCAAAAGAAGTTTCTACGACAAATTTTCTCTAGCTAAAGTAATTGATTTTCTTTGAAGTTTGTGTATGCAATCCAGTATAGGGCAATAGATATGAGCCTGTATTTCACCAATGTTACTCTGCCAACCATAGAATGATTTTTTCCTTTCCAACCTTTTCTCTCTTACTTCTTTGAAAGCTACCTCCATCGGCTTCAAATGAGTGATCTAAACTCCCAAATATATGCCCAAGCTAGTTTTTGTTCTTATATTCATCCCACTGCAAATGCTGTTAGCTTTTGAGGAGTTCATCTAAGTATTGATCACCATTTTGGATTTGTTGAAGTTGATTGATTGACCCAACTAATCACAGAAACTATTCAGCACCTCCACAAAGTTATAAATTTCATTTTCTTCAACCTTTGCTATCATTAATATGTCATCTGTGTAGACTATATAGGTTATTGAATTGTTGTTTCTCCTCTCTGCTTGTCTCCTTGGATAGTTGCCTCTAAGGTTGTCTACTTGAGGGCTGCTATAAATGTCTCACTAACTATAGTATAAACAGGTAGGGGGAGAGGGGGTCTCCATGCCCTAATTTCCCAGTAGGCTTGAAGCTCCTACTAGGAACACTATTGATGAGGATGCTCATGTTTCCTTCTGAATCTATCTTCTCCATCTTCTACCAAAACATGTAGCCTCTTATATCTCATCAAAGTACTTCCATTGATCAATGTGGTCATAAGCATATTTCATACCAAGTTTTAGTAGGATTAGGTCTCTAGGCTTGTTATCATTGTGCATGTTATAGGTCAGTTTCATTACCTCCAAGATATTGTCCACCAGAGATTTGTTAGGTACAAAAGTATTCTGCTCCAATGAGACTAAATTGTCAAGTATCTTTCTCAATCTATTGACCAAAACTCGAGCTAAGATCTTGTGTCTGTCATTGCACAGGCTTATAAGCCTCAACTCTTTAGCTCTTCTGGGTTATCAACTTTGGGGATGAGGGTTATAAATGTAACATTGATGGCTTGAGGAAGAGTGTCATCAGACCAAAAGAAATGTTGGACTGCATCATATACATCCACCTTGATCATAGTCTAGCGGTGCTTAAAAAAGTTTCCTAACATCCTAGCTATTTGGACCTACGGCCTTATTTGTTGGCATGTGCTTAACCACTCAGTTCAGCTCATCATTGGTGAGGGGATTTTCCAATTCCTTAGTCTCCGTACTGCTGAGTTTCTTACGTGGCAAATCAGCTTCCATGTCTACAAGTTGATCCATAAGAAGCTCCTTAAAGTGTCTTAACAAGCTTTTTGTTATGCCATTTTTCTCTTTTAACTATCTTGCCATCTTCAACTGTCAATTCTTCAATCCTATTCATTCATCTCTTGGCCAGGGTTGATAAGTGGAAGAATTTAATATTTAAATCTCCCTCTCTGATCCAGTTGATTCTTGCTTTATGTCTCTAGGGAGCTTCTTCAGATAATAAAGGTTCACTCAACTTGTTTTGTGCTAAATCTAGGCTACATAATTTTGTGGGTGCCAACTGCAGTCCCAGTCTCGACTCTAGTTCTTTTAATGTTGTTCTGTAAGTTACCCACTAAGCCTCTACTCCATTTTCTCAACACTGACTTGGTCCTTCCAAGCTTTTCAACAACTTTAAGCATGCCATTACCTATTGACTATATCACTCCTATTGCCAATCAGCTCATAGCAATCCTCCCTTTGGAGTCAAAAGTCCTCAAACTTGAAGGGTACTGGGCCCCTCCTACCAATGGGGGATTGATCTGATAAGATTTTGGGTAAATGAGTAATGCTAGCATTAGGGCGCTCTGTTCTCCATTCTAGTGTCACCAAAGCCTAAT
The DNA here is from genome assembly GCA_022559845.1 of Amorphophallus konjac. Classification (NCBI taxonomy): domain Eukaryota; kingdom Viridiplantae; phylum Streptophyta; class Magnoliopsida; order Alismatales; family Araceae; genus Amorphophallus; species Amorphophallus konjac. Next base: position 21,221,929 of record CM040126.1, on the reverse strand, counting down.
CTAATCTTTTAAAGGATTCTATTTGGCCCTTGCTGATTATTGCACTCCCCTGCATTGAGCCCCAAATCCATCAAATTGGCTTCATATATCCAGTCAGTGAAATCTCTTTGGCCGGGCTTCTCATGAACTGTCTGCTTCCTCTTTTCTCTCTACCTTTCGTCATGCGGTTGAAGTCCCCCATGCATGGATAACAATATTATTGAGTGGTGATACCAAGCCACATTCAACAGCTCCTCCCACAATAATTACCTTTCGCTCCGCCTGCTGCTCCTCTAGATGCCTGCTAAGATGCATTGTTCTTGCGTGGAAATTGCTCCCATGCTTAAATAGACAACCTGGGGAGAGAATTAGACCACTTCCTTCAATCCTGCAATTGATCTACTTCCATCAGACTAGACAACTTCTATGGCTCTGTTGTTGGCATTAAACCTTCTAAAATACCATTCTACTCCTAAGTAGTTGAGAAGCAAAGGGGGGTCAACACACCCTTGTTCTTCGTGAGTCTTGATTTAAATAAGTTACCGGAAGTTTCTCTTTCTAAACTATTTTCCTCACTAGCCCACAATACACTCTCCTACCAACTCCTGTGTAGTTGTGGAGCTGATTTTATACCCCACGTTTATTCCTTCCTTACGCCCAAGAGTAATGTTTTGTGTACTGAATCCGGTGCACAAAGTCAACTCAAATTACAACCTCCCCTCTCATTGGCCTCCCAAAAAGTTGAAATGACCATTTTCACTGTAAAAAGGACATCTCACGTCAGATACGTACGGCCCCGTGTCAGACCCGGTCGATTCGCTTTTTTGCTCGACGGGAAAACACGGGAGTGAAACATTTTGTAGGACTGAAGTATTTTGCTATATGAATGAAACATTTAGTATAGAATTAAAATATTTTGTTAAATTTTATTTTTATAATAAAATATTTCATTTTTGTAGTGTTTTATCCTTATAACAAATATTTCGTTCATGTAACAAATGTTTTATTTCTACAAAATATTTCATTCGTTCATTTATGTAGTCAAACAAAATGTTTCATTCATGTAACAAAATATTTCAGTCTTATAAAATATTTCAGTCCTATATTTTCCCGCCGAGCAAAAAAGCGGGCCGACCGGATCTGACACGGGCCGTACGGGATTGACGTGGGACGTCCTTTTTTTGACAGAAAATGATCATTTCAACTTTTCGGGAGACCAATAAGAGAAGATGTTGCAATTTGAGTTGACTATGTGCTTCGAATTCGGTGCACAAAACATTACTCTACCTCCAAATGGGCCGTTCGTAGCTTACTTAGCACCGGACCAACTCGTGCTCCCAATAGACAAGGCATAAGACACCGGAATGACATTGTGAAATATCAATGTTTAGACCGATGGTCCGACGTCTTTTACACAAATGATGAGAACGTGACATCCGTAAAGCTTATATCTGCAATCCTATTTTAAGTTGACAACCCAAAATTTTGTAGATAGAATTACTATAGATTCATTTGATTCTGATTTTAGAACTATAAATTCCCAAATGGACCCAGCTGATCTTGGCTGTTGGGAATTATGTTCGAGTCCAAGAAGTTTGAGACGACTTTTGTATCCAAACGATATATATATAGATAGCTCTCTGACATTTTATAATGTTTTTGGTCCCTGCATGGATAATGCGACGCATGTAAATGTCATCCCACATTTTATTCTCATCAGTATCAACCTTTTACTCTATATTTCCAAAATAAATCCCAGCTCACAATCTGTGATTCTCTCAGGCACAGGTTTCTGTTGCCAGTGGAGCATGCATAGTGTAAGAATATGTGATTAACCAACCTCATGCACAGTTTTTTACCCAACTCTCTGGAAGACTGGAACTTGATTAATTTGCAAGTCTCAATGATTCCATGGACAAAAGTATATGAGAAATTAATCAAAGCCCATCATCAACAGATCAAACCTGATCCTCAGCGTGTACACTTCCTTTTAAAAGGCCAATCTGGGCGCCGTATATTACAACCATCTAATTAAGAACGATGTCAGTTAAGATACCATAGTGTTGAAGAGTATCTTTTTCTAGCTTTCGACCAGTCAAAACCCAGCAAAGTAATCTCCTTTGTGTAGGAACCAGGAAGCCATGGACCATCCTGTGTCGAAGTACATCCAGAACCAAGTCAATCTCCGTAAACTCCCTCGATCAGCATCCACACTCCCCTGCGATCACCACGGGAAGAACCAGAACTGTCGTTCTTGTAGGATTACGAACTCAGCAGAGCGATGGGGCGTGCCTTTCCTCTGGCGAACCCTGAAGGAGTCACGGCTGTTCACAATCACGCCATTGGCCTTGGAGTCTTCATGCTCCCTTTCATTCTTCTTCTTCTTCTTCTCCTCCTCCTCCTCCGCCATGAACGTTGTCTTCTCCTCCTCCTCGTAGGACGCCCTTTTGTTCTTAAGAGCAGGCTCAGCTGGCGACGTCTCCAGGCTAGCCTTGTTGCTGCGGACTTCATCGCGTGCCCTCTTTCTGCCATGGCTGCCGACGCAAACACCAGCCTGATCTCCCGGGGCTTTCTGTGTGGTGACAGCCTTGCGGACGAGGCGGTGTAAGGGATCTCCCCCCGACTTTACGACGATCCGCCTCCCCTTCAATCCATACCCGATGCTGACTGCAGCGAGCGGAGGTTTGGAGGATGATTTCGGCAGCAGCTGCATTTGATACCGATAGAGATGAGCTGGGAGTTGGCGCGCGAGCTCGCCGTTAAGCAAGAACAGACGGAAACAACGTGCGGGAGAGGGCATGGAACAGGGTGTTGGTACTGCTGCATGCATGCTTCTTTTACGCACCTTACATCGGATGGAGCAGAACCTGCTCCCCTGGCCGATGCCGCCGGGGAGTCTCCATGGGCAGGCGGCACAGAGCGAGTCGTCCCTGCAGGGGGCCTTCCTCTTAGAGCCGTCGTCCACGCCCCTGTCGCGGAGGAAATGGATGGTGTAGCCGTTGATCTTGAACTTGTGGATGCCCGCCGTGTCGATCACGCGCTCGACGTCCGCCGAGGCCACACTGCACGCACCGGATGCAAGCCGAACCTGCAAGGCCGCCGGCCGGGAAGAACGTGCGGTGAGAACTCCCCCTGTCTGTCGGGTCCGAATGGAGGAAGAAACACCCATCTAATTGAATGGATCAAATTAACGTGAATGCTCACCTGAAGGAGGTAGTGGCTCCGATGCTGCTGCGACTTCCTGCAATACTCGCAGACGGGGCCGAGGCAGTCCACGCAGAAGAAGTTGCAGCGGCAGCTGGTGGTGTTCCTCTGCTCGTGGGTCTTACAAGGATTGTAATACTCGGTGTTCAGGAAGGTCTCCAGCCATAGCTCCAGGGGTGGTACATTGGGGGGCCTGTTGTTCGCATCCATGGCGGCCGCCACAAGTCTCCAACTGAGGAAGATGAACAGAGTGATCAAGCTGTAAACCTGAGACCTGGGCTTCCGGGGGGGGGGGGGGGGGAGAGCACAGAGGAAAGCGTGATAAGATAAGAGATTAAAACGGGGAAAGGTGAGAGACCTTTATACTCCCTGCACAAGTTTCGTGTGCAGACTCGAAGGACTCATCCTTCGCGTTGTGGTCGGATTCGGAAACAAGTAGTGGTCGGAGTCGGAAAAACTGGAACAGCTGCCAAGGGCGAACAGACTCGTGGACTCCCCTTCGTCGGAGGGCAGTCGGGGTCACGCCCGCTCGGCCACGCAGTGCTCTCCTACCCGCCGTTCTCTTTAATCTCCTATTTCTAGAAGAGGAGAATCCCACTGCCGGTCGGAATTCTCCTCCAATCCGACTATCGGAACGCAGAATCCCACGGCCGGTCGGAATTCTCCGCCAGTCCGACTCGATCTCGGGCTCCAAGACCGTCGCTTGCTTGCCATGGGCCCGCCAATCCGACTCGATCTCGGTCTCCAACACCGTCGCTTGCTTGCCATGCTCGCAGTGCTCACTCTGCTCGTTGCCCGCTGCCGTATCCGTCGCCCTCGCTGTCGCCGCCCAAACCTCCATCGGTGCTCGTCGCCGTCGTCCCCTCGCCGCGTCATCATCCCCTGTCCTTGCCCCACCCCTGCTGCGCCCTCGCCTATGACCCCCCCGTCGCCGCCATGCTCTCTGCCGCAGTGCTCTCGCCGTCGCCGCCGTGCTCACCACAACCGTGTGCTTGCCCCAACTCCATGCCTGACACAGCCGGCTTGCCCCAACTCCAGCCTGACACGGCCTCCGCCATGGCCGTTGCTGCCTTTCCCCTCCCCACAGCGATGCCTCTCGTCCTGCTTTCTTCTGCGTCCCCTGGCCTGGTGAGCCTATGCTTCACAATGGGGCAGTTGGGAGGGAAAAGTTCGTCAGTTTCTTGTTGTTTGTACTGGTTCTGATCAACGTCCAACGAGGACTCATGGGTTTCGGTTGGGTTCTCAAGACCGGAGCTTTTCTTTTTTGTGCTACAACTTGATAAGATCTCCGGTTTTATGTTGCCCGGTAGAAGAGGTATGTCTTTCACATGTTGTTTCCTGATGGAAAGATCTCTTGTTGCTTTATACCGCTTGCTTCGATCTGGGCACGATTCAACTGGATTTCTCTTGTTCGGGGATTGATTCTTTCCCTCGGTTGCTTTCAACTTATATCCTTCCCGGCTACCTCTGTTCTTGACTTGAGACGAGAACATCGGATGGATTAGATGGGGAAGGAATGAAAGTAGTGGATTGGATGTGATTGGAGAGGGAACGTCCTGCTGCCAGGTGGAAGAAAAAAAAACAACATTGCCATCTTTCTACACCAACGTGCTCTACATGTCAGTTGATTGCAGCTCTTGAAAAATAATATGGAAAATATCTTGTTCCTTTCAGATGCAGATAAGGAGTCCATCAGAGACAGAAACACTATGATTTGAGAATTTGAAACCACCGGCCTACTCAGAGCATTGACTTGAGAATAGGGATTTTTTGCTAAGACATGACTGGCAGAAAATTTGGATATTATATGTACCATAACCCTATGGGCTGTCTTGATATCATACAGAAAGAATGTACAGAATGGTGGCAACTGTGATAAGATAGTTTCTCTCTCATTTACTGTTACACTTCTGCAGAGAAAGTGTCAAATGTCCTAGCAGACAGACAACCAATGGATTTCATATGATCTGCTAAACAGTCGAGCACAAAGTAAATATCACCTGTGATTTTGTTCCTCTTGTCATCAACCATAAATTCATATCGGTGGCCATCAACCTCCACGGAGCTGGTTGCCCAATCCTTTGTTATGCCCCTATGCTCCATGAGCTTCCTCACCTTCTGCACATCTTCCCACTTATGGGCCTCGCCATACACATTCGCTAGAAGAACATACAGCCCTCCACTGTCAGATGCTGACTCCAGGACTTGCTTCAGTACCTGCTTGATAATCTTCAGATTGCCATGAACCTTACAAGCACCAAGGAAAGCACCCCAAATAACAATGTCGGGTCTCATTGGCATGCCCTTTATCATCTCGACTGCTGACGAGAGTTGGCCTCCTTGTCCTAAAAGATCTACCATGCAAGCATAATGCTCAATTTCAAGTGGGATTCTGTATACATCACTCATGGCCTTGAAGAAGTACTGGCCGACTTCCAAGAAACCGACATGGCTGCAAGCAGACAGCAAGCCAACAAAGGTGTATCCATCAGGGTGGATGCCTTCAGCTAGCATCACTCTGAAGAGGTCAATTGCCTCCGTAGCACAACCGTGCATTGCAAGAGCCCCTATAATCACATTCCATGACACTACATCCTTATTAGGCATTGTGCCGAAGAGATCCAGTGCAATGTCAACAAGACCACATTTTGCATACATGTCTACAAGGGAGTTGAACAGCGTGATGCAGGGCTGTAGGTTCTTTCGAAGAACATAATCATGGGTTTTCTTTCCAGTGATCAAGTCTCCAAGTTGGCTACAAGCTGATAGCACACTGGTCAATGTTGCCTCGTCGGGCTCCACATTGGCAGTCTGCATTTGTCTGTAGACATCCATGGCTTCATGACATTGACCACATTGGACATAACAAGAGATCATGGAATTCCAAGAAATAACATTTCTCTCGGGCATCTGATCAAACCAAGATCGAGATAGCTCGATTTTTCCATTATTGGCGAGAGCACTCACCATTGTTGTCCAGCTGATCACATTTCTCTCAGGCATATGATCAAAACAGATTTGAGCAGACAACAAGTCCCCACATTTTGCATACATGTCTAGCAAAGCGTTCCCCAAGATCACATCGCTATCAGCACCACTTACCTGAATGCAGTGATGCACAAGTCGGCCCAATTTGAGGCTCCGAGTTTGCGAACAAATTGATAGCAGGCTGACTAGCGTGAACTTGTCTGGCTTCACACCTAAACAGTTCATATTCTTAAATAAGCAAAATGCTGCCTCAGGATCACCTGCTTGGGAGTAACCACCGATCATTGAATTCCATGAGACAATGCTCTTCAGAGGCATATCATCGAACAATCGTTGAGCAAGAGCAGTAGACCCACATGCCATATAGGAACTTAGAAGGGCGTTCTGCACAAACACCTGAGCTCCGTACCCAAGCTTGAGAACCAAAGCATGAATCAGAAGAGTCTCTTCAAAAGCCAACTCAGACGCACACGACTTGAGGACAAACGGCAACGAGAACTCGTTGGGCAGCAGACCGCTGCCCAACATCCGGCGGTGGAGGGACAGAGCCTCCCTGGGGCGGCCGCGGGCCGCGTGACCCCTGATGAGGCTGTTCCACATGAACCTGTTGGGTTGGAGCACTCTGTCGAACATCGCCCGTGCGTGGCAGATGTCGCCTGCGGCGTACACGGCGCAGAAGGCGACGAGCTTGCCCACGACGAGGGTGTTCTTGGCGAGGCCGCCGGTAACGACCTGGGCGTGCAGGCGCTTGAGCTCTCGCATGGAGGAGCATCTCTCCACGAGGGAATGGAGGGCTTCGGCGAAAGCATGCTGCGTGCAGAAGGCGTGCAGCTGCGTAGAGGCGTTGGAGGTGAAGGCGGGCATGAGATAAAAATTGGACCCATCATCAGATAACCCCGCCCAAAGAACCTGACCAGATCCGGAGAAGTTTATATCTTTTTGTCCCTCTTTTCAGCCGTCTGATCGGTGTCTCCTACCCCCCACCCCTTGATGCGGGGCTATTCCCCCCCCCCCCAATTTGTACGGAGGATAAATTCTAATTTATCTCTTTTTTAATTAGATAAGTCAAAAAGATTAATCGAGTCAGATTTAAAAATATATAACTCTCATTTAATTCGAATAAATTATTTCTCCTCAAATGATGGGACATGATTAACTCTCCTTTGTCTTAAAATAATAATTTATTATTTATCAAAATAAATGAGATTAAATTCTGAAATAAAATAATCTAAGAGGATAACTCTTCTTTTGTCTATCCTCTATCAAAAGGGGGCTATACGATTATACGGTGGTTTATATCATCCCGATCAAAAGCAATCTTGAAATTGGTGCGTTCAATTGAGGGGGTGCGTCGATATATGATGTGTTAGATTCACCGTTCACGACGATTGATTCAATTTTAAAGAATTTTGGCAAAAATATCCTTCTTACATGTTTATTTGTGAAATTATCTCTTTTTTGATATTTTTAATAACTTTACTGCATCTCAATATTTGCAAAAATACCATTACGTAGTCACGTGTTGTTATATAACATTCTGTTAAAACTTCTGACTTAAACTTGATATAGCTTTAACCAAATTTAAAAGATCAAATATCTCTAATCTCTCTCAAATCCTCTCGCTATATCCGGAAAACTCTTTATCTCTTCTTCTCTCTCTTTGGCACAATATGCCAATCAAAATAACTTTTTTTAATATAAAAATAATTTTGTATAAAAAAATTATATAGAGAAAAATGATATATTTTTTAAATCTTTGATAGAGTCCGAAAGATTAACTTAGAGATATTTTTAGCACTATATTTCTATAAAAAGATTGTTAAACATAGTCAGAAAATAAAAGAGATAACTCTATAAATAATATTGTGAGAAGGATATTTTGTAAAAATCTTAATTTTAATCAAAATTTATCGACTCGATCGTACCGGCCGTATTGATCTTTTATCGATACGTTATGATACCCGTACCAAGATGAAAGAAGATATTTGATATATATATTAATTATAACGTAAAATTATTCAAATTATTTCATAACTCAGTTGATCAGTGGATGTTCGTTTTAATCGCCATTTCTTCCGTTCGAATTCTAGGAGTATCATGTTTTTAATTTTTTTCCTTCAATTTCAAATAGCTTAGTAAAAAAATAAGAAAAATATGTTAGATACACGGTTCGAACATAGGTCCAAGGCTTATGAAGTCAACTTTGTTATAATGTAAATTATATAATATTTAAAATAATATAAATAATGTATCGATTGCATATTACGTATCGATCGTACCGATCATCAGTTGGTACGATATAATATGTACAGTACGAACTGTATCCATATCAGTTTGTCAAACTTTATTTTTAACCGATGATTTTATTGATTTAGGAAGCAACCCAAATTTACATAAAAAAATAAAAAATTAAGAATTTGCCCCACTAATATTGCATGAAAAATAGGTCGTCGCTTATTCAACAAAGTCTCGAACACTTGTTCACCCCTAAACAGTCAAAATTTAAACACGAAGTTTATATTATCTTATTATTTTCAAGTTATGCACATTTCATGCTCAACATTTTGCAAAAATTATATTAGCTTGAAATTTTATATCTTACGATTATTGATTAATCATACATCAATGTTTTAGAACTTAATGATGTATTTGTTGAATTTAAAATATGTCTGGTACCTTCAAATGTGACAGTTTAGTTTTTTGTTGGAGAATAATTAGAATGGGTATCTAGTAATTTATAGGAGAATAACTAGATTATAACTACTTTACGTTAAAATGTTATAGAATCGAGATCAAATTAGCAAAAACTAGCTAGTTCGATTATGCCAATATAAATAATGTCCAAAATTGATTTTAAGATTGACTTCTAAATAGAAGTTTTGTCAAAGATGTCCCATAATTAAGTAAGCTTTTTTACCATTAATATAAGAGCAATGCTTACTTCACATATGACATATAACACATTAGTTCACGACGAGGGTAAATCTGGCTCGGCTCATATCGGGCTCATCTATAGCAGGCTCAATTCGACTCACGGTCCACGGCGCGCCTAAGAGGCCACTACAGCCACGGCCCGTTACAAACGGCCCAAAACGAACGGTCCTTGGATTCGACAGCGTGAAGGGCCCTGGCCTAGGCGCAATGACCACCGGATAACTCTCTGACGACCGACCGTTACATCCTACGACGCTGACTTCGACTCCACGAAGGGCGAGCACGCTCCACGGGCGTTGTAAGACTCGCCTGAGGATCAGCCAACTCCGGGGTAACCGCCCCTCATCGGAAAACTTCTGTCATGATCGCGGGAAACGTTACTCCATGACTTATGCCCTTCCCTGCTAAGGGATTGGCCACCGACACCAAGACAACCCCCTATAAAAGGGACCTTGACAAAGGGTATCGACACGGTGAATCTCACTAAGAAGCGCCTACAGAGAAACAAGCCAAAGAGTTACTCACCCTACTACTATAGAGATCACGAGTGTTCACTCCCTGAGAGAGAATCCCTCCCGTACGATCTTATCGCCCAGCGAGTACTCTCCGGGTGACTACTAGGGTCGGCGAGCACTCGTCCAGAGGATCTACACGTCTCTCAGATCTCTTACTGCGACCTCCACTCTCCTACTCTTCTCTGTTCTCCACTTGAACTATTGCTGATTTAAGCATCGGAAGGTTATCCTCTGGGATAACGTCCATGGCTCCTTCTGACGCCCTTTCTTATGGTCTTTGTAGACTTCCACAGGTGCTGGACGATCTTCCACAATAAATAAATAGAGAAGTGTGGTGCGAGACGTAAAAATCAGATTCTGCCCTCTACAGTTCACGTGGAATGAAATGAGACGAATGATGGGATTAAAACTGTGAAGGTTCCAAGCAATTACAATCCTATCGAGAATCTTATCATTATATGTGACTCAACTAATGCACAAATTTAACAAGAATTTAATAGAGATCATGTTGGGTCTATCTGAATGTAGCATGAAGAAGTTTGGGATACCTTGACCCATGTTATAAAGTAATGGAAATACTTGTTGCACATTGGGTATGCGTCAAGTCATAGTTCGTCCACGCGCACAAGATTAAGGTTCGTAAACTCTCAATGCAGCAATCATAATGCAGATCTCTGAATTTCTAAGGTATGAAAAATAGCATATTTTTTTAATCTTCAATGACGATTAACTAGAGAGATAAATTTGGCACTATATTCATATAAAAATGTTGTTAAGAATAATACCAAAATAAGATAGGTAATTTCATAAATAATCTTGTAAGGTGAATATTTTTACAAAAAACTCTAATTTTAACTAATGATTTTACGAATTAGAAAGCAACAAAGCTTACATGAAATCTAAAAAAAGAGAAATTATCCACACTAATATTGCATGAAAAATAAGCATGTCTTAAGCTTAATGATCTAACTTCTACCTACAACCCCATCAGAGCCTCCCCTCCCCTCTGGTCGTCGGGGCTCTCCCCTACGGAACGTCTGGTGGGGGGAGCTCTCGCCAGGAACTCCCCCCCCCCCCACTTTCTCCTCTACAGGAGGCCCTCGCCAGGTGAGTCTCTCCGGGACCCTCCTGGGTTTTGTCAGGGGGGTCCTTTTGGCCCCACCTGGATCGGTCAGGGGAGATCGGGGCTCCTCCGATCTCCCCTGGAAACCCCTCCTTCAATTCCCTGGCCCCCCCTCCTCCCTCTACCGACCTTACGCTCTCCCACCTCTGTCCCCCCCGCCCCCCCTCCTATTCTCCGTCGTCCCTCCACTCCCCCATCTCTGTTCCCCCGACCCCCCCTCCTCTTGCCAGTCGGCCCTCCGCCCCCCACCCCATGCCCTTTCCCTCTCACCGCTGATCGCCGCTCCCTTCCCCCTCTCCCCTTCCTCTGGAGTCTCCCCCCTCCACCATCTGTCCCCCCCTCCCGCCTCCTCCTCCCCGTTCCTCGTCTCCTCCCCCCCTCCTGCGCCGCACCCAACCTCCCCCCCCTCGCCGCGATTTTCTCCTCCCCGCCCAACCCCAAGCCCTCTCCCTCCCCAGCTCTCCCCCCCTTCCCCTTCCTTCTCCCCTCCCCTCGCCCCCACCTTCCCCGTCCCAGGCCGACCCTATGTCCCCCCACCCCCCGTTTTGGACCTCACACATTCTACCCCGGCCCCCATTCCCTCTGACTTCCTCTCACTCCCCCGTCCGGTCCTTTCTCCCCCATCGTCCCCGTCCCCCTCTGGTCAGCCCCCCCTCCGACCCTTCTGTTCCCCCAATCATCGCTCCTTACCATCTCTCCCCCACCCCACCCTACCCCCCCCCCCCCCCGTGATCGATCTCTCTCTTGACGATGGGCATCTCCTCGAGCACCCGGAGAAGCTCGGGTATGTTCCGTGATGCAAGTTTTGGGCTTCCACCTTCGATTTCAAAAGGACTCGGAGACTCTACACTTATCATGTAAGGTTCCACACAGTACCCTCGGGCAACGCAGCGGATAACAAAAAAAATTATTTACCCGAACCCAGCTTCATGGAATCCCAGATCCATGCTCTGATCGATGTTTTAATCACCCCAACCCCTAACTACATGTTACATATTTATACCTTGTGCGGAACGATGCTGTCCGCAATATCCGATGCAGAATACCGCGAATACCGAGTCGCACAGATGTACGGCCTCTAGAGCAGATCCACACGGATCCTTGCGCAGCGACGGTACCCCCGGCACGACCTTCCCCAACCCTTTCACCTTCTGGAGAGAGAGAGAGAGAGCAAGAGGGAGGAAGGGGGAAAGAGTTAATCTCTTCTTCCCTTACCTTAATGCTTGATTAGGCCAAGAGGGAAGAGAACTCTCGTAAGGCCCATATATATAGGATTTGGCCCCTTTTGAAAAGAACCCATAAGGACCAATATTATATATATGTCCTTCCCATTATTGTACATATATATTAAGCCCCTTTTATATGCCTTTCCAAAAGGAATTAAAGGGAATTAATATATACATTTGTACAATAATAATCCGTCACCCAAGAATCCATTGTGTATGATCCTCTAGGCTAGGGATGTCAATGGATCGGGTTCGGCTTGGGTAGACCAATACCATACCCTATCCGTGAAAATTTTACTAATACCATACCCGGATAGTACCCTATTATTTTCGCGAGTATGGATACGGGTATATCCGTCACGGGTATGGATATATCCGCGGATATCCATATCCGTCCATAACGCATGAGTCCACATTCACGTCCAAAGAAATGTGAGATTTATAAGAATGAGAAAAAAAAATCTGGTCAATTCTTTCCTTTCTAAAGTAATTTTTATGTTTTATAAAAACGTCATTATAATTTTAGCAAGAAGTCTAAACTCACAAACTTAACAAGACGGGCAACGGATTGGGTTCATGTCAAAATCATAGGCCTAACATGCACAATAAGTTATTAAGAGCGGGTTCGGATCGGGTACGGGTTTGGGGGCACTAAATCCATACCCTATCCGAATATGAAACTGGTATTTTAAATGTATCTGAATCCATATCCGTTTATTCGGGTGTTACCCGACCCATCACGGGTCGGGTAATGCGGGTAATCGGGTTTGCGGGTATTTATGACATCCCTACTCTAGGCCCATAGTCACTCTAGTTTAAGGCACATTAACTTCTAATTCCTAATTAGAAGTAAATTAAACTTATTATTCACTTCTACTAGAGCCAAATAATAGTTTAATTTATTCCGAACCTTTGATCACGTTGGGTCAAGCAAATCCGAGTGATCCTAGAGGACACCGGGTTTAAACCAGCATGTCTGGTACCTATAAGTCCACAATTACCGCATCACTATAATCCCTCGCTTATTCTCTGAGTCTGGTTCGATCGAGAGTATGGTTTTTGTCAAACCCCATGATCGTGCCATTTGACCATGACCTCCTTAAAGTGTATGACGTCTGTTCTAAACGAACTCATACGACCCTGGTCAGGGATTTAACGGAGCGTCAATGTCATGACCCATTAACTGTTTGATATATACCCGACAGTGAGCGATCCCCTCTTGACCATTGATGATCTTCACACGTATCCTGGAGTGGTTAATGACTCGACAACTCATGACTTATGGTTAAAGTCACTTAGCCAAGTAATTAAACCATTACAGTCCTCGTGTAAGATCCGATCAATGTCTCAGGTCAAAGGACCAACGATGCTACTGAGACCGTTGGATCTTCAGTTGACATTAGGTATAATCAACCATATGAAGATCCAATAGCGGATCAGTTCAGTGCACTTCCTCCCAGGACGTACACCTACACATATGTGTTGGTGCCCCGCACCAATGACCATGAGACTAGTCAGTCACACATCATGTGTACTGGTTTAATAGGTAATCAAAGTCATCGAGTGATTACCCTCCAACCAAGAACAGTTTAAGGTATGTGTCCATGTAAAGTCAGGCTCATGATCGAGATCCCATCTCGAGTTGACTTTACAACCACATATCCTAGGGACATCGTAAAGTAATATACAATCACATATTTACGCTCAAATACCACTTTATTAATAATGAACAAGATCGTACATCTATCGGGCCTATCCGACCCAAAATTGGCCTGTAGCACACCAACACTAACATATCCCCTATGCATCCTTTGCGGTGCTTGTAACGACCCGAGAATCCGATTACCGGGAGAGACCCGATAACCCGAGACTCGAACTGCCGCCCACGAGCCGGGAGGGCTTGGAAGGGCTAAAAGGAGTGTGGAGGTACAAAGAAATAGGAAATAAAACAGGACAATTCAATAATTAACAGAAATAAATAAACAACTACTGCTACAACAGAGTCCAGTCCAACAGAAAGTACAGTCTAAAGTAGTAAAGCGTACCACATGCCGAGTGAACACTCGGCCCGGCGAGCTGGCAACTGAGAACCTTCGTACCGCACCCTCGAACCTTGAGGAAGAACTACCACACCTGAAAAGCAGGGAATGAGTCTCCAAAACAGAGACTCGACAGGGATCCCACAGAACCCCAATCGGAAACAACGGTGGTAGCGAAAAGGAAAGCTATAACGACAGCAGGAACAGCGAACCGGTGGCCGGTCAAAACTCGGCACTACAGCTACTCCTACTATACCAGAAACACCCCCCCTCCCTCGATCTCACGGTCGGGGCTACCGAACCACACTAGTACCACTTACTGAAGTAAAACCTATGGCAACTCTGCCGTAGAGGCCTGTCTCCCGGGACACAGCCAATCTGGACACGTTGTCCAAGGTGCAACCCCGACCATCCGGTCGCGGACACCGCACCAACAAGATGCAACCTCGGTAAAGCTACTAGCACCAGTCTCACGGCACGAAAATCGATACGTGCCATGGCGAAACAATCGGAACTCAACGGTCAACACGACCAAAAACCCGAAGGTCGAAGTCACTGAAACTGACAGTCTGTCACTCCCGACTCGACATGAGTACCTCCCACTAGAAGCACAGTCGGTAGCGTCCCCTGACGTCTTACACCGCACAGCAGGTGAACTGCCTGACGTGGTAGCGCCTACCAGAGGTACGGACACCGAACAAGTAACCACAAAGCAAGTGACTAGCTGGGGTCACGCTCGTTGTGAGCGACGTCACGCGGTTCGGAGTTCGATGGTGCGGGGAAGAGGACGCGGAGAGCGCGCGGGCTCCTCTTTTTTGTTTGTTTTGTTGTTTTGCTGCAACACAGAAATGATAGAGAAGAGAGAAGGGGCCACCACGGGAGATTGCTCCGGTGGGGCGAGCGGGACAAGTATAATATGGCAAGATATGGGGTTCAAACGGCCATAGCGGGAAGTGACTCGCCGCGGCCTCGGGGGGACGGGAATGGTGCAGAAATTAAATAACAAGAATTGAAACGGCCATTGGGGAAGTGACTCGCCGCGGCCTCGAGAATATGAGCAGAATATAGCAGAATATAAAAGAGAATATAAGAACAGAGATTTAAACGGCCATTGGGGAAGTGACTCGCCGCGGCCTCGATGATATGAGCAGAATATAACAGATTATAGAGAGAATATAAGAACGGAAATTTAAACGGCCATTGGGGAAGTGACTCGTCGCGGCCTCGATGATATGAGCAAAATATAATATAATATAGAAAGAATATAGGAACGAAAATTTAAACGGCCATTGGGGAAGTGACTCGCCGCGGCCTCGATGATATAAGCAGAATTTAACAAAATATAAAGAGAATATAGGAAACAGAAATTTAAACGGCCATTGGGGAAGTGACTCGCCGCGGCCTCGATGAAAAGATGTGATCGCCAGGGGCCGAAAGACCCCAAAATAAGAAAGTGATCGCGCCTACCTCAAGAGCGGGACATGGCGGGTTGCTTCTTCCTCTCCTTCCGGCCGGCCGACGGAGAGGGCTTTCCTCGGGTACCCTTGCAAAACAACGACAAATAAATGACAAGTGGATTAGAAAGATGGAGGTGTAGTATTCAAATCCTCGCGGTAAAAATAACGAAATGATGGCAAGACACACACCTGGTTGGTGTTATCTTTTAAACCCCTCTCGGACTCGAGTAGGAGGAAAATGAGATGATGGATGCAAGAAGTATAAGAGAAGAGGCGCCCTTGTAAGGGGGATAGAGGATGCAATATGATGAATGTAAAGAACTATGGAGAAAAAGGGGAAGAAAAAGCTTATTGGATGAGCCGAGGGTGAAATCCGGCGGAGCTCCGGCAGCGTGGGGACGACGGGGAAGCGCGGTGGATGAAGACGACCTTCCTCTCGCGAGCGTAGGCACCCGAGAAGCCGGCAGAACCTCCACCTACAAAAGACCCCACGGGTTAGAAAAATGACTCCGTAGCCTCTGGGCTCCGGCAGCCTATCGGATCACTGCTTAGCTCCCCTAGAACTGAGGGGGGGGGGGCCTCTATTTATAGAGCTCCGGAAGGTGGAGGCGTCCAGGACCCTGGACACCTCCATCAGGGCCGAAATAATATTTTATTCTATTTTTATTGATTTTTTTTGGAATACTTTTGTGGAGGCGTCCAGGGTCCCGGACGCCTCAAGCAGGTCCACCGAAAATCGACGACGGCCGCACGCGGTTCGGCACAACGCGCGGTTTTGTGAGCGGCGCCTCGTGATTCAGAAATGGGCGCGTCCAGCTGACCGGACGTCTCTATAATTTGGATTTTTTCACACGCAACAAACCGTCGTTCGGTGGCCGGCGCCCGTGAGGGAGTTGATGGAGGCGTCCAGGGGCCTGGACGCCTCCAAAATATATTATTTTATTGGTTTTCTTGTCGTTTTATGATAGGGCTGGCATTTTTAATTTGTTATTTGTTTTTATGGAGGCGTCCAGAGGCCTGGACGCCTCTATTAATATATATATATTTATTTGATTTTTGTTTTATTTTTTATGATTATTGATATTATTTTTATTATTTTTGCATTGATGGAGGCGTCCAGGTAAGTGGACGCCTCCATGATTTTGATTTTTTTTATTTTTTTGGTCATTGATGGAGGCGTCCAGGCGCCTGGACACTTCCATGATTTTGATTTTTTTTTATTTTTTTGGTCATTGATGGAGGTGTCCAGGCGCCTGGACACTTCCATGATTTTTCACGAAAAAATTCAAAAAAATGTAAAAAAAATCATAAAAATAGGAAATCACCAGAGTAATTAAAAATGTGAAGGCCGCCTTGGGGTATCATAGTGTAATATGAGATTTACTCAGGAGACGTTAGGAATGGCGTGTCTACAGCTGCCCCGCCTTGGCGTCTGCTTTGCAAGGGAGCGACACGTAGTGGAATGGTATTGAAGTGGAGTGAAATGAAGTGGGAGCGGACTGATAAGTTGATGCCAAGGTGTGATGAGACACGCTTTTGACGTTACTGTTTGGAATCTTTCCTGAAGTTTCAATGAGGCGACCTTGAAGAAGGTCTTTCAAATATTGACGATTGCTTGGACGGAGATCAAATAAGGGAGGGTGAGATGTGTGCTCATGCACGAAAAATAAAGGAGACCAACTTCTCGGTGTGGAAGTACCTGGGTCATAAACCCACAGGTTTCACCTTTGGTGAGCGGTTACCAGCCAATGTGGAAGTGCTGCGGCCAAGGTGGGTTAAACAAGGTAAAAAGTAAAGGAATATCTGAGGGTCTGTCCAAACAAGGGTCTCCTTTGGAAGAGCAGCGTAGGGCCGCTTCAAGGAAACTCAGTATTTCATTCGGAATGGAATATCTCATATTTGTAAGAATTGGACTACAACGGCTTTCACAATAGAATCACTCGAATGATCTTCCGCAATAAATTCAAAGTCCTATATGAATGCATGCTGGGTTTAAAGAAAAATTTAAAACAAACTAAAATAGAAAATAGTCAAGGATAATATTGTCAACTTGTTAAGAACGGGTCAGGATACCGATCCGGTGAGCTGGTACTGGGCTGGGGCCCGTTTATCCACGCACCAACTCTCTGAATGGAACCGTCGTCCCCATGCTACCACAAATTAACGGTTTATCCGTACAATCCAAATTCCTCTGGGATCATCACCGTTTTTGTTGAAGGGGAACTCAGATCTCAGATTCGTTCGGGCCGCAAGGTCCTTGACATGTTCTAGTAGCGTAGGTATCATATACTACGATACATGACATGGTGGGACCAACCATTGAAAGGTGGGACAGGAGATAGGACAAAGACGTCCGTTAGTAAAACCTGCACAGGCCAGCATGGATTAATAACATCAGAAAGTAACAGAATCGTAACAGAATCGCACCACAATGGAAAGGAGATCTAGTCAAAATCCTGACATTGACCGTTGATGTGACATGTTCTGTCCTGTAGCGCCCTACCCTTCCTATAAGAACTCCCCTTAGGCTAGTTCATTCAAATGCACCAAGGTGGGTTTTGGAAGCTCAGGAGAGGAAGGAGAGGAGAATCTAGAGATTTCAGGATGGAAGGAGAGTCTTCCCGTGCTATGAAGAGGAGCAGGCCTAGCAGCGAGATCAGGCGACTCTCCGACCTCGAGGGTCATCTGAGTAGGACGATCTTGTCGCATATGGTAAGCTGATTCATTTCAAATTTCTCCACGTGAGCCTTCTTCTTACTTACTTCCTTTCTTCTTCTTTCCTCTTCTAGCCATATCCACTCTTCCCAGGCCCGAGGAAGTTTTCCAAGCTGCCGTGGCTTTCAAAGCTGACTTCCAATATCTCCATTGGCATGAGGGCCATACTCTCGAAATGGCATCTGCAGGGGCTCCTTATTCACGCCAAGCATTACGAGAAGATTCGTATGGACTGGGCGGCTATGGGCGCACTAGTGGAGATCTGGCATCCCCAGACCCACACTTTTATCTTCCCGACCTTTGAGGTGACCATCCTCCTCGAGGAGGTGGAACTTCTGCTCGGATTGAAGAAATTCAAGAGTGACGGGAAGGTGAAGGCTATGCGGATGCTGACACGGGGGACTTCTGAAAGTGTCCTCGGAAGCTTCATGCCGCCCGACGCAGCCCGAAAGGTCCGTACTCAAAAGGGGATCGATCTCCAAAAGCTTGCGGAGTGGGTCATGGACGCCCTGAGAGGGTCACCAGACGATGACTATTTGGAGGGAATCATGAAGGGGTTCACCATTTGTCTGGCGGGTGCTCTCTTGTTCCCTTATACCGACAACGTGATGGAGGAAGACCAACTGGGTGCTATCTGCGGGATCTGGCGTGGAAAGAGGGTGGGACCTGCCGTCCTGGCCTATCTTTACAGCGGTCTTACTGCCTCGAGCATGGGTAAGCCTCCATTTGGTTGTGCACTTGTCTTGAATTGCTGGCTGGATTTGCATTTCAAATTCGACCACCGCGAGGGAATGCCAACCGCTTCGAAGCTCTTCCAACAAAGCCCTCTTCATCACATAGCCGACGTGTTAGGCTTCGGTGGTACTGTAGTGAATCGCGTTCCGTGGCTGAAGAAACGTGAAGACTGGCGGTCTCACTTCCGTACCGTGACACAAGGCTTCTTCACTTGCGCACCGGCATGTTTGCTTTCGCTTGATCTCCTCATGAGGCCTTCTCCCGAAGTTGATCTTCAACTGATCGGCGCGACCGAGTTTGTTCTTTATAACGCGCATCGATGCTGCCTCCAGGTCGGCATTCCACGTCATTCATTCCCAATATCGACTGGCATCGTTCCTTTGAAGAAGAGGGAGTTGGGCACGGAGGCGGATGCGAGGGAAGCGAAGGCCGTCAAAGCACCCTGGAAGACAAGTGTTGCGGGAAAGGCCTTAGCGCATGTGGGGGAAGAATGCGAGCTGTGGAGAGCTTATGTGACCGAACTGGAGAAGTTAAGGCCTAAGGCGCCTAAGCCTCTGATGTAGCTCATTCTGCTTTTCTGATGGAATAAAATCTGACATTTGGATGTTTTGGACTCCCGTCCCCTTAATTATTATTATCTTTTTTGTGGTTTTTCTTTTTCTTTGTGTTTTCTTCTTTTGTTTGGATTATATACATACTCTTATCTTTTTTTTCTTTTATTATATTTTTTTTTGAAATTTTTATTATGGGGGCGTCCAGGGTCCTGGACGCCCCTAAGTTTTTATTTTTTTTTGTTTTGAAATTATATTTATTTTTGGGGGCGTCCTGGGTCTTGGACGCCCCTAATTTTTTATTTTTTTTAATAATTTTTTTTATTTTTTATTTTGGGGGCGTCCAGGCGCGAGGACGCGTCTTAATCCTCGAATTCAAATTTAAAGCGACGGGTGGCCTTTCTTCTCCCGTGCCTTACCCGCAAACGAGCCCGCCTTCTGTCGAAACTCGCTTGCCCCCTTTCTCGTCTTCCTCCTCTTTTGATCGATGGAGTTCGGTGGGCCTGACCACGGTGAAGGTGGAGAGGGACACGGGACCCCTCGCCCAAGGAGGGACGCGCCCGAGCACGGAACGGCGTCCATGGAGGAGGAAGGGCCGCTCCGGGCCCCCGAGGGACCTGAGGGACCCGATGGCGTGGGAGGAGGTGAACACGGTCCGGTAGATCCTTCGATCTCTTCCTCTTTTAATTCATTTGGGTTTTGAAGCGAGCCGCGCGAGGGGGAAAGGGTTCGGCGAGTGTTGCACTCAAATGATGGACGCGTCCTAGACAGGGGACGCGTTCCTTTTGACTGATGTGGGACCCCTTTCTTGGTGCAGGACATGGCAAGGACCCTGAGTCTGGCCGATGAGTGGGCGAGTGCGGACGAGCCGAGCCGCGTCAGGAGGGAGAGTCGCGGCAAGGCGAGGCTCGAGGAGTGGCCCGTACGTCTCCCTGGACAGCAAGGGGGTATACTGGTGCAGGACAGTGCCGACTTCCTGCGGCGGCAGAGAGAGAGCTACGCGGGGCTTCCCCAAGCTGGGGACACGCGTGGCATCGGCGGCTCGCGCGCCCAACTGTCAGAGACTAGGCGGCAGCTGGCCGTCGCTCAACATGAGTTGTCGCTCCTGGTAAGTTATGTGCCGCACTTTTAACTTCAGATTTTAGAGTTTCACTGACGGCCGTTGTTTATTTTGTTCCAGCGTGCCCAGCAGACAGCGACGGTGGGAGTGGCTGGCGGATCTTCCAGTTCCTCGGCCCCTTTTCTCGAGATTGCCTCCCTTCGGGAGCAACTTGCCAGTGCGGTGGCCCGCGTGACCCGGGCGGAAGAGGAGCGTGACGCCTGGGTGGCGACTGTAGCGGAGCTGCGGCATCGTGGTGAGGAGAGACCTTCTCCAGACATCCTGGAGTTAAGGGTTCTTCTGCAGATGATGAGGAGAGAGGCAGAGAGAGAGAAAGCCGAGAGAAGGTCCGAGCGACAGCGGGATCTGACCGAGAGGAGGGCCTTGGAGGCCCAAGTGAGGGAGCTCCAGCTGGGCCTTTAGGCCGTCGTGCAGAGGCTAGGAGGGATGGAGACGCGCTACGAGAGAGCGCGAGAGTTCGGGGAGCGACTTCGTCAGTCCGGTCGCTTTGCCGCCAGTGGCTTCTTCGCCACGCCAGGGGAGGAGCAGCGAGTCACTGCTGCGGAGCAGGTGCCCAGAGGCGAGGCAAGTGCTACTGCACGGGGATCCCGGAGGCTTCTGAGGGACCCTCACCTCGGGGGAGAGGAGGAGAGTGCCCGGAGAGATGAGTGATGGTGAGGATTGGCGGGCCAGTGGGCCCGCCACCTCTCTATGATTGTAGTGCTTATGACAGCTTATGTAGAATTATGAATGGAGTGATTTAATTTTCTGCTGTTTATTTGTTCTCTTGTGCGTTCCTTCTTCCCTACACTTCTTCTCCTTTGCACTGTTCCCATGTGATGGGTCTGCCGAGACTCCGCTCCGAGCGGAGAATCGCGTCTTGTTGTGACCATTTTCGATGGGAAACTGCCGTCGAAGTCAATAATGACGGCCCTAGTTTCTTTTCCCGAATGCTGTGTCAAATTTTGTAGACGTCCTCCAAATCATGATAGGGTATCCCTAGACAACATAGGGACTATTCGTCCTATTCTTCGTCCAGTCAATCACCCTGTGCGAGCGGTGAAGCGACACATGGGACCGCTTGGCCGGTGTCTCATTGCGAGGGCTATCATTAACAGGTGATGGAGGCAATCTTGGCCCGCACTCCTTCCGTTTCTATAAATTCTTGTCCCTTTTATTTTCCCAGGTATATCGAGAGCTAACTCGAGGAGCACAAGTTCTCACGGGAGAGGAGGAGTTTGAAATTCTGAGAGTTGGATGGAGGGCGAATCTTCCCATTCCTCGAAGAGAAGCAGGTCCAGTGGTAGTAGTTCCAGGAGGCTTTCAGACCTTAAAGGGCACTTCAGCGAAAGGGCCCAATCACAACTCGTAAGCCAAGTTTTCTTGCCCTTTTCTCATTCTTTCTTCCTTTCTTCTGACCAAACCTCACCCCCATTCCTTGTATGTGTAGGTTGTGATGAAATCACAAATCTTATGGGAGTTGGTAGTAGCAGCGTACAGGGGCCTCCCAGATTTTCAGAAGGCGAGGCTAGACGTGATGGGATTTGGTACCTTTCTTCGGATCGAGCCGATCAAGCCCGACCTGGTTCTGATCCAAGCCTTGTGTGAGAGATGGGACCCAGTGAGTCGGGCATTCCTGATGCCCTGGGGGCACATGGTGCCCAGCTTGGAAGATGTGGTCCGAATTACGAGTCTCAAGGTGGATGGCGAGGCAGTGATCGGAGTCACTTACGCGGACTACCGAGAAGGTGCCCAGAAGTTACTGGGTTTGGACCTAGATGGTCGGAAAAACAGGTCGGTAGCTAGGGCGTCCCTCATGGATGCATTAGGGCTCACCGACACTCGTCGGCGGGACGACGAATCCTCAGAAGAGTTCATGGAAAGGATGGAAATAGGATGCCGTGCCGTGTACTGCACAGATTTCGGCAACTGGGAAAGATGTAACATAGATTTGAGGAGATTTCTCCTCTTCCTTTTGGGGAGATTGGTACTGAGCTCGAAAGGGGACGGTATCCAATGTTGCTTCTGGAGCTGCTGTCAGACCTTGAAAGAGTAGGGTATTATGCCTGGGGAGCCGCCATGCTGGCACACTTGTTTGCAGGCCTATTCCAAGAAACGGATCGTGAGATGACTGTGAGTGGTTTCACACCATTCATCCAGGTATTTTTTTGGTTTTGCTTGTTTTGTATTTTTTTGTGTTTTTGCAAAGTACTGATGACCTGTGCCGAGCAGCTATGGAGCTATTATTACCTCCCCATAGGGAGAGCTCGACATTGGCGACCCGTGATGGTGCCGCTAGCCAGGCGGTGGGAGCCCATTATGAGTGCGGCACCCCTAACCTACCAACTGATGGTGTTAAGGCGGGAGCTACAGGAGTTCCCTGCAGCGATGGTAAACTGGAGACCCTACTCAGACATGGTCGATGCCAACCAGCCGTGGGTTCTAGCAAGTCGTGCCCGGTTCGGACGGGAACTATGG
Source organism: Amorphophallus konjac (assembly GCA_022559845.1). NCBI lineage: Eukaryota > Viridiplantae > Streptophyta > Magnoliopsida > Alismatales > Araceae > Amorphophallus > Amorphophallus konjac. The sequence continues at coordinate 21,198,886 of CM040126.1, read as the reverse complement.
ATGCACTGCCTGAATGAAATCGAGCCGCTTCGGCTACGATTAGTTATGAGGACTTTAGGACTGGCTCAAGAATGGGTGGATTCAGTTGCGCCACCTCGTGTCGGGAGAAAGACGCGGGGACCGGCGACTTGCATTGACTGGCGCGTGCGATTCCCCGAACAGTATGAGGACTGGCAACGGGGTGGCACGATTGTAGAATCACAGGCGCGGGACAGCGAGGACTACTTGCGTCTATATAGGACAAAGTACGCAGAACGGTTCCAACCCCGGGGACTTGTGGAGGTAGGTTTCCCCTTTTTCTCTTCTCTTCTTTCTCCTTTTCTTGATTTTTCTGGTAAAAATGCTGACTTGTAAGGCTGCAGGATGTCCGGGATGCCATGATAGCGAATTTACGAACTCGCTTGGCAGAGATGGAACAACAGTTGGGCGATGCCCGAGGAGCTACGAGCGCCTTGGTAGGTGTACAGTACGTTCCTAGTTAAAACCCCAGATTCCAGATGTTGGCTGCTAATTCACATGGTCGCAGCATGCCCAGATTGGCGCAGCCTCCCCAGCGATGGGAGTAGGTGGTGCCTCTTCCAGCTTGTGGATTCCCACCTCAGAACTTGACTCGCTTCATGAGCAACTTGCTCACGCCACACAGCGTGCTGCGGAGGCAGAAGGAATGCTCCGTATACAGGTAAAAGTTTCAGCGTTGAGTTCTCTTTGTTTACGCCTTATCGCGTATCTGAGATGGTACACTCGGCAGGAAAAGGAGACGGAAGAAGCGCTTGCCCAAGCTGCGCATAAGGAGGCTAGGATAGCAGAACTGGAGAGGGAACTGCGGCGTCATCCTGATGACGACTCATCCAGGGATGCTATGGAACTGAGGATCACTCTCCAGTTAGAGAGGGAAGACCGTGAGAGAGAACGGGCAGAGAGGGAAAGAAACGCAGAGAGAGAAAGAGCCAACAGTTTGGCTGAAAGGGAGGAGCGAAGGGCCATGGAGGCCCAACTATTCGAACTCCGAATCGGCCTTGGTCTTGCTGAACAGTGGCTGAGAGATGGTGAGGAGCGCTACCGAAAAGCACGAGAGCGTGGCTTTCGTGTTGGTAGCTTCTCTGCTGCTTCCGTGGATCAACGCCGGGATGTGGGAATAGGAAGAGGAGTACAGAGCGGCAGGAGTACCGCTTTTCGTAGTTGGGTAGCACCTTTGAGAGTGTTTTGTCGGGAGAGTAGTGGGACGAGTAATGCAGAGAGAGAGGGCGGAACTTGATGTAAATTTTTTGGTTTTTTTTTTTGGAATAAAACACAAGGTTTGGTTTGTTTGTTTTTCACGTTTGCTTCAGTTACCTGAATCCCTGCACATATCACTGAAACAAACAAATCAGAATTTCTGTTCTGACTTGGCCCCTTGCTCAATAAGCAAATGGTCACTGTGACTGTCCTTGATAACTGGTCAAGGGGCCAAGCCTTTATTTAACGAAGGCAAGGGAAAGATGCGGTGATGATAAATGCGACAGGCAAGCACACGAATGCAAGCGATATTAAAAAGTGAGATGCTGCACGCAAATGTGATCATGCAAAATTGATTTGTTTTCTTTTTTTTATATTTGATATTTTTTTGTTTTATCATAAAAAGATTTTTTTTGTTTGCAAATATGTACATTTCTCTTTTCCATTTTTTTGTGCTTTTATCATTTCAATTTTTTTTATTGCTAACGCCCGGCAAGCACCCAAATGGCACCTAACCTACGTGAGACAGGGGTTTCTTACTAACCTCCCAGGTATCTAAGTGCACATCTAGGTTGATTTGGGCCTCTAGACCCCTCGAATGACGATCCCGCCGGCTAAGACTTACCCTGATGACAATACCGTCATGCCATGCTTAGGCTCCCAGTTGCTTCCGACCACAGGGATTCACCCAAAAGGTGTTTGAGGTAGATGATTTGCCCGACCCGGGTCTGTTTCCTCACAACTCTAGATGGTATAAGATGGAACACCCTGGAACCCTAACGACCAACCGCGCGACGCTGACCCGGAATCAGACGCCGTCTCACCCATAGGTGACGCGCTTGCATTGGCCTAAGCCCGAGGTTAAACAAGAAGACATCAAGGTGGTAAACAGGGGTCTTGACCAGCCAGAAACACAGAGACTCCTTCGCAGCGATAGCTTTTGCTTTTCAAAGTAGGCAACCAAAATGTGTATATTAAAATAAGGTCGCAGACCCTGGGCAGTTTTCACCTTTCAGAAACTCCATCGAACCTTCATCTTTAGAGGGAGAAGGAAGAGCGTAGGGGATAAACCTCCTGAGAGGACCGGCAAAGCCGTTAACCCGGCGAGCGAATAAGGGCCCATTAACTCTTTCCTTTCGGACAAATTCGGACCAAATCTCGAGCATTTACATTCCACGGCCCCCCTTTGTGGATTCGGACTTTTGCTTTGAGGGGTTCCGTTTATCGTACCAGGCACGGTCACGACCAGGCTTTTCTCTTGATTTTGATTTTGTATTTCTTTCTGTGAGGGAGATATAGTCGTTTGACGTTGGTGGGCTCCCTCTTCGTATGCCTGCGGGGACACTGCCCTCTTCTCGTGCTCTGATCGATGCTCGAGGAAATGGGTCCTACTCTTGCCTTTGGGGTTTGAGTTTCGGTTTCTCATGCTCAGCGTTTTAAGGGCGCCGACTGTCTCATTTGGTCGAAGAGAAAAGAATAAAGATTACAGCTTCCGGAGATCTTCTAGGTGTGGCCCTACCGTAGGTGATGCTACCGATTTTTTTGAATAAAATACATAAGTGAGCACATGTTAGCTTCCTTCGAGCGAGCATAGGCCGACGTGGCCGGACAGGGATCTCCACGGTTCTGGCAAACCAAGACCCGGTGCCTACCAAGCCTTAATGGGCCCTATCCTAACATGAAGGTTAGATGCAGGGACTTAACTACATGGTGCCTGCCAGGCATCGGCATTTTGAATTTTCCATATTTTTAGTGGTTTTCAATATTTCCTTGTTTTTGATGTTTTTTTATCTTTTCATCATTCATTTTTTTTTGTTTTGTGCTAAGGGTAGTATTTCTTAAGATAAAGCCCATTCCAAGGGTGGGATAACTCGGTCCCTTCGGCGTTGATTAGCTTGTAGGCGTTGCCAGGGTACACGGCTTGAATTACAAATGGTCCTTCCCAATTGGGTTGGAGCTTAGAACGCGGCCCTCCAGGTTTGACAAAAATTCTTTTTACGACCATCTCACCGACTTTGAATTTTCTCTCAACGACTTTCTTTTGGTAAAAGCGAGCGAGTCTATTTTGATACACACGCGCGTGTTCGGCGGCGGCCAGCCGCTTCTCATCCAAGAGTTCCAACTGGGCGAGGAGTGAATTACGACGATTGTCGAGGGGAAATTCCTCATCCAATTGTACCCTGAGAGAAGGGATCAGAGTCTCGTACGGGACTACCGCTTCCATACCATAAGTGAGGGCAAATGGAGTCTGCCCGGTGGGGGTACGGATTGAGGTGCGATAGGCCCATAGGGCTTCGATAAGCTTTTCTGGCCAGTCTGAAAACTTACTAGACTCGCAGGTTTTTTTGATGATTTTGAGCAATGTTTTATTGGTGGCCTCCGCTTGACCGTTACCTTGTGGGTAATAAGGCGATGAATGATGCAACGCAATTGCGTACCTTTTGCAGAGGTCCTGTAGGTCCTGAGAAATGAATTGTGGCCCATTGTCGGTGACGATCGTGCTTGGGACGCCGAATCTGGCGAGAATGTTCTTCATGATGAACTTGCAGACTGTTGACGCCTTGATCTCCGCGTAAGCTTCGGCTTCGGCCCATTTGGTGAAGTATTCCGTCGCAGTAAGGATGAAAGATTTCTGCTTGGTGAGGGAATTGGGATCACCTAAGGGACCAATGATGTCGAATGCCCACATGGAGAAAGGCCATGGGGAGGATATTGGATGAAGTGAGGAAGATGGTGAATGGATTTTATCGGCGTGAAGTTGACACTTGACACACCTACGGACATAGACAACACAATCCTCTTCCATAGTGGGCCAATAAAAGCCTTGACGAATGATCTTCTTGGCGAGCATCTGACTATTCACGTGGCCACCGCACACACCCGAGTGCGTCTCTTCTACACATTTCCAAACCTCATCGTCACCAAGACATCTTAACAGAATACCAGTAAGGCTCCTCCTATAGAGTAGACCTCCAATCAATGTGTATTTCTGAGCCACCCTTCTTATGGCTTTCTTGTCCTCTGTGGTGGCCCCTTCAGGATAAGACTGATCTTGGCAATATTTGACAATTTCATAGAACCATGGTTTCTCTTCATCAGCCAGTTCTTCTTCGGCCTCTGTCAACATGAGCTCCCTCTTCTCAAGGATATCTTCCTGCAGGATCTTCCTTGCTATCCTGTCTTTGATGTTTACGTAGGAAGCATCATCGACTGCAGGGGCGTGAAGTTTGTAGATGGAAATGGACTTAAACCATCTTCCTAGAGGGAACCTTATGGATGATGCCAATGAGGCGAGGGCATCGGCGAGAATATTCTGATGACGAGGGATATGAACAAAGATCAGTTTTGTGAACAGTTTGGCAAAGGCAGCAGTGAGTTCTTGGTATGGCTTGAGTTTGGGATCGCGAGTGCGATACTTAGTGAGTACCTGGCGAAGGATGAGTTGACTATCACCTACGACTCGCAACTCAGTGATACGAAAAGAATGAGCGAGTCCTAGGCCAGCTAGAAGAGCTTCATATTCGGCTATATTGTTGGTGACTGGAAATTTGAGCTGGTATGCCAATGGGAATGTGAGGCCTTCCGGCGACAGGAGGGCGATGCCGATTCCTCTCCCTTGAGAATTCAGAGCTCCATCAAAATATAGTGTCCACATTGGCTCATCTGATTGGTTGATGGACATTAGTTCCTCATCTGGAAACTCTGATTGGACGGGATCGAACTTGGGAAGAGGATGGTGAGCGAGATGCTCGGCTATGGCATAACCTTTAATCGCCTTTTGCTGGATGTAGGTGATGTCGAACTGAGAGAGAAAACTTTGCCAGCGTGCTAGCCTATCCGTAAGGACGGCTTTCTCCAGAAGGAATTTGATAGGATTCATTCGAGCAATCAAGTGGACTTCGTGAGCCAAGAAGTAGTGCTTCAATTTCTGCACTACCCAAACGAGGGCAGCACAGGTTTTCTCCATGCCGGTGTACTTCTGCTCACAGGGATTGAGAAGTTTGGACAAGTAATAGGTTGCCCGTTCCTTGCCTTCTTCATCAGCTTGTGCGAGGACGGCTCCCACGGAGTCATCCAAGACTGAGATGTAAAGGATCAGAGGTTTTTCTGGTTTAGGTGGAATGAGAACGGGTGGACTAGCCAGATATTCCTTCAACCCTTCAAAAGCTTTCTGACATTTAGAATTCCAGTGGAATTCTACTCCTGGCTTGGTCAACTCGTAGAGAGGTCTACACCTTTGTGAATGTTGAGACACAAACCGACGAATAAACTGCAGCATGCCGATTAAACCTCGGACTTCCCTCAAATTCTTGGGAGGCGGCATATCCCTGATAGCCTTGGCTTTGTCGGGATCTATCTCGATCCCTCTTTTACTCACAATGAACCCCAGCAATTTACCTGACGACACACCAAACACACACTTTTTCGGGTTCATTTTCAATTGGAATTCTCTTGACCTTTGCAAGACCTTAGCCAAAACTTCTGGATGTTCCATCCTGGTCCTTGATTTCACCAATAAGTCATCCACATACACTTCCAGATATATGTGCATCATGTCATGAAATATGGCCATCATCGCTCTTTGGTAAGTAGCTCCAGCATTCTTTAACCCAAACGGCATGACCACGTAACAATATGTTCCCCAAGGGGTAGTGAATGACGTCTTTTCCTGATCTTCTTCTGCCAAACGAATTTGATTGTATCCTGAAAATCCATCCATGAAAGAGAGGGTTTCAAAACCTGCCGTGTTATCAATCAACACATCAATGTGAGGTAAGGGAAAATCATCCTTTGGACACGCGCGGTTAAGGTCCCGGAAGTCGATGCAAATCCTGATTTTCCCATCTTTCTTCATGACCGGGACAATGTTCGCCACCCATTGAGGATAAAGAACGACTCTAATGAACCTGGCTTTGTGGAGCTTATCGACCTCTTCTTTCATTTTCAAAGCCATCTGAGGGTGGAAACGCCTTAACCTTTGTTTTACCGAGATGGACCCTGGTTTTAGGGTTAAACGGTGTTCGACCAAGGTTGAATCCAAACCCGGCATATCCTCGTAGCTCCATGCAAACGTGTCCTTATATTCCTTGAGGACCTCAATTAATGCCTCTTCTTCAGAGGGTGGTAGGTTGTCACTTATGAGATGATCCTAGGGTCTTCCTCAGTCCCCAAGTTGACTTCTTTGGTGGATTCTTCTACGGCGGTTGACGGCTCGTCGAATCTCCTCATTCCGCTAGCGTATGCGCCCGCCGCATCCTCATATTCTTCACCCTCATCTTCAGTGGGGCATTCTTCATTCGTGATCTCGTAGACTCCATACCCTTCATCAGATGCACAGTCGCCCTCGCATTCTATTTCGGGTAGCTGGATGGGATTTTCTAACAACTGGGGGATGGCAAGAAGGGCCTGACACCTGGCGGCCAAATCCAGAAGGAATCGACGAGGGATCTGCCTACCCTTGGATTTCTTCCTAGGTACTACCCTTGGCCTATCATTCCTAGATTGATTGACAATATTTACAGAAGAAGAGGAAGATGAAGAGGATGGTGTAGAATGTACAGGAGAAGATCCCTCAGAGGAGGGGTAGAAAAGGTCGCTCATCGGACCTCGGACGGGTGGTCCGCAAGGCGGTACGCACCCGTGGGAGATGTAGGAGGTTTCCTCAACGAAGATGTGTTGTTGGAGAGTTTGAAAATTGACGTTTTTTTTTCGTTTTCATTTTTAATGACAAAGCAGTGAAAAGAGATTGGAGGAGAGAGGAAAGTGGTTATGGCTAGAGGATTGTGGGGCTCGTAGAGCAAATCATGGTTGAAGACCTGGCGTGGGTTGAAAAGCCCGCGTAGGTATGTAAGCAAAGAAGGGGACCTGGGAAGATCATCAGACAATTGTCTGGCCCAGGAAGAAGATATCAGCAAAGGCTGAGACGAGTGGATGGAGAGGATGGCGGCTAATGAGCCGTCGATGGCAATGTTGAGGACGGACGAAGATCCGTCGATGACAGAGTCCTTCTGGCGAGGACGAGGATAGTTTGGAACCTTGGCAAGAGTGGTAATATTCTCTGGTATTTCGGAGATCAATGGTGGTCCTTCAAGCTGTGGGGACGAGAACATCCTTTCCAGTGCAACAGAAATGTCCCGTATGTCGAACCATTTATTCCACTCGCATTCCGGATCTTTGATTTTGCCTCTTTTGGTGATCCTCGGACATTTTTCAGCAAAATATACAGCATGTGATTCCCATATGCTTCTCTTGGGTGATCTCCCATCTGAACAACGGGTCCTCTGTTGAAGTGGTTTGATAGAGTCCACGTGAGGGGCTTCCAATCCGCCTTGAATGGTCCTTTGAAGCCTAGGCCAAACCTGCGGTTCGGCCTAATTTCCTTTGGCGGTTTGAGCATTCCCTGTAACTGTGCGCCCAGCCCTTTTCCTTGTTGATAGCCGATGTTCCTCATAATCTCCCAACCTTTGGAGTGAAAAGGGAGACACGATGTTGTGGTTGCCCTGACCGGCTCTTTTGGTGCTAGTGGCATGCGAGATGGATCACGCACGTCCAGCAGTGACAATATGGGCCGATGAGACGGCCAAACAGAGGGCAGAGAGGTGTTGATAGCATCCACTGTGTGAAGGACAGGTGTACTGACCACTTTAATAATTCTCCCGTTGTAAGGAAACTTCAGGCACTGATGGTTGGTGGAAGGCACAGCGTCCATGGCTTCAATGTAAGGACGACCCAGTATAGCCTTGAATGTGGGGTCCATGTCGAGGACATGGAATTCCGTGGGAATTGCCATGGGGCCTAGTTCTGCCTTCAGAATAATCATCCCCAGCGGCGGCCTTTTGCTATTGTCATAGGCCGTGACCGTGATCGAGGAAGGTCTTATTTGTTCCTCGTCAACCCCACACAACTGAAGAGTGCTCATGGAGATCACATTTATGGACGCACCCGTGTCGACAAGACACGGGTTTATGGATACCCCATTAATTTTTATTGAAATGCACAATGCATATTTCCGAGATTCCTTGGGAGCGAGCTCGTAGTTGTGAAACATGATGACTGGTTGTGTGTCTGTTGGGGTTAGGACGGTCGAAATCTTCTCCACGGGGAGGTCTTCATTAACCATGACCTTTTGAAGATATTCCATCAAGGCCGCCTGGTGGGATGTGGATCTTTGAAGTAGCTCTAGGATGGAGATCCGGACAGGCGTCTTGTCCAAGTGTTTCAGTAGATCATACTGTGTTCCAGGGATAGCTCTTTCTAGTTGTTCTGCATCATCCTTCTCTGGCTGAGATTGCTCGGGATTCTGACTGTTGTGGGGGAAAACCCTGTGGAAAATCCTTCCACTCCGGAGCACCATTGCCTGCGGCTTTTGTACCTCTATGGGGGTAGCAGTGGGTTTTAACAGGGGTTTGAGGGGTAGTAGTGGAGGAATGGTTGATGAAGCAGGGGTGATGACGGGAGCAGGGATTCTGATGAGGGGTTTGTTAGGTGGAGGCATGGCGGAGGTAGAGGGGATATCGCGCCGATTATGAAGGATAAGGGGTTTGGAAGGTGGAGGTGGAGGTAAGGTTTGAAACGGGTAAAGGTTTTGAGGCGGATGGTGGGTGATGAGTGGTTTTGAAGGCATTAGTGGTGATGTGGTGGAGAAAGACGGGGTTATGTACGGTGGGCGGATGATAAGGGGTTTAGAAGGCGTAGGGGTAAATGTGGTAGAGGTGGATGGTAAAGTGGGGGAGTGGGAGAAGGTGAGAGGGTGTGAAGGCGTAGTAGAAAGTGTCGGTTGATAGGAGGTCGGTGTGCGGATGAGAGGGCGTAATGGTAGTGGAAATGGTGAAGGCGATACCGATGCGGGTTGATGAGAGAGAGGTGCTACCCGGGCAAGGTGAGGGGGTTGCATGACGATAGGGTTGGAGGTATAAAGGATGGAGGTACTTTCCTGGTGCCACACCTGCTCTCTTCCGACTTCCGGGAAGGAGGAGATGGGGTTAACCTGATGATTGGGCTGTTGGTGCTCCGGTAGTGGATTCTGGATTATGCCCATGTCGGGCTGTTGTTGTGGGGCCTGCTGAGGCTGTTGTTGTTGTGGTGGTTGCTGCTGCTGCTGCTGTTGTAACTGCTGCTGTGGCCTCTGAGGAGGTCTCCTAGCCTTGAGAGCCGCGACGTACCGTCTCATCTCATCCCAATCTATTTGATGTTCATCATTCATATCATGGATGTAATCTTTGAAATGGAAGCAGTAATTCACTGTGTGTCCCGGCTGCCTGTGGTAGACGCAGTATTTGGAGGTATCAACATTGGGGGGCCAGGCGGGCCTTTCTCTGGGTAGGGCGAGTTGGTTTGATGCCATGAGGGCATTAAAAATATCTGCCAAGGTTTCTGGCAATGGTGGATAGTAGGCTCTCTTAGGACCGAGCGGCCTCCTTTGTTGCTGTTGGGGACCATAGTTCCCCGGGGGTGGAACTTGGTTGTACTGAAGCGGTGGTTGTTGTTGTTGAGGTTGTGGTTGTTGTTGCTGGGGTTGGCGTAATGGAGGCATATTATCCTGGGGTGGATTATTTTGGGGTGGAGGACGGAGAGGGAAAGGACCTGATTGGAGGGGTAGTCGGGGCATTTGTTGAGGCCTTGGGTTGACTGCATAGTTGGCATTGTTGACCGCACTGACTTGCTCATTTGTCACGACCCCTTCTGTGGCTCCGCCCGGGACACCAGCGCCTGTCTTTCTGACCACTTTGGGCTTCGGCGACTCAAACATGTTCATGATGGGGGAGTCTTTTAGCTGGGTTTGGATGTATCGGGCCCTTTCATAGAGTTCCTCCATTGTAGTAAGTTTATTCATGGCGAGGACGTGTCTGAACTGCGGGGTTGCATTAGACACAATCATCTTCACTTGTTCGGGCTCGGAGAGGGTATCCCTTATTCTTTCCGCCAGAGACCTCCATCTATCAGCATATCGGACAAAATCCTCGTCGGGTTTCATCTTTTCGGCCACTAGGTCGGTAATGGAGAGTGAGGGACCGACCCTATCCCTATATTTCTGCAAGAACCTTCTCTGCACTATTTCAAAATTCTCGGTCTCGCGGGGCTCCAGAGAATAGAACCACTCAAGCGCAGGACCATCCAATGATCTCCGAAAGAGGTATGCCAGGGACCTCTGATCGTTTTGCCAGTAAGAGGACTCATACATGAAATCCTTGAGATGAATGAAGGGGTTGCCGGTACCATTGTATCTGCGGTACGTGGGCATTTCGGAGGGAGGAAGATGAATGACGGGGAGGATTGGCAAAGCAACCTCCGGGGTGGCTTTCACGTCCACCATCCTTCTCAGATTTTGAAACTGCTCGTCCATGCGGTTGAACCTGTTGAGGAGCGATTGGGCGAGCTCCTCTGGGGGTGAAGGTGGCACTTGCCATTGGGGGAGAAACTGTCTCCCGGAGACTTGAGGGGGAAACCCGGAATGAGAGGGAACTGTCGGACCACCGACAGTTGGCCCTGGCTGAAACGGTGTGTGAGGAACACCGGGAGTTTGAGATTGTGACGGAAATTGAATGAGGGAGGTTGTTGGCTCGCTTGTCCTTGAAGCGAGGGAGACTGGATGGCTTGCGCCAATGAAGGAGATGGAATGGCCTGCACGGACTCGTGGAGAGGTGCGATAGCCGGAGTTGACTCCTGGGGCGTGGGGGAAACAGATTTCCCCTTTAGAATGGCCTGGAAGGCCCGGAGCTGTTCAGAGGTAAGCTCCGTGTTGGCGAGGACGCCCAGTAAGGAAGTGATATCCTGTGGTGGGGACGTGTCCCCGGCAATAACCTGCACCTCATGCGAGGGGTCATGAGAAGGACCCGAGTCCATAGCATAGACTCGCGGGTCGGCTGTCAAACCACGGCTAGGGTGGTTCTCCTCAGAAGACTCGTGAGACATGCTCACAGTTCTCCCAGAACGCAAAAACATACACTAGCAAGTAGGTAGCAGAGATTATCAAACAAGTGGATGCCTTTACGCCCCTTTTTTTTGTTTTGATTTTGATGATTTTTTTGTGTGTTTTTAGCGAGATCCGAAGTTCACACAAGATAGGGACCCTAGTTTATTTTTGTTTCACCGCCGTGTCAGCTAGGGTCTCTCGTCTCACCACGAATGAAATGACTAACTTCGGGGAACTTCAATGGTACAACCAGCCCAGTGAACGAAGAGGAGATTCTTCGATGTCGGGGACTTACGGAGGTCCCAGTGTAGGAGATTCTAGTCCGTTGAGAGGAATTCCCAAACGGAGAGTCCTTCCTTCACCGGGAAAGGGTGATCCTCAAAAAAAATAAAAAAAAGGATAGAAAAGAGGAATGGATGTATGCAATGGAATGCTGATAGATATATGGAGTGGGAAAACAACAGAAATAACAAACATGTAATAAACAAAGAACCAATCAGAACTGACGGTGCTGCCGTGAGCACAACGGGGGCGCGCGTGGGCGCCAAGGTGGAGAGGCACGGGTGGTGCCGAACTTGCAAGGGTAGCCGAGAGGAAGCAGTAGATTGTCCCACCGTGATCGCCAATCTGTGAGCGACGTCACGCGGTTCGGAGTTCGATGGTGCGGGGAAGAGGACGCGGAGAGCGCGCGGGCTCCTCTTTTTTGTTTGTTTTGTTGTTTTGCTGCAACACAGAAATGATAGAGAAGAGAGAAGGGGCCACCACGGGAGATTGCTCCGGTGGGGCGAGCGGGACAAGTATAATATGGCAAGATATGGGGTTCAAACGGCCATAGCGGGAAGTGACTCGCCGCGGCCTCGGGGGGACGGGAATGGTGCAGAAATTAAATAACAAGAATTGAAACGGCCATTGGGGAAGTGACTCGCCGCGGCCTCGAGAATATGAGCAGAATATAGCAGAATATAAAAGAGAATATAAGAACAGAGATTTAAACGGCCATTGGGGAAGTGACTCGCCGCGGCCTCGATGATATGAGCAGAATATAACAGATTATAGAGAGAATATAAGAACGGAAATTTAAACGGCCATTGGGGAAGTGACTCGCCGCGGCCTCGATGATATGAGCAAAATATAATATAATATAGAAAGAATATAGGAACGAAAATTTAAACGGTCATTGGGGAAGTGACTCGCCGCGGCCTCGATGATATAAGCAGAATTTAACAAAATATAAAGAGAATATAGGAAACAGAAATTTAAACGGCCATTGGGGAAGTGACTCGCCGCGGCCTCGATGAAAAGATGTGATCGCCAGGGGCCGAAAGACCCCAAAATAAGAAAGTGATCGCGCCTACCTCAAGAGCGGGACATGGCGGGTTGCTTCTTCCTCTCCTTCCGGCCGGCCGACGGAGAGGGCTTTCCTCGGGTACCCTTGCAAAACAACGATAAATAAATGACAAGTGGATTAGAAAGATGGAGGTGTAGTATTCAAATCCTCGCGGTAAAAATAACGAAATGATGGCAAGACACACACCTGGTTGGTGTTATCTTTTAAACCCCTCTCGGACTCGAGTAGGAGGAAAATGAGATGATGGATGCAAGAAGTATAAGAGAAGAGGCGCCCTTGTGAAGGGGGATAGAGGATGCAATATGATGAATGTAAAGAACTATGGAGAAAAAGGGGAAGAAAAAGCTTATTGGATGAGCCGAGGGTGAAATCCGGCGGAGCTCCGGCAGCGTGGGGACGACGGGGAAGCGCGGTGGATGAAGACGACCTTCCTCTCGCGAGCGTAGGCACCCGAGAAGCCGGCAGAACCTCCACCTACAAAAGACCCCACGGGTTAGAAAAATGACTCCGTAGCCTCTGGGCTCCGGCAGCCTATCGGATCACTGCTTAGCTCCCCTAGAACTGAGGGGGGGGGCCTCTATTTATAGAGCTCCGGAAGGTGGAGGCGTCCAGGACCCTGGACACCTCCATCAGGGCCGAAATAATATTTTATTCTATTTTTATTGATTTTTTTTGGAATACTTTTGTGGAGGCGTCCAGGGTCCCGGACGCCTCAAGCAGGTCCACCGAAAACCGACGACGGCCGCACGCGGTTCGGCACAACGCGCGGTTTTGTGAGCGGCGCCTCGTGATTCAGAAATGGGCGCGTCCAGCTGACCGGACGTCTCTATATTTTGGATTTTTTCACACACGACAAATCGTCGTTCGGTGGCCGGCGCCCGTGAGGGAGTTGATGGAGGCGTCCAGGGGCCTGGACGCCTCCAAAATATATTATTTTATTGGTTTTCTTGTCGTTTTATGATAGGGCTGGCATTTTTAATTTTTTATTTGTTTTTATGGAGGCGTCCAGAGGCCTGGACGCCTCTATTAATATATATATTTTTATTTGATTTTTGTTTTATTTTTTATGATTATTGATATTATTTTTATTATTTTGCATTGATGGAGGCGTCCAGGTAAGTGGACGCCTCCATGATTTTGATTTTTTTTATTTTTTTGGTCATTGATGGAGGCGTCCAGGCGCCTGGACACTTCCATGATTTTGATTTTTTTTTATTTTTTTGGTCATTGATGGAGGTGTCCAGGCGCCTGGACACTTCCATGATTTTTCACGAAAAAATTCAAAAAAATGTAAAAAAAATCATAAAAATAGGAAATCACCAGAGTAATTAAAAATGTGAAGGCCGCCTTGGGGTATCATAGTGTAATATGAGATTTACTCAGGAGACATTAGGAATGGCGTGTCTACACTCATCAGCGCGTGTCCACTGCCCCCAACCACGTATGCACACACAGACCATGCGTCCTAGGTCTGGCCTCTGACTGGTTTTCCCCTTAGCCGGACTATGGCTACAAACGTGGGGCCCTACGAAAACCAGTATAAAAACCGTCCTCAGGGTAAGCCCGTACACCTACTCCTAGGTGAGACCAGCACGCGCGTACTGGTAGGCTACGACTAATGGAGGGTCACTGAAGGAGTAGACTCTCAAGCTAACGGAACACAACGTCCGAACCCGACAAAGTACGGGGACCGTCCCACGTACTAGCACCGTCGCACGGTGACCACAGTCGGAGAAGAAACGGGACTCACAGCCCACAAAGAAACGCAGAAGTACTGTTCCCAAGGCAGCTCACAGGCCGTCAAACCGAATTCCACTCTCAGGGAACAACGGGAACCCTCCAGCCCCAGGCTGGGCAACTGGACTCGCGGTCCAAGGCCTCACACATGGCCCACGTGGAAAGCACAGAAGCACGATTCCCAAGGCAACGCACAAGCTGCTACGCCGATAATTGGACTCGCAGTCCAAGGCCAAACACATGACCCACTCGGGAATCACCTTCCAGGAAAACTCACGACATGCGGGGGAGACCCCACCGCACACACACCGATACACGGTGACTCAGTCAAGCGTAACACAAAAATGCAATGAAATGGCGGATCAACGCTCAACCCTAAGAATATGGATTTTTCTCAAAATCCCCAAATACGTCCGCTCGACTCACCACGGCCTACAAAACTTGCGGGAAAGGAAAAGCGCTTGCTGGGGGTCCATCTCCCTATCTCCACCGAAGAAACGACGCGCCGTGGACGCCGATCCACGAAGAAAACGTCATGAAACCTTCGCCGTTCCACGAACCCGCGGCCGAGTTTCCACGCGCCACCGGCCCTCGATCCTCGACCCGTTCCTCGTTCCTCGTCTCCCGCCATCACCGCCTCGCCCTCCTCCGCCACCGTCGGCCGCCCGGGAAGAGGGGGAGAGAAAGAGATGAGAGAGAGTGAGAAAGGGAGAATGAGAGGGGGAGAGAGAAAGTGTTAATATATATAGAAAAATTCAAAAATTACAAAAATTCAAAAAATTATGAAAAATTACCACCGCTATCCTCGGGAAGAGCATAACGCAATGGTAACGTCCTGGAGTCGGAGAACGCCACGGTTCGCCCTATACAGAGTTCCGAAGGCACATCAGGGAAAAACACGTGTAAAGCACAAAATACACTCCGAGACCGATAAAAATGATCCGAAAAATAACCGAAAAATCCGGGGCATTCCTGTGCTGGCCACCCGAGCTCCTTTTCTTCACCACCATCAGATAGTGCTGTCCGGCAGCCTTGCGCTCCTCGAGGAAGGTTCCCGTCACCTACAAAAGCGGCAGCCTCTTCCTCGACGTCTCCAGGTCCCCCCATCCTTGAGTGGTGTTTGTGTTCTCTACTGTTCTTCTTTGTCTTCCTGTCTCTTCGTCTGGAAGTCGATGGTATGGGCTAGTCGTGGCTGCTCATGTTCGGTTGGTTGTCAATGTCGTCTATGTATTGTAATTTCTGTCTGCTTTGAATGAATGAATATCGTTTGTTATAGGAAAAAAAACTCCATGTCACTTCTTCAACCTCAAAAAATGAAAATTTAAGTGTAGATTTCATATTATTTTAATATTATAAAATTAAACAATATTTCATCCTTAATAAGACACTCGGTTATATGTTTTAGATATTTTTCTCTCAAAATTTATTTTGAGAAACGAATGAGAATTAAAATTTGTTTGTAGTTATCTCCTAATTTTTCTCTAGAAAATTAACCATTCGTTCAACTTTCTCAAATAAAAAAATAAATTCTTACTTTTTTTCAAAAGAGACAATATGGCTCTCTCTCTCTCTCTCTCTCTTAGCCATTTTTTATTTATCTTTCCTCCCTTAAAAAACTATTTATATTTTATCAAACATGTCAAAAGTTGAATATTTTAAATTTAAATATTGTGACAAAAATTAAAGTTAAATATTTTCAAAAGAAAAATAGCCTTAAGGAAAAATTGCATTCCGAAACACCCTATAACATTTTGTAAAAAAAATGTATAGTGAATCTTATAATTCTAAAATTTTATATCCTATAATTATTGATCAATTGATCAATGTTTTATAACTTAAGGATGTATATGTCTAATTGAAAATATTTTGGGGGTTGAACAAGTGATAATTTAGTCAAAGTTTGACATATCATTCATATCGGTCGTACTCGTCATTAGCTGATATGGTGTGGTACGATATGATATCACTGCGTGCCGAGAAGAAAACGGAGAAAATAAAAAATTATCTGTCTTTGATATATCAATTACAAACAAAATTATTAGTTAACATCCATATGATTTATTAGGTCGCGTGATTAGTGTGTGTGGTTAAATAGGTGAGGTCATTTATTTTAAAAAAAAATTTCAATTTAAGCCATTTGGTAATGATTTTAGAGGGGATGATTAGATTTAAGACTTTTGTCAAGGGAATATGATTTTTTGATTTTTTTTCTCATATACTATACATGATGTAGAGTATTTTTTCAATTTTAAATTTTTATTAACAATATTAATGCCTTTTAAAACATAATTTTAAGATATTTATAATATATTTAATTAATAATATTTAAAAAATAAAAATGAGATGACGGTGAATAGTGTTGGAGTATGTGATGATTTGTAATTGATGGTCCATTAGACCACATAAAATTTTAAAAATATAAATTAATATTTTAATAAATTTTAGTAAAATATTTTTATATTAATTAAAATACTTTTAATTATAAATTTTAATAAAAATATAAAATATATATGTAAGAATATTTTATCTCTCTTCCTTGTGTCCCCTCTCTACAATCGTTATCAAATGATTTAATAGAAATATTTTATTTTAAAAATGACCGATCTAAATTTTGAACTCAAGACCGCACTTATTTAACTAAACACACTGATCAACTAAACTAAAAAATCATATCTAAAAATTTTATCTATACTAAATATGTTAACTAATAAACAGATGTTAATGCTAAATTGGCACCAGCCGCTCATCCCGCATGTATCACCGAGGGTCACCCTGAATCGCACGATTTTGTGTGATACCCACTGTCCCAAGTGCGTCTCACGTCTCGCACGTATTGGATTGTCTTTGGTATGTCAAATCTTGAGCCTAGTTATTTGTTGGAGAAAAAATAGATTAAGAATCTAACTATGTATAGGATAATAACTAGATTATAACCACTTCAAAGTAAAATATTGTATATTGGAGAGCAAGTGACCAAGATGTTAACTTGTTTGATTATGTCAATATTAATAATGTCTAAAATAGAATCTAAGATTGACTTCTAAAGAGAAGTTTTATCAAAGATGTGATGGAGATCCAGATGCGAAATGGCAATTACGAAAGAGTCACAGACAATGCAAGTTAAACTGTCGTTACGTAGATTAATTTTCATTAGATATTTAATGCTTGCTTATTAGATATTTTAATATTTCTTTATTATTTAAGGACATATTTATCAATAGAAAGCTCTACGGGTGTTATTGTTACTTTGTTATTTATACATAAAGATGTGTAACCGTTCGTTCAGGGTTAACACAATTTTTGAAGAAAAAAAATATTATCGTAGCCATGGCAACACGTCCCTAACGTGAACCCTTTTGAGTTCTCTGGCGTGAAGGCCCGAACCCAATCTTTTCTACTTCTTTCTTTTACTTTTTCTCATTTCCTCTCGTCCTTTCCTCTCCCTCCTTCTCTCCCACGCAGTAGATCTGTAAACAGTCGGATACGGAACGGATAGTGTGATATTCAAATTCGTATCCGATTAATAATCGAATTATCTGATTAATAATTAAATTATATGTCAGATACTTTATTTAGATAACGATCGGATAAATACGAATTCGAATTCAATTCAAATTTTAAACGGATAATTACTAGACCTATTTAAGGGTGAGTTGTATTAGTCGTGTGAGAACATCATATATTATTTTCTCAAAAAAAAATAAAGAAAGAGTGAAATTTTTTTTTATTTTGAGAGATATTATTAAAAGATTAGACTTCGTCCTAAAAAAATAGGAGATAACTTATTAAGTGAGTGTAAGTGAATTTCTTATTTTTAAATTATATTTTGAGACAAAAAAGATAAAAAAATAATCAAACAATATATTAAGATTTAAGTTAATTATATATAGAATATGTATATCATTAGATTTTTATCTAAGGATTCATATTCGGTCGGATAATATCCGACAATGATATCTCAAATTTTGAATTCGTATCTGATTAATAATCGAATATTCAATATCTGATTAATTTATCTATCGAATATTTTATTCTAATAATTATCTAATTAAATAAATATAAATTCGAATTCGATTCAAATTTTAAACAAATAATTACCGGACCTACCTACAGAACCAACAAAGTCACCGCAGCCACTTTTATTTCTTCCCCCTTATTAAATACTTCTTTTCTTGTCCTCTTGCTATCCGTCGTCAGGTAACAGAGGCTCAGCACGCGGACCCTGAGTTACCCCGGATTTTGGCAATGGCTGATGTGGAACTCGGCGAGGACGGTGCTGCGAGGTTTCGTGGCAGGCTGTACGTCCCAGCAGAGGAGCAAGTTCGTCGCGCGGTGTTGCGTGAGGCTCATGGGAGCAGGTATACCGTACACCCGGGTGCGACGAAGATGTATCGGAACTTGCGGAGACAATTCTGGTGGCCTGGCATGAAGAGAGATGTCGCAGAATTTGTGGCCAGGTGCCTGACCTGTCAGCAGGTGAAGGCGGAGCATCAGCGACCATGAGGTACTCTCCAGCCATTGGATGTTCCTGCGTGGAAGTGGGACCACGTGACCACGGATTTTGTGGTGGGGTTGCCGAGGACCCCGAGTGGGCAGGACAGTATTTGGTTGCTGGTGGATAGGCTGACGAAGGTGACTCGGTTGTTACCGGTCAAAGTCAACTGGAGCGTGTCGAAGTTGGCTCGTCTGTATGTGGAGCGGATCATTCCGTTGCATGGGATTCCCATTTCGATCGTATCGGATCGGATCGGGATTCGCGCTTCACTTCTGGATTCTGGAGGAGTTTCCAGCGAGCTCTTGGCACGGAGTTGGCGTTTAGCTCGGCGTATCATCCTCAGTCTGATGGTCAGTCTGAGAGGACCATCCAGACTTTGGAGGACATGCTGAGATCATACTGCCTGGAGTGACAGGGGAGTTGGATTCATCACCTACCGTTGGTGGAGTTTACCAACAACAACAGCTATCATTCGAGTATCGACATGGCTCCTTATGAGGCATTGTACGGGCGTCCGTGTAGGACTCCACTTGATTGGTTTGAGGTTGGTGAGCGTGTTTTGACGGGACCAGAATTGGTGCAGCAATGTGTGGATGTGGTGCACGTGGTTCGTCAGAACATGTTGGCGGCCCAGTGTCGGCAGAAGAGCTATGCTGACCGTAGGAGGCAGCCCCTCGAGTTCGCCGTGGGCGATCATGTGTTCTTGAGAGTTTCTCCGATGAAGGGGGTGATGCGTTTTGGACGGCGTGGGAAGCTGAGTCCCCGCTACATTGGTCCTTTTGTGATCTTGGAGCGCATCGGTGAGGTTGCTTACCGGTTGTAGTTACCCATTGAGTTGGCGTCGGTGCATGACGTGTTCCACGTCTCGATGTTGCGGAAGTATATGCCCGATGACTCTCATGTGCTTGAGATTTCTGTTTGGCCTAAGGTGACTCCAGATCTTCCTCTCCCAGAGTTTCCGATCAGCGTGGAGGATAGGCGAGAGCAGTGCCTGCGGAACAAGGTCATCCCCTTGGTACAGGTGGTGTGGCAGCGGCACTCTGGTGATGAAGCTTCTTGGCAGCGTGAGGACGAGATGCGTCAGCAGTTCCCGTATCTGTTTGAGTGAGTCTTCCTCTTCTTTCCCCTTGGGTTGTTCTCAATTTCGAGGACGAAATTCCTTTAAGGGGGGAGGGCTGTAATATCCCGGATCTTTCGGATCCTTCTTTTTGGGTCCCGGATCTGTTTTTTCAGAGCGTCTGGCTCCGTTGTGTCTGAAATTTCATTTCGGACATCTTTCGTGTTCGGATCGGTGCGATCCGGAGTCGTTTCGGAGGCCCGGAGGCGTTCCGCGGCTTTTCCGCATGTGTTTTCCGATTTCCGGTGTGTGTTTCGGCTTTTCCTTCGGAAGTTCGCTGCGGGTGGACCGGGCCATTCACCTAAGCACGAGTTGTACCGTTACGATCGGTGCGTTCCGAGGATTCTGGAAACGTATTTTTCTATTTTTTGATATTTTTTCGAAAAATCGGATTTTCTATATATTCCCATTTCTTTTTCTTTTTCTTTTCTTTTTCCCTTTCTCTTTCTTCTTCTTCCTCCCTTCTCTCCCGTGAGCGCTTCCACCGTGACCGGCCCCCCTCTTCCGGTGCTAGCCCCGGCGCCATCCCCTTCGGCTGCGGACGCGGCAATGCGACGGCGTCGTGGCATAGGCGGCGGCGTGGTGATCGTGGCGGTGTTCGGTGCTCGGCGAGGGCGTGGGAAGTTCGTGAAGTTTCAAGCGATTCTTGAGGATCGGCGGCGATCCGCCACGTTTCGGGCAACCCCGAGGTAGGGTGACGATCCTCTATCTCCGTACTTTCCTTTCCCGTGATTTCTAGGCCGGCGGGGAGCCGAGAGGGGTTCGTTTGAGCTCGGGACGGGAAATGCATGCTTTGGGGGTTTGAGTGCCGATCTAGAGTTTTACCGCGCCATTTAGAGTTATGGGGGCATCATTCGGTGCTCTAGGGCGTGGGGACGAGTTCCCCCATTGTTTTCCCATCACCCGGGGGTGATTGGGGCGTGGAATGGTGTTTTAGGCCGTTTCCCGCCGTTCTCGGTTTTCCGAGGTGATCGCGGTCCACCAGTGATCGTTTTCACTGGTCGCGGTCAGGCAGGGACCGCTTTCATCAGGTTTTGAACCGTTGGGGCTTTAGAGTGTCGGTGGGGGGACGCGGTCTTGCGACAGACCGCGACTGTTGGTCGCGGTCTGGGGGCGACCGCTTTCACTGTGAGGACCGGCACAGACCCCGAGGCATTTTTGACCGTAGGTTTTTAGTCGCGGTCTCTTGGAGACCGCTACTGTGTGAACACGGTCACCGGGTGACCGCGTTCACTTTTCTTGCGCCAGGGCGATCGCGGTTCCAGGAGGACCGCGACTGTGTGGTTGCGGTCCTGGGCAGACCGCTACCACTGTTCTTCTTTGTCTTCCTGTCTCTTCGTCTGGAAGTCGATGGTATGGGTAAGTCGTGGCTGCTCATGTTCGGTTGGTTGTCAATGGCGTCTATGTATTGTAATTTCCGTCTGCTCTGAATGAATGAATATCGTTTGTTACAAAAAAAAACTCCATGTCACTTCTTCAACCTCGAAAAGTGAAAATTTAAGTGTAGATTTCATATTATTTTAATATTATAAAATTAAACAATATTTCATCCTTAATAAGACACTTGGTTATATGTTTTAGATATTTTTCTCTCAAAAATTTATTTTGAGAAAATAATGAGAATTAAAATTTGTCTGTAGTTATCTCTCCTAATTTTTTGAGAGAAAATTAACCATTCATTCAACTTTCTCAAATAAAAAAATAAATTCTTACTTTTTTTTTCAAAAGAGACAATATGGCTCTCTCTCTCTCTCTCTCTCTCTCTCTCTAGTAGCCATTTTTTATTTATCTTTCTTCCCTTAATTAAAAACTATTTATATTTTATCAAACATGTCAAAAGTTGAATATTTTAAATTTAAATATTGTGACAAAAATCAAAGTTAAATATTTTCAAAAGAAAAATAGCCTTAAGGAAAAATTGCATTCTGAAACACCCTATAACATTTTGTAAAAAAAATGTATAGTGAATCTTATGATTCTAAAATTTTATATCCTATAATTATTGATCATTTGATCAATGTTTTATAACTTAAGGATGTATATTTCTAATTGAAAATATTTTGGGGGTTGCACAAGTGATAATTTAGTCAAAGTTTGACATATCATTCATATCGGTGGTACCCGTCATTAGCTGATATGGTGTGGTACGATATGATATCACTGCGTGCCGAGAAGAAAATGGAGAAAATAAAAAATTATCTGTCTTTGATATATCAATTATAAACAAAATTATTAGTTAACATCCATATGATTTATTAGGTCGGGTGATTAGTGTGTGTGGTTAAATAGGTGAGGTCATTCATTTTAAAAAAAACTTCAATTTAGGTCATTTGGTAATGATTTTAGAGAGGGGATGCTTAGATTTAAGACTTTTGTTAAGAGAATATGATTTTTTGATTTTTTTTTCTCATATACTATACGAGTATTTTTTCAATTTTAAATTTTTATTAACAATATTAATGACTTTTAAACATAATTTTAAGCTATTTATAATATATTTGATTAATAATATTTAAAAAATAAAAATGAGATGACGGTGAATAGTGTTGGAGTATGTGATGATTTGTAATTGATGGGTCTATTAAACCACCTAACATTTTAAAAATATAAATTAATATTTTAATAAATGTTAGTAAAATATTTTTATATTAATTAAAATAATTTTAATTATAAATTTTAATAAAAATATAAAAAATATATGTAAAAAATATTTTATCTCTCTTCCTTGTATCCCCTCTCTATAATCGTTATCAAATGATTTAATCGAAACATTTTATTTTAAAAATGACCGATCTAAATTTTGAACTCAAGACCCCACTTATTTAACTAAACAGACTGATCAACTAAGCTAAAAAATCATATCTAAGAATTTTATCTATACTAAATATGTTAACTAATAAACAGATGTTAATGCTAAATTGGCACCAGCCGCTCGTCCCGCATGTATCACTGAGGGTCCACCCTGAATCGCTCTGGTACATAGTGAGGCGCACGGTTTTGTGCGATACTCACTGTCCCAGTTGCATCTCACGTCTCGCACGTATTAGATTCTCTTTAGTGTGTCAAACCTTGAGCCTAGTTCTTTGTTGGAGAAAAAATAGATTAAGAATCTAACTATGTATAGGATAATAACTAGATTATAACCGCTTCAAAGTAAAATATTGTACATTGGAGAGCAAGTGACCAAGATGTTAACTTGTTTGATTATGCCAATATTAATAATGTCTAAAATAGAATCTAAGATTGACTTCTAAAGAGAAGTTTTGTCAAAGATGTGATGGAGATCCAGATGCGAAATGGCAACTACGAAAGAGTCACAGGCAACGCAAGTTAAACTGTCGTTACGTAGATTAATTTTCATTAGATATTTAATGCTTGCTTATTAGATATTTTAATATTTCTTTATTATTTAAGGACATATTTATCAATAGAATGCTCTACGGGTGCGATTGTTACTTTGTTATTTATACATAAACAGATGTAACCGTTCGTTCGGGGTTAACACAATTTTTGAAGAAAAAAAATATTATCGTAGCCATGGCAACACGTCCCTAACGTGAACCCTTTTGAGTTCTCTGGCGTGAAGGCCCGAACCCAATCTTTTCTACTTCTTTCTTTTACTTTTTCTCATTTCCTCTTGTCCTTTCTTCTCCCTCCTTCTCTCTCCACACCGTAAATGGTTGGATACGAAACGGATAATTTGATATTCAAATTCATATTCGATTAATAATTGAATTATCTAATTAATAATAAAATTATCTGT
The DNA here is from genome assembly GCA_022559845.1 of Amorphophallus konjac. NCBI lineage: Eukaryota > Viridiplantae > Streptophyta > Magnoliopsida > Alismatales > Araceae > Amorphophallus > Amorphophallus konjac. Next base: position 21,175,298 of record CM040126.1, on the reverse strand, counting down.
CATCTATTTTATTTAGATTACGATCAGATAAATTCGAATTCAAATTCGATTCAAATTTTAAATGTATCGTTATTAAACCTACTTAGGGGTGAGTTGTATTAGTCGTGTGAGAACATCATATATTATTTTCTCAAAAAAAAAATAAAGAAAGAGCGGATTTTTTTTTATTTTGAGAGATATTATTAAAAGATTAGACTTCGTCCTAAAAAAATAGGAGATAACTTACTAGGTGAGTGTAAGTGGATTTCTTATTTTTAAATTATATTTTGAGATAAAAAAGATAAAAAAATAATCAAACAATATATTAAGATTTAAGTTAATTATATATAGAATATGTATATCATTAAATTTTTATCTAAAGATTCATATTCGGTCGGATAATATCTGACAATGATATCTCAAAATTTGAATTTGTATCCGATTAATAATCGGATATCTAATATTTGATTAAATTATCTATCGGATATTTTATTCTAATAATTATCTGATTAAATAAATATAAATTCGAATTCGATTCAAATTTTAAACGAATAATTATCGAACCCACCCTACAGCAACAACAAAGTCACCGCAGCCACTTTTATTTCTTCCCCCTGTATTAAATACTTCTTTTCTTGTCCTCTTCTTCCCTCCATTCTTTCTCTCCCTACGGCAACGGCAACAATAGAGAGCACGACAACGGAAACACATCCCTACCCCCATCAAAAAGAGAATGACGGCAGTAAGATGGTCAACGTGGCCTCCCCATTCAGCCTTCTATAGATGTAGATTCGTTGGCACCCCCACATTGTCCACGCCTCGTCGCCGTGTCAGGTTGATCCTCGTCAACAGGTGTTTGGTTTCTTTTTTTAACAGTCATGAATTTATGATTGACACACATAATTAACCATCTACGCGGATTCAATCTCATGTTGGAATCTTAGTTAGGATGTCCTGGTTAATCCACAAATATGCTCAGCTTCGGTACCCAGTCCTGTCACTTTTTTTTTCTGCTAATTGTTTCATCTGAAGGGAGAAATATTAGTCAACCGTTAGGGTTCAAATCCACCAAAATCTGGGAGTGATTGAGTGTTAAAATCCTGAAATTTACCTGAATTTTGTTTTAGATTTATTTTCCTTGCAACATTATAAACTTTTGCGAAAAAAAATACATGTTCATTTAGTTTAGCCAGATCCTTCATCAAGATGTCTTCCTGATAGTTAAAACTTTTGACAATTAACGTAAGAGTAATACTTGCTGTGCACAGGTCGTGTGACATAATTGGTCTATGTGGAATGAAATTGTACCAACGATGAGATTGAAATTGTATGGATCCCATATAGTTACAGTCACATTGTGAGTCTTATCAATCTGTGTGACTCAACCAACATGTGGAATGTAACAAGAATTCAATAGGAATCATATATATCTCAATGTAGCATGAAGAAGCTTGGTTAGACCTATCTTATAAAGAAAGAGAAATATTTGCTACACATTAGATGTGCGTCAAGTCGTGATTCTTCCATGAGAGATGAAAGAACCTACAATGAGATTTGAGGAGGGTAAATCCGATTTGACCCAAGAACGGCTCAGACGCGAGCGGCCCATTAAGGCTCGGACGCGCTAAGCCCAATCGAAGAGCGGACACGCATGTTTGGCCCGATAAGAAGATGACCGGCCCAACTAGGCATCGGATTCCGCGACGCCGATGAGGCCGGCCCAAGCGCAGTTCTCGCCGGAGGACACTCCGACGATCGACCGTTGCCCCCACGACGCCGGCCTTGACCCCGTAACGGGCAAGCACGCGCCATGAGTGCCGTAAGACTAGCCTAGGGAACGGCCGACGCCAGGGGAATCACCCTCCAACGGAAAACTCCCACCGGCATAGCGCGGAGCGTTATCCCAACTAAACGGACCCTTCCCTATCAAGGGATGAGACCCTCACACCAAGATAACCCATATAAAAGAGACGTCGACGATAGAGAGGGACACGGTAGATTCTTCTACTAAAATCTCACACTACTACGCAAGAGGAGACTCCTGTCCCAAAACCTTCTACTGAGAAGAGAACAGCCCTACCAGCGACAACGATGAGAGGGCCATCTACATCCAGAGAGCTTCTGCCTCCTGAGCGGCCTTATCACTCAGCGAGTACTCTCCGAGAGCCCACTGGGACCGACGAGCATGCGTACGGTGGATCTACGCGCCTCCTGGATCGACTACTACGGCCCATACTCCTCTCTTACTCTGCTCCTCTCTATTGCTCATTAAATCCCTTGTTGGCTTAAGCATCGGAGGGTTGTCCCCTGGGGTAACACCCGAGACTCCTTCTGACGCCCTTCTGGTTCTTTGGTGTGTACAGACATCCACGGGCGCGAGACGATTTCTCCAACAAATAAATAGAGAATGTGATATGTGGCCTAGGAACTATTTTCCTACCGCTACAAGATTGAAAACTAAGTGGACCACATGCATCCTATTGTGAGTCGTATGTACTATGTGGACCAATCAAATTTGAGTGTGCTCCAATTGATATGCAACAAGTATTTTGCATAAAATAACGAGTCATACTTACTAGACATCGAAGTGTGCAATTATGCGCAACAGGACAATAATATGATTAGAATAGATCGATGTGACAACTCGAGTAAGTCACCTGACTTTGGTTAAGAGGGTATAATGGGGTGTTTGGGAGCATTTTTTTTAAAAGACTATTTCTCCCTAAAAAATTATGATACGCCTATTTTTAACTCAACTTTTAAAATTGATAAAAATCAATCCTAACTGTTTGTCAAAAATATCACAATTTTTAAATTTTAGATAACCATGTTTGGAAGACAAAGCACATGATCATCTCATGTCTCACCGCCAACACTCTCAACCCCGTAAGCCCCCTCCTGCCTCATGTCCCATCCCCTCTCCATCCATCCACGAGAGAACCACCAAAAAAATGGTCCATTTTTCCCTTTCTACGCTGTCGTCTGCTTATTACCATTTGATGATGACGCCTTCTCATTAGAAACCACAAACATATGATTCGATGCTGCAGAAGCAGAAGATGGCCCTGGCGAAGTAGCTCAATCTGCGGCCCCGGCAGGTGGAGGTGTTGTTCCAGAACAGGAGAGGAGAACCGGACCGGAGGGGGGTAACCGGAGGGAGGGGGAGGGGGGAGCCACCGGAGGGGGCTGCGAGGGAAGGGGCCGTAGGGGGAGGGGGGGAGTGGGCTGCGCAGGGGGGGGGGGAGAGCCGCAGGGGGCGGAGGGGGGAACCGGAGGGGGGGAGGGGGCTGCGCAGGGGGGGAGCCGCAGGGGGCGGAGGGGGGAACCGGAGGGGGGGGAGGGGGGGAGCCGTAGGGCTGCGCAGGGGGCGGAGGGGGGAACCGGAGGGGGGGGAGCCGCAGGACTGCGCAGGGGGGCGGAGGGGGGGGAAGGGGGCTGCACAGGGGGGAGGGGAGAGGGGGAGGGGGGACGCCACCGGGGAGAGGGGGGGAGGGGACGCCGGAGAGGGAAGGGAGGGGAGGGGACGCGTAGGGGAGGGGGAGTCGGCGGGAGGGAGAGGGAAGGGAGGGGAGGGGACGCGTAGGGGAGGGGGAGTCGGCGGGAGGGAGAGGGAAGGGAGGGGAGGGGGATCGCGAGTGAAAGGGAGGAGACGTGGGTGTTTTTTTAAAAAAAATGATCTAGACTTATTTTTTTTTCAGGAAGGTTTACACGGGACGAGATCATCTTCTTAAAATTTAGGAAAGGAATACCAAACGGGGTTAGAATGCCTCTTATTATCTTTTTTAAATTTGAGAGAAAAAAGAGGTAAAAAAGAATAATCAAGCACCCTATAAGTGTGAGGAGAGCGGGTGAGATCCGCCGCTCTCTCTCATCGGGTTAGATAATCGCACCGCGCATCAAACTATCCCTCGAAGGAGTCCGGACCCGCTCAGCACAAGAGTGGACCGGACTCCCCTCGGAGAGATTCCAAGGCCCAGCCCAACTGCAGGCCCGCTGCTGGCCTCCGCCCTTCTCCATGAGACTCTGCGGACAAAGGTGCTGGAGGAGGTCGTCATGGCCCCATGGCGATTCGGCTCTCCAGACCCTTCGTGTCCCGTCCACCTCCTCCGCCTTCCTTCCCATTCCCACCGGCCTCCAGAGAGCTCCGCAGCTGCGGCTACGCCACCGGCGGCGACCCCGAAGACGACCCGGTGGTCGTCGACGTGGTCTCCATCCTCACGCACCAGCGCCGCCGGAGCCGGTGGGGCTTCCTCAAATCCCTCTACGGTCCCTCCGGTTTCACCGCCGCGCAGGCCGCCCAAATCACCCTCCGCCTCCGCAACAATCCTCGCCTCGCCCTCCGCTTCTTCCGATGGTCGGAGGCGGCGTCCCTCTGCCGCCACGACCTCCCCTCCTACGCCGCCGTCGCCCACGTCCTCGCGAGAGGCCGCCTTCGGTCTGCCGCCCAGTCCCTCATCCGCTCCGCCATCTTGCACGCCTCCGGTGAAGGCGATGGCGGCGAGGACGCCCCCATGGAGGTGCTCGCGGCACTCTCTAGGAGCTACCGGTCCTTCGACTCCGCCCCCCTCGTCTTCGATCTCCTCGTCCGGGCATGCCTCCAGGCGAGGCGGGTAGACCAGGCATTGGAGATCGTCCGGAAGCTCAGGCGGCGGGGGTTGTTCCCGGCCGTCGGCACCTGCAACGAGTTTATACGCGCAATCTCGAAGGGAAGAGGAGCAGAGGCGGGGTTCTGCATCTACGAGGAGCTCTTCGTCCAGGGCGACGACGGCGTTGGGGCTCCGTCGAAGGCGAGGACCTGCCCAAATGTGCAGACGTTTAATGCACTGCTCCTCTCTTTCCACAGGGAAGACAGATATGAAGACGCCGAGAGAATCCGCGAAGAAATGGAGAAATTTGGCTGCAGCCCGAACTGTTTCGCCTTCAGCATTCTAATGGCGGGTCTGTGCGAGGAGGGGAGAGTTCAAGAGGCCAAGGCGCTGTGGAAAGAAATGGCGGCCAAGGGGATCAAACCGGACGCAACCGCGTACAACACCCTCATCGGCGGCTTCTGCAGGGCTGGAGAGATGAAGAGAGCAGAGGAGCTGTTCCGGGGGATGGTGCTGGAAGGGGTCGAGCCGACGGCCACCAGCTACGACAGATTGATCAGCGGGTACTGTTGCGCCGGAGACCTCGGCAACGCGCTTCTCCTGTTCGACGAAATGCGCAGGAAGGGTTTCACGCCCGAGGCTTCCACCGTGGGCGAGCTCATCGAGGGATTGTGCCAGCAGAGTAGGGTTGCGGAGGGGCTGGGCGTGTTGAGGGGTGAGACGGGAAGGGGAGGCTTCTTCCCCAGCAGGGGGATGTTCATCTCGCTGATCAAGGGGTTCTGCCGGCGTGGGCAGGTGGAGGAGGGGCTGCAGCTGCAGAAGGAGATGGCAGGGAAGGGATTCGAACCAGACTGCGAGGTTTACAGTGCTTTCGTTGAAGGGTACATGGGACGGGGCGACGTCGAGACGGCAGAAAGGTTGAAGGATGAGATGTTCAAACTGGGTCTGAAGGACGGGGTTGAAACTTGAAACGAGCTGCTGTGGAGGATGAGCTCCTCTCAAGAGTCTTGTAACAGATTTATCACTTGGCTTGCTGTGGCCTTTTTTTTAAAATTGATTTATTTTCTAGTCTGTGCCCACAAGTAGGATGCCTTGACCATTAAGATTTCAAAGCATTAAATTCAATTAACTAGTATAGTTGATTCGTCTTCCTCCTCTATTTGGAGACGTCTCGAATTCAAACTCGATTCTCCGTTCTATGTTAAAAAATTACTTATCAAAAAAAAATTAAAAATATTATGATGTGACTAATAAGTTAAACCGCAACGTGCACATGTTTTGATAATGTGGCATTTTAAAGCTTGAATGCGTTTATGAGAACGGAGTAGGTTAGGGGTGGTTGACCTACCCGGGGTGGTCCATCCAACCCCTAATTATAACTGGGGTCGGTTAACTCATTCCACTTATTTCTTAAGAATGAGTTAATTCATTTTAACCCTATCTGACCCGGTTAAGAAAAAAAATGTCAAACAAGGAATAATTCACTCGACCCTAGTTAACTTATCTTACCCAGACTTAACCCGTTATCAAACAGGGTCTTATAGAGTCTAAACATAGACCTGTAAACGGATCGGATACAAAGCGAATAGTGTGATATCCGAATTCGTATTCGATTAGTAATCGAATTATCCGATTAATAATCGAATTATCCATCGGATACTTTATTCGGATAAATACGAATTCGAATTCGGTTCGAATTTTAAACGGATAATTGCTAGGCCCACTTAGAGGTGAGTCGTGTGAGCCGTGTGGGAGCGTCGTAGGTTGTTTTCTAAAAAAAAGAAAGAGTGAAAGTTATTTTTATTTTGAGAGATATTATCAAAAGATTAGACTTCATCCTAAAAAATAAGAGATAATTTATCAAATGGGTATAAGTGGAGTTTTTATTTTAAAATTATATTTTAAGATAAAAAAGTAAAAAAAGAGCGATCAAAAAACAGCATATTAAGATTTGAGTTAATTATATATAGAATATGTGTATCTTTAGATATTTATCTAAAGATTCATATTCAGTCGGATAATATCCAACACGGATATCTCAATATCCGAATTCGTATCTAATTAATAATCGGATATTCGATATCCGATTAAATTATCTGTCGGATATTTTATTCGAATAATTATCCGATTAAACGGAGACCAATTCGAATTCGATTCGAAATTTAAACGGATAATTGTCGGACCTATCTGACCATGTTAAGACCCTACAATGCTTTTGAGGCCTGAACGTGTTGAGATGCTGTAACGCTTCAACTGTAATATGTTAAGATCTTGTATCATTTTAACGTAACGTGCTTAAGATCCTGTATCATTTTGACTGTAACATGTTAAGACCGTGAAATGTTACCGTCCTAACACGCTAGAGTTAAAACCTTATAAAAACTTAATGTGTTACAATTAAAGTGTTACATGAAGTTACTTTAACATGTGTGCAATTAAAATGTTGTAGGATCTTCATACGTTATAGTTAAGATATTATAGGGTTTTACGAGCTGTTGCCTTAAAATATTACAAGGTTTTAATACCCTAAAACCAAAATATCAGAGAGTTTAAATGTGTTGAGGTCTTCAAACCTATTAACTCCTAATGACAACTAATGATGGGAATTGGAAAATAAGCCCTCTTAAAAAGCAAGAGGTGGGTGGCAAGACTTTTTTCTAAGCCAGGGGAATCTGACAAGGTGGCACTAATTAATTTTTTTCCAAGAAATAAGAAAAAAAATCGCTCAGCTTGACTGTAACTCTTCCACTAGAAATAATAAATTTCTTTAGTGGTCAAGGTGGTGACACATATTAGAATCTGATCTTGGTTGATTGGGATGAAACTTCCTAAAAAGAATTAGATATTGATGGCTTTAGAGACAATGGTATTAATACTACAAAATGGGTGCTTCCTTGGAAAATTCTCTTCGCCTGGCTGATGTCTATCCTTCTGGATAGAGTCCGACTTGCTGTACCGCACTGTAGTGAAGCTACTTTTTTTTTCCAAACTTTAGGTCAACCTTCCCTACATGTCTGTACAGTCTGATCTGCAGTCAAGTGACTAAAAAAAATAAAAATCTGCAGCCAACTGACTAAAAAAAATAAAAATAAAAAGTAAAGGTCCAATGTCCTAATCTGTCCAGAATTTTGGGCCAACTACATTTTTGCTCATTTAGGGTGTCTAAACTTTAATTTTTATTTTTTAATAATCTATTTGACTATACAGACATATATACTAATTCAAATTGGAGTCGATTTAGAAAAGATTAAAAGAAAATAGCTTCACTACAGTGCGTGGTGCACCAGATATATAATCTGAACAATAGCTTCCCCAGCTATTGTTTCATATTCAACAGTCTTTTGATGATTTAGAAATTCAAGATTCAGAGAGAGAGAGGTTGTTCAGGTTTCCTTTCGTATCAAATGTCATAATCATCTTTTGAGATTTGTCTAACCATTTCAGGATGCAAAGAAAGCAAATGTCCCTTTCAATAGTTGTAAGAATGCTTTGATGGGATAGGAGGACGGATGGCTATGCCGTGATCAAATCCCCTTCATAGCCGCCTCCTCACCTTTTGTTCAATCGACAAAATCATGCCCCACTCCCACAGGTCCCATGCAGCTTTGGCCCTCATAAAAAAAAATATCTGACATGATATCAAAAGGGACCTAGAATCCCAGGAAAGTTTCGGAATACGTCCAAAGAAATCCATTTTTTTTTCTAATTTAAAGTTTCAACGAGTGGGGACGGAGAATCCCAGGGTTTCACACATACATTACTTTCAACTATGAAAAGTTGACAAGAAAACAAGCATCATTCAGAAAAAAAGGCATTTAGGAAAACAGGGCTGAAGACCACCTCATAGTAACTTTGTTGGCAAGTCCTCGGCCCTCCTCGTCGCTGAAAATAACATCATTTACACATTCAGGAATAGAACAGTACTACGTAGGAAAATGAATCTTCACCACCCTCGATGGCTTACGAATATTACTGTCTAAATGCAACTTTACAAAACAGGGGCACCCAGTGTGTCGGAAACAAGATATCACCAGGAAGCAACAAACCAGAGATTGAAACAAGAGGAGGCTGCAGTAAGAAGCCAAGATAAGAATGCCATTGCTGCAGACAGTTGGTATCTGCTACAGAACTTAGGTGGGCAGTAGGGACCATCGACATGGAGGAGCAAATCTATGACACTAGCGGTTGTACAAGCAGCTGCAAGAGAGAGCATCGACAGAATCTGCATTGAAAAGCAACATTGCATATGAGTAGTGGAACAAAATGCTGTTTGTGATTTTGTAGAAGAGAGCGCATACCCAGTCTCCCACAACTACAATCGCCATAATGCCCGGTAGGCGAGGAGGACACCCCCTGATGATGGAGAACATATCTACTATCGCCAGTGTGGAACTCCATGGAATCAGCAAGCCCATAATTGTCACTAGAAAGCTGTCATGAGTAAGATGCATATGATGCCACATCAATGTGTTATCCTATTTAAAAATGGCTTTGTAAAAGCATGCATCACAATATACAGCCTATTTCTCAACATTGGGGTTAAGTCTTTAGAATGAGAATTATAAACTGTACACTCAGATAACAAATATTTCTACTTTCTCCTTGTATAGCAGCATTCAGCTTCTTTGAGCCTGGAGTTACTAGTCCGCCTCATACTGAAAGTTAAAAGTTGTAAAAGTTATGCTTTCTTAATCATGCGTCAATAGAACATGATAGCATTCCCATACTCCATACCACAGGAAACAATTTTAAAATTCTTACATACGTATGCATAACGAGGCACACGCTTGAAAGAAACCACAGAAAGAAACTTCTTGAAGCAAATGGTGAGAGATCAATAACACTAACTCTAATCTTATAATTTAATATCCATGATAAGAAATCAAAATTTCCAGGATCAACCATACTGATTAGTACTAGAATTATCTTCAAATGATACAGGGTAGCAATATAGTTACTTCATACAATATCTACGACACATGCATACTCTTAACGGCAGCAGTTCAGAATTATATCATTAGAGGATTTCCATCCAGCCTATTCAAGAACGCTTCATAGATAACAGCATAGCATAACTGTACTTAACTAAACAAATCTAGTGAACATGTGTAGAATTATAACATTACCAGATTTTTTAGGAGGAATTTTGTATTTTTCATAGCTTTTGTTCACCTCATGCCAATTTTTGATAAAACATTGAACAGATATATCTTGGAAAACAGAACATCCATTGCCATTAATGTAACTGTGACACATTACCACCTACTTTTAAAGCAACTTAATTATCAGATTTGACCTCCAAATTGAATTTATACTATAAAAGCACTAAGCAGTTTGTAGACATTATGCAGCATTCGTTCAACTTAACAGCATATGCTGCACCATCTAAGTTATATTATTCATACAGTAGAACTAGTGGCAATGAATTTGATTCTCCATAATTTAGGCTCCAGTTCTGAGAACCTGGGATCAACTTGTGATTAAGTTCCTTTAGAACCCAAAAAGTGGAAATAAAACACAGTGATACTTGCAGTACTGTCCAACTTTTAAGCATCCTGCACAATTCTTCTACCAATACAGCATGTGGGACGAAGGAAAGGTAGAAAGTGAATGATAATCTAATCCAGGAAAGACATCTAAGGCTGGGACAAGCAATGGGCAGATCTATGTGGCCGATAAATAATCTACACTAGAGTCTCGGGACAAGACAAGTAGGTGCATTCAATTTACTAGAGGAGAACAACGGCTATAGAATAAACACCTATTGGACCAATAGAATTGTCTGGATTCCAGATAGGGCAGCCATGGCAAGGACCAATTGCAATTCAATGTTCTGAATAGGCTAATTGAGAAAAACAAAGAGGTCAAAAACACGTGTGAATAAGGACAAGCTATGTAGTCCGAGGAGAGAGATGACCGAGGCATCCAAGGGGTTGCCTCATGCCTCAAATGCCTAGGTGATAACTTACGCGTTTGAGGCAAGACTTTATTAGAATAATATATATTTCAGATATTAAAATATATGTTTAAACATCACAAAAATGTATATAAAAAGCCAATAAATTTCTTAAATCCATTCATTCCTATGTGTCAAATTATTGTATGGCTCACAAAATTCATGTAAACTTTAACAAACCAAGCAACTATGAACTACCAAATTCACACTCATATTGCCATGCATGCAAATACACTAAACAAGAATAACAAGTGCAATATTATAACAAAACTAAAACAACTAAACAAATCTATTGCATAATCCCATAACACGGTGTTTCAAATAGTCTGCAATCAGATGACAAAGTCTCTCTCAACTCTCAAGCCTCCTCATCACTTGTAAAAGAGTCATAGTCCCTATCACTTGGAAGCTCATTCTCTGATGACGATGTCTCCTCGGAGTCAACATCAGCCTCATCTATAAAGTGAGATGTGACAATGCTTTTTCCCTTTCCTTGGCGACGTGTTTTGGTTGGCGCCCTTGTGCTTGGACCTTCCTCTTCATTAACACCTACATCGATTTCACCATCTAGCCATGTGAGATACTCCCCTTCATCCACAAAATTTCCTTTTCAGGTGGATGAGCTATCCACTCATTGCAATCATCAATGTCCTCCAAAGAAACAGAAACATGGTCACTTTGCTGAAAACGCAAATGACGAGCATGGAGGTGTTGATTATATTGCACAAAAATAAAATCATTCAGCCTCTTTTGCTCCAACCTATTCCTTTTCTTTGTGTGCACCTACAAATATATTATTTGCAATCAATAAACCAAAAAAAAATACTAAGAGAGCATCTTTTATGTACTAGAATATGAAATTATAGATCTAACCTGCTCAAATGTACTCCAATCTTTTTGCATCTCCTTCTGCAAAAGAGTCTCACGAAGCTCATGATAGCTAGGGCATTTTAATCCTAGACCGTATTGCCCTATAGCTTCCAACATAGTTTGAAAGCTAGGTAGGCGCACGGCATTGAATGGGATTCCGGCTTGATATATCCACCTACATATGCATTGGTTAACCCTTTCCCGACGCTCCTTTTCCCATTTTTTGTCTTTGGTGGTCTTCCTAGTAGTTTGTTCTGGATCAAGAGTGCAGAACTTATCCATAGGACCCTTCATCCGTGGCGGCTTTGCAAGAATGTCATCAAGTGGATTAGCTTGTGACACCTCCATAGATGAATCTTTGGAAGTGAAGTCCTTCAATAAATCATCTCTACTTTCGGCTTCGCTCACCATTTGTATCTTCTCATTTCTAGCTTGCTTGGTCTTTTGCATGTATTCTTGGATTTCTACATTCACATCCACGGGAACCTTGTGGCAAGCTGTCACATTTGTAGATGTCCCGGCTAAATGTTGCTTCAGACGGTAAATCTCTCCTTTGCACACCTTTTGACAAAAGTTGCACGTGAGTGAATCTCTATTATGTGGATCCACAGAGGTTCCATACTTCCACCCAATGTCTTTTGATCTGTCCCTTTTTACATAAGGACTTTGAATGCTTGCATTTGAAGATGCATCACCGGATTTGGATGTAGGTGTAGACATCTTTAAAAAAATCAAACAACAAATTTGAATAAAAGTAACAACAAATTTAAACAAAAAAATCAAACAAAAATTTTAAAGAAAAATCCAAATTACTACTGTTCAAACTCCTTGTCCGGAATACTCCAAACAGGACAGAGAATGTTGCCCTGCACTCCTGCAGAGAGAGAGAGAGAGAGAGCGGGGGGGTCGGCCCCTCTCCCTGTCTGTGCGTGTATGTGAGAGTGAGTGTGAGACAGAAAGAGAGAGTGAGATAGACCGAGAGAGAGTGACATAGAGAGTGAGAGAAGGGGCTCTGCCCCTTTCCCTGTCTATGCGTGTATGTGAGACAGATGAGAGAGAGAGAGAGAAAGAGAGTGGGTGTGTGCGCGTGTGTGTGTGTTACGGGTGGGTGGTGTGAGCACCCAGAGAGAGTGTGAGTCTCTCAGCCAACTAGAGTTGCTAGTGACTTTAATCTCACATTGGATTTCACAAAGAGTTAGACCGACTTATAAGAAAAGGAATATCCTACCTCAACACTTAGGTTTTGGGGGAATGATAAATGGTTCATAATAAATAGTGTCTGAGCCCAACTTTTGTTGGTCTAATGTGGCGTATCAATGCACCATTTACCTGCTGCGCATGAATGGGTGTAACCTCGATCGCCACCTAGCCGACGAGGGCGTCGGCCTTGTAAAGGGGGAGATATTGTTACATGTGGGAGGTGTGAGTACCTAGAGAGAGTGTGAGTCTCTCAGCCAACTAGAGTTGCTAGTGACTTTAGTCCCACATTGGATTTCACAGAGAGTTGAACCGGCTTATAAGAAAAGGAATCTCCTACCTCAACACCTAGGTTTTGGGGGAAGGATAAATGGTTCATAACAGTGTGTGAGAGAGAGAGAGACTGACACAGAGAGAGGTCCGTCTGAGACAGAGAGAGAGACTGCAAGAGTGAGACAGAATGAGAGAGGGGCTCGGCCACTGTGTGTGTGTGTGTGTGTGTGTGTGCGTGTGAGAGAGAGAGAGAGAGAGAGAGAGAGAGAGAGACGATGGCTCGGCCCCTCTGTGCGCGTGTGTGTGTGAGAGAGAGAGAGGGAGAGAGACGGAGAAAGAGGGATGGGCTCGGCCCCTCTCTGTGTGTGTCTGTGCGAAAGAGAGGAGGGGAGACATACAGGGTCGCCGACTGGAGACGCTCGCCGCCGTCCGCCCCTCGTCGCCGTACACCGGTTACTGCCGTACGACGCTCGCCGCCGTCCGCAAAGCCATCGCCGGCTGCAGGGGGGAGACGCAAGAGGGGGGATAGAGCTAGGGTTTCGGGGGAAATCACAGGAGAGGGCTTTCGGAGAGAGAGAAGAGAGGGGAGAGTTTTGATAGAGAGAGAGAAGAGAGGGGGAGAGAAATGGCTCCTGAGGCGACCCAAAAAGCGAACGCCGCGATCGATTTGGGCCGGAGCGAGGCGAGGCGATCGCCTCAGGCGCTTTTGACAACGGAATCATGGATTTTGAACTACAACTTATTAGAAACCCCAATTCAAACCAAAGTATACATGCAAAGAAAGAAATTCCCCACAGCACACCACAAACATCTGATCAAAATGGCCACCATTGACCCGCAAACAGGGGAAATCACAAAATTCTCCAACAGCGAATCACAAAATTCTCCACGGACATGCATATACTGGCACCCATAAACGATTTCATCAAAAACTCTGGGATCACTGGGAAGGAGGAGGAGCAAGGCAGCACCATAAAGGAAGGGGTGGGGGGGGGGGGAGTCGTCCGTACCAGAAAGCGGTGTAACTGTAAAACTCGACGCCCACGGACATGAACAGCAGCGCCGCCGTGGAGAATAGGGCCTGCCCCAGCCGCAGCGACAGACTCCCGGGGGTGCCTACCGAACCTGGCGTGACCACCTCCATCGCCGCCGGAGAAGCACTAACTCCGCACTCCCGCCTCCCCCGCCCTGTGCAGCATCAGACGCCCCGCGGTTTCCAAGTCGACGGCATCTCCTTCCTCCTCCGCACCCCTCCTCTCTCCCGCCAACGCTCATCTTCTCTCACCGCCTCCTCTCCTCCTCTGCCATGCGGCCCCAAAGCCGCCACCTTTATCAACCCTCCCTCCCCTCTCACCTCTTCTTTCTCCTTCCCTTCTCAGAGATCCGCCGGCTAGAGTCTTCTGGGTTCACTCTCCTCCTCCTCCTCCCTCCTCCCTCCTCCCTCCTCCGCCTAGGTTCCAAAGCGCGCAGAGATACAGAGAGAGAGAAAGAGATAGAGAGCGGAAAGGCTACTATGCTCGTGGCGGAGGTTAGAGCGGCCTTAGTGCGTCAATGACGCCTGCTCTAACGGAGGGGTCACGCAGACGGCCGGTGGCGTGATGCGTGGTGAGGCACGTGTCCACCCAGAAATAAGCCACGCAGCGGCGTGCATGTGTTCCACGTCTTCTCCATTGCCCGGGTCCCACTCTCGGGGAATTCACCAGCCTTCACGCGAATCTTCGGATCCATAGGAACCAGGAACCAGGAACCATGATTAGATCAGACGGCTGACGTTGTCTCCCTCGGACGGTCCAAGCAACAATCGGGGAGTCCACCAATGTGGTCCCCGGGAGATGAAGTATATACCCCTACAAGACGAAGTGGTTCACATCCCACTTGCGCCGGCACTTTGGGTAATTGGTATGGTTGACGGAATTGGACCGGGCCCAGCGGCTAGGCATCCTCCGTCCATCATGCAATTCTACTGCTGCGAGTTTAATAGATATTATTATTATTATTATAATTTACCATTCTATATCATAATCATAATATCTACGAAATTAACAAAAACCATTATTCCTACGGTATTATGTCTATAACATGCTTTTACTATAACGTGTGAAAATTAAGGTTCGACAAATCGATTTAGGACAGCTCGAATCATCCTAATCATAGATCGGGACGACCGATCTACGAGACGTAATCAGGATGATATATATAATATATTATATTTTATTATAAAATCTGATCGGTAGGTCAGTTGGTTTAAACTATTTCGATATCATTAGAGCGTCACGTGTTCGAATCTCAGAAGACGAATCAAAATTTTAATTTTTTTCACTTTTTTTTAAACTATTGAATGAAAAAAACGTTAAAATTTCATTGGCACTAACAATAATCGAACCCTGGTCATGTATTTACACGTAACACCGTTTAATTAACTGACCTAAAGAATAACTTGTTAAATTTTATTTATAATCTTTATATTAAAATTTTTATTTCGAATCGATACATAGCGGTACAGTATCGTCTCGTTCCGTCTCAGATCGTGACCGGGACGATCGGGATGACAAACTCCGGTGAAAATAGCTATGTGACTTAAGTAGATTTTTTTTACACATATACCCCGTTAAAAGTTAATTAACGTGAAAATCTATCATATATTTACATTTACATGTATACTCTCTTTACGTGAATTAAATATCATGCATGTTCTTATTGCCACTTTTTTATTAACGGTTAAAATCTCTCGAAGTAATCGGAGTGACGAAGAATGAAATAAAATATTTTACGGATATTTTGACAAAGTTTACCAAAAAGATATCCATGATATTAAATTCACTAAGAAAAGTATGCGTATCGATGTAGCCGTAGGTTACATTTTCACGTAAATTTAATTTTAACATGAAGATAATGCAAAAGAACCATTGAAGTAATCGGACGGTGAAAGGTAAAGAATCACCTGTTGCGTTAGATAAACCAAATAAGATGTTAGGTAGGGAATTGTACCAAGAAAGAGAGGGAGGGCGACAAGTTTGGGAATTGTCCACGTGCCACTTTGAACGGTGTGGGCGGCGGACCGAACGAAGAACGTTCTTTTGGGAAGCAAGTGGACCTGTCATATATATATATATATATATATATATATATATATATATATATATATATATATATATATATATATATATATATTAATTCCTACAAATTTACCGAATTATCGATTAATCTCTCAAATTTGACTATTATCTTAAAAGTGTCTACAATCATCAATATTTTATAAATAAATCCCAGTAGTCTATTGCCGTCCAAAAAAAATATTCTGTAGAATATTCTATCAAGTGCATGGAAAAGGACTAAAATATCTTTGTTGACCGTGGACTCTCTCTCTCTCTCTCTCTCTCTCTCTCTCTCTCTCTCTCTCTCTCTCTCTCTCTCTCTCTCTCGAATGTGAGGAGGAGGGTGGGTCACCGGCTCTAAAGGTTGGAGGGGGACTAGGGGAGGGGAAGGCGGAGGGGGACACGTGAAGGGGAGGATCGAGACCGCCAGAGGCGGAGGGGGACGGGAAGGGGAGAGGGAGGCGAAGGGGACATGGGAAGGGGAGGGAGGAGACCGCCGGAGGCGAAAGGGGAGGCAGAGTGAGACGGGAAGGGAAGGAGGAGGGGGAGGGGAGTGGGATTAGAGGGGGATCGCCCCCGCCCTTCTCCTCTTCTTCTTCTTTCCCCTCCTCTTCTTCTTCTTTCTCACCTCCGCACGCCCCCGTCCGGTATCCTCCCCCCTCCGCAGCTCTTTCTCTTCTCTGCTACTCTTCCTTTCCATAGCACACACACACGAGCCCTGCGCGGCTCTCTCTACACTCCCCCTCTCCCTGTTCCCTCACACACCACACACATAGCACCGCAGCCGGCTAACTCTCCCCCCCTCGCCGTTGTCCCTCTCTTTCTCTCCATCTCCCTCTCATTTTCTGCCACCTACACATACACACCGGCGCGCCGACGACCCCCTCTCTCACCGACTCACCCTCACCACCGCGAGCACTATAATGCCCCGGGTTTTTCGGATCCTCGTTCGTGGGTCCCGGATCTAGTTTCTCGGAGCGTCTGACTCCGTTGTGACCGAAATTTCGTTTCGGACATCTTTCGTGTTCGGATCGGCGCGATCCGGAGTCGTTTCGGAGGCCCGGAAGCGTTCCGCGGCTTTTTCCGCGTGTGTTTTCGATTTCCCTGCGTGGGTTTTGGCTTTTTCTTCGGAACCTCGTTGCGGGTGAACCGGGCCGTTCACCTGGGCGCGAGTGATACCGTTGCGATCGGTGCGCTCCGAGGATCGCGAGGGTGTGATTTTCTATTTTTCGGGATTTTTCTGAATTTTTGGATTTTCCTATATATTAACCCACCCTCTCTCTCCCCTCTCATTTCTCTCTTCTCTCCCTCTCTCTTCTCACGCTCTCTCCTCTCTCCCTCTCTCTCTGGCGGCCGATGGGGCGGAGTACGGGCGAGGCGGGGACGGCGCGGGCGAGGATGGATGAGGTTCGAGGCGGTGGAGGCGTGGTGAAGCTCGGCCGTGGGTTCGTGGAACGGCGAGGCTTCAACGGCGTTTTCTTCGTGGATCGGCGTCCACGGTGCGCGAAATCTTCGGTGGAGGTAGGGTGATGGACCCCCAGCTCGTGCTCTTTCTTTTCCTGCAAGTTTCGTAGGTTACGGTGAGCCGAGCGGGCCAAACTGGGTGATTTGGGTAAAATCCATGTTGTTGTGCCCCTTGTGCTTTGTTGATGATGTGGTGTTTTAATGATAGCAACATGAATGAGTCACCACATTGTCTTGAATATGTCTGACCTCTTCTGTGGGAGATTGCATAAGTGTGCCTTGTCTGAATTGTGAAGAATGCATGTGTATGCTTGAGTCATGCTGTGATATATTGGCTTGTGCTGGATTTCTGTTCTGTGCATTGGTTCTCTACTGATATGTTGATGCATAGTCTTAGGCTAAGTCTATACAGCCTACGTCTCTTGCAGCGTCAACGCTGTGAGCATTCTCAAGTCTGCAGCGTCAACGCTGTGAGTATGCACTTTGTTTCAGGCTCTTCAAGTCTATACAGACTTTAGCGTCTCATTTAGCGTCTAAGGCAAAGTCTACACATTGGCTAAGTGTGTACATCGCTTACATTTCTTGAGACCAAGTCCATACATCGTGAATGTCTATACACTCCTCTTGGCCTTAGCATCTGTTTTGAAGTCCATACATTGGTCTTCAGTTCAAGTCTGTACAGCGTTACGTTCTCCTTGGAAAGTCTGTACAGCGTCAAGTCTGCACATTGGGGTTTCACGAGAAGTCTACACATTGGTCTCCACCTGAAGTCTATACATTGGCTAAGGGTCTTCAAGTCCATACACAGTTGTCTGATGCATATGGTTTGAAGTCTGTACAACATGCCTTGTTGTTCACAACTTTCTTGTTTGTGACTTCCCTAGTGTTTTGAGGATGAGCATCACTATGTTAAGTATTCTCATTTTAATCAGATATCTTGCGTAATGTTATGCATTTGAAATGTCCAAGATTAACAGAAAAACTGCTATGAGGTAGCACCTTGTATGTCCGTACTGTTCCTTTCATACTTCGTGTTGTTTGTGTTCACTACACTTCGTGTTGTCCTTTTTGTACTTCGTGCTGTTTACTGAAGCAACTCGATTTGTTCTGATGAACTTCGAGTCATTTTTCCTGTGAACCTCGTGTCGTTCCTTCAGTATTTAGTTGCTCATCTCGAGTCATCCTTTTATTTTTGCTCTTGTGTTTTCGTGTCATTTACTGTAGTTACTCGAGTCGTTTTTCCGGCTTTCACTGCTTTATCACGTGTCGTTGTAGCTGTTTCTATTTTTCTGTCTTCGTGTTGTTCTTCCTAGACCCCGTGTCCTTTTTGCTTTGTGACCACACTTCGTGTTGGTTTCTGTTTTCATCTTCGAGTTGGTTTTAGTCTGTGTCGTCCTCGTCTTCGAGTCGCTTGTAAGTTCGAGCGATTTTGTATTCGTGTTGTTTTTGTGTCTTCATGTTGCGTTTTATGTCTTCGTGTTATCTCTTGTGTCTGTGTCTTCGTGTTATCTCTTGTGTTTGTGTCTTCGTGTTATCTTCTGTGTTTGTGTCTTAATGATTATTTTTATGTCTTCGTGTTGCTTCTGTCTATCCTCGTCCAGGTTTCCTCTGATCGCGTGTCGTACTACCATTTTTATTCCGTGTTATCTCCTTTTCACCTCGTGCTGTTCTCTTCTGACTTCGTGTCGTTTTCGTTGAAGTGATAGCTTTATTATTATATATCTCGTGTCGTTCTCTTCGTAGTGTTTGTTTTGTTACAGTGATACTTCGTGTCGTTCTCTTTGTAGTGTTAGCCTTATTAGTGTGTATCTCGTGTCGTTCTCTTTTTACCTCGTGCTGTTTTAATCTGACCTCGTGTCATTCTCTCTTTATTTCGTACTGTAGTAATCTTGCGTACCTCGTGTCGTTCTCAGTATAGTGCACCTATTGTTGTTTCTACACACCTCGTGCAGTTTTTAGTTTTTGTGGCCCTGAGTTTTAATCGTTTTAACTCTTTGCAGGAGAAGAAGAAAAATAAAAAGAAGAAGGTGGTCCGAGGAAGAATATTCCTCAGTGACTGGGAGGCACGTGATCCGAGGCTGGAAGGGCAGACAGGATTGTGACACGTGTGCTGAAGCTGGCTGAGAGACTGACACGTGGCCACAAGTTCTGGGCAGGAAATGAGGAAGTCACACGCGCCCAATGCTGCCCTCCTGATGGCTGCTGCTTATAAAAGGAAGCCTTCATCCAACATATGAAGGTGATCGAAGAAGAAACCTGGAGAGCAGAAAGCCCTTCGATCCAGAAAAAGAAAAGAGGAAGAAAAAGAGAAGAAGAGAGAATAGCAGAGAGCGTGAGCCGAAGAGAATAGAGAAAAAGAGATTGAGAGAGTGAAAGAGCTGAAGAAGAAAAGAGCTGCAGTAGAAAGCAGAAGAAGAAGAGAAGAGAAGAGACAGAGAGAGCCTGCGAAAGAAGAAGAAAAGAAAGAGAAGAAGAGCAGAAGGAAAAGAAGAGAAAGAGAGAGTTAGAGAACTCGTGAGGGTTAAGAGAAAAAGAAAGTGAGAGAGAAGAGAAGAGGAAGAGAAGCTTATCTGAAGATCTGTCTACTGGACCGTGGATCAGATCCAGGACAGTCAGCTCCGTTGAGAGCCACATTGTGCACTTCGTTTTTCAGCGTTCTGTTTGCTGAAGTTATTTTCATTTCGTGTTTCTGTTTTTCCCCTTTTTATTTGGTTATCCTTATTCTTCCGATTCTCAGTAGTGAGGTCGGGTTCCTCCTGTGGATCAGGAGAAGGGAGATCTGATCTCCGGTTGCAAGTAGCTGGGAGATACTTGTGGGTTCCCTCCGGTTGGAGGAAGGGAGACTTGTCTCCGGTTCTGGGCTTGCGGGTTGCAAGTCCAGGGGTCCCTCCGGTTGGAGGAAGAGAGGTCTTCGACCTCTGGTTTGCTGGTGACTGGAAGTCACTGGTTGGTTCCCTCCTGGTCTGGAGGAAGAGAGACTTCGGTCTCTGGGTTCCAAGTGGCTGGGAGTCACTTGGGGTGTCCCTCCGATTGGGAGGAAGAGGGGAGGTTGTTCCCCTGGTCAAGCTGTGTGGTAGCAACTGTTTGCAGACTGAGTCTGCTTGTCTAGCATTGGCTAGTGAAGCCTCACTCCGGTTGGGAGTGAGGGGTGGATGTAGGTCTGAAGGACCGAACCACCTTAAAACTATTTGTGCAGTGGTTTGTCTTGCGTTAGCTCCATATCTTCTACCTCCCATTCACAGGTTGCGCATGCTTGGCTAGTTGCATTTTCTAGAAAGTTAATTTTTGAGCATTATATTCTGCTTAGTGTGTTTGCGTTGTTTAGCTCTGCCTTCGTTTCTGGTTGATCAGGTGGCTGCATTGTTGCAGTCCAACTGTTTGTCCATGTGTTGCCTTATTATTTCATCTTGGAAAGCTCATTAGTCTTATTCCGCATATCTGAGCTTTAATGTTTTAATTTGGGCCATATTTTCTAGAGGGTTACATTCACCCCCCCTCTGTATCCGGGTCTAGCACCCTAACAGTTGGTATCAGAGCTGGTTTCTGCTTAGAAGGTCCAGCGACCTGCAGATCCGATCTTGTAGTATTGGGTGATAATTTATTTTTAGTGCATCAATATTCCTGTTGCATTAATCTACTGTGTTAATGGCTCATCCTCCGCTATTCAGTGGTTCACATATAAATTTCTGGCTATATCGTATGTGCAAGCATGTTAACTCTATTAATCCCCAACTGTGGAAGGTTATATCTCACGGTCCATATAAAATTCCTAAGGATAAGTCTAAGTGGACTTATGATCACAAGACGAAAAATGATGATAATGTGAGAGCTCTAAATCTAATGAAGGCTACATTTGATTCTAACGATTTTCCTTTTATCTCAGATTGTAGCACTGCAAAGGAAATTTTTGATAGAGTGACTGCAACACATGTGGAACAGGAAGAAGAATGTCTCATGGCAAGAAGGAGTGATCAATCAGATGAGTCCTCATCCCAGGTAATCTCTGAGACCGAGGATATTAGCCATGATGAGTTAGTTGCCATGCATGAGCATCTTCTAGATAAATATGAAAGAGTCAAATCAGAAAAGAGAAAATTAAGAAAAGAGAAAAATGCCGAAATCACAAGTCTAAAGGCTGAAAATGAAAATCTAAAATCTAAATTGAAGGAATTGATTGAAGAATTACATTCTGATGATAATGTACAGAAAAACTTAATCACTTCCTTGAAAGAAGAAAATGATTCTCTGCTGACTTAGAAGAAGGAAATTGATAAATTAAAAGAAAAGTTGGTTGAAGAAAATGCTCATCTGAAGGAACAAAATAAAAAGCTAATGGTTCTTAACACTGTTTTCTCTGAAAGATGGATGACAATTGAAAAGGAGAAATCAGTATTGAAAGAGTATATAAATTGCAGTGACGAAGAAATTACTAGTTTTTTAATACACACTGTTGATTTGGAAAAAGAAATTGGTTTGTTAAAAGAAAAACTGGCTGGTTATGAGAAGGAGAAAGTTAATTCAGAAAATCTTATAATCTCTTTGGAAAGTAAAATTACTGAGCTGAATAGTACTTCATCTAAGGTTGATAAGGATAAAGGCAAAATGAAAATATCATCTGAAGATGAAGTTAGTGATCAATGTGAAGAGATTGATAACATTTCTGAAATTAAGCAAGCTAAGAAGAACCAGCTGTACACCACTTTTATTCGTAGCTCTGGTTTAGCTAGCATTTCAACTTCTTCTTCATATGTGCATGCTGTTCAGGAAATTCAAAAACGAAATAAAAATCAGAAAACCCCAAAAACTCAAAGGAACAATCTGCATGCTAAAAAATCATCTGATAAGTGCCATGTTTTAAAGAAATCTAATGGCCCTTGTTCTTGTCATTATTGTGGTAAGCGTGGACACTTTATGAGTGAGTGTTTTGTGATGAAACAAGATGACAAAAAGCATGCTAGAAAAGTTCTGTCTGATCAGAAAAAGGGTAATCTGAATGTTAAAGAATTTCATGCTAGAAATCATGTTTTTAGGAGAAAGAATCTAAATTGTTTTTGTTGTGGGAAGTTTGGCCACATTGCTGCTCAATGTTGGCGGAATCCGATAAAGAGACTCAATTCTGAATCTGTTAATTTCCATGTTGACAAAAATGCTTTTGATAGAAATAACCTTGGCTCCAAAGGTAAGCATCCAATGTGCTTCGAATGTGTGAGGCATGGCCACACAGTCAAGGACTGTTGGCATGCTCAAGGAAGTAGATTTAATTCTAAATCTGTAAAATTTCCTGCTCCCAATGCTACTGGTAAGAAACAAAATCTTCATGAAAACAACAGAACAATTCATACTCAATCTCATAGGTCTCATGCTTCTGTTGATAAGCATCATAGGACCAGACAGTCTGTTGTCTCATGTCATTATTATGGAAATTTTGGACATTCTATGTATGATTGTGTTCTAATGGAATTTGATGATGATACTGCAAAAAGAATGTTTAGAACATCTGTCAGGATAAATGCAGGACCCAAAGCTGCTTGGGTCCCTGCAGGATCAAAATGATGATAATGTTGCAGATGTGCCTTGGGTCAAAGAATAAACATAGGTTAACAAACCAAGGCACTCAAATGGAAACCCCATGACTCAACTCTTCAGGTTAGTTCTGAACATCTTGTTTTAAATTTCATCAACTAAAAATGCTGATTTGTTTGTTTGATATCTGAAATTGTTGAATTGTTTGCTTGATGGATGATGATCTCTTCTTGTCTAGCTGATCAGTCTGCATTCCAGACTCAGCTACTAAGGTTACTTCTGCATATATGATGCTCTTCTCTCACTGATTATTGCACTGAATAAATGGACTGCATGCTTGTTGTTGAATGCATAACTTGTTGATTGTGAATAATTCTTCAGTGTATAGAGTCATTGCATGTGTCTAATGTCTGCACACATTATTTGCATGACTGACTTTGAAGTTGTTCAATGCATAATAGGACTGCTTTGCACTGCATCATATGTTGAAAAATCTAAACAAGGTTGAAAATGCTTATAACTTGGATGCATAAATCTGAATTGATTGCATATCTGTCTCATGTATCATTGGTGCATAATCTGTATGTAGGACAGTATTTTGTATAGCATATCTCTTGCATCATGATGTCAGGGGGAGTCAATGCATTGCATATAGGTTGTCAAATATATACTCATGTGAAAATTCATTGCATATCCTTTCATTGATTCTCTTTGACCAAACCTTGAGCATATTTTTGAAATCTTAAGCTTCAAAATCTCTCCTATCAATTGATAACAATTGGTATCATTTGGTATCTGAATTTCTATCAGTCATTCATGAAGATTTCAATGGGACTATCTCGATCATAAATCTGAAAATTCTTGAACTAGAAATCTTCTATTATACATTTTTATGAATGTCTGAAATAACTCATGTGGTTGAAGCTTAATGTATTCATGGAGTTTAACTTTAAAATCTCTTAACATATCTAAAGCATGTTTAATAAACCTTAACCATCTGGTTCATGTTGAGTCTTGAGAAAACTTCTGAAATCTGCACTCTTGAATACATGTCTTCAACTGATTAAGTACATGAAATTATTATTGACTTGAAGCAATGAATTTTTCTGAAAAGTCTAAAGGGTAATATCTGTCAGAGCAATGACCTTAGTCACTGAGAAACACATGTCCAAAGGACTGTGTCATGAGGTACCATAGTTAACTCTGATTAAGAATTCATTGAAATTCAGGCAGAGCAATGACATGCACACTGAGAAATACAATTCACTCATCAAGAAATGATTTGCAGCGTGTCATGATGTGTATATGCTATCTCTGTTCATATAAAGCATGACAGTTAGTCACACTAAGTGCTTAGGGATATTGGCCTCTGATCAAGGTATATCCTCTAGTTACAAGGTGTGCACTGAACTAGAGTGCTCGTAAAATTTGTAGCATGAAAATTGTTGAACGAATTGAAATATCTAAATATTGATGCAAAAATCAAATTGCTACAACCCTAGATAAAATCATATGACTTCATAATTGCTTGATTTCAATACTGATGCATGTAATTCTGAAAGAAGTCAATAAATTTGATTGTGTAAGACAAAGGGAGGATAATCAAGATAAATATGAGGGCTTGGTTCATTTTTATTAAAACATAGTTTTAGATATCAATACAGATTTTTATTGATAAAATCTGCATACATCATGTTTAAACCATGCTGTTCAAAAAACTCATTCATAAGCCCCTATAATGGAAGACTTTGAAAACTTATGTTTTGGTTTTATGAGAATGACATTTCCTTGAAAATCTGACTGAAATTCTTGTAGTTGAAGCCTCTTTAGAAATCTGCTAATTGAACCTGTTCTTGGCTCATTGACCTGAACTTCTCTTTGTTTGCCCCTATGATCTCCTCTCATCTATCTCATAAGATTCCACTTATTGAGGGAGAGCTTCCATGTCATGCATCACTTGCATATCAATTGGCATCTATTCAGGGGGAGCAATCCTTGTCATACTGAATCATGTTCATATCATTTGTGACCTTACATTCAAATCCCTCATGATCAGATTTATGCATGATCAACAAAAACTGTATAGTCAACTCCTTTCTTGTCAGTTGACTGATTCCTTCTGCATTTTTCTGACCATACAAATGTGAGGTGCCACTCTCATTATTACCTTGTTCACTCGCAGCCTTCTGAACCTCATAATCTTTATAATGGCTGATTTCAGATTGATTTATTGGATAACCAGAGTCCGTTCCTGTGCTTCAGGGGGAGTTATGGTTTATTATCATCTAAGGGGAGAGCAGTCAATCATGCATGTTGATAGGGGGAGAACTGTTTCATTATCATAAGGGAGATCTTCATTTTAAAGAACCTTGACTCATTTTCTGCATTGTTGAGCTGCATTTGACTATCAAACCATTTCCCTTCTTTTTGATTATGTCAAAGGGGGAGAATAGTTTGATGAGTCAGTGTGACTCATTATGTTGCCATCATCAAAAAGGGGGAGACTATTGTGTCCCTTGTGCTTTGTTGATGATGTGGTGTTTTAATGATAGCAACATGAATGAGTCACCACATTGTCTTGAATATGTCTGACCTCTTCTGTGGGAGATTGCATAAGTGTGCCTTGTCTGAATTGTGAAGAATGCATGTGTATGCTTGAGTCATGCTGTGATATATTGGCTTGTGCTTGATTTCTGTTCTGTGCATTGCTTCTCTACTGATATGTTGATGCATAGTCTTAGGCTAAGTCTGTACAGCCTACGTCTCTTGCAGCGTCAACGCTGTGAGTATTCTCAAGTCTGCAGCGTCAACGCTGTGAGTATGCACTTTGTTTCAGGCTCTTCAAGTCTATACAGACTTTAGCGTCTCATTTAGCGTCTAAGGTAAAGTCTACACATTGGCTAAGTGTGTACATCGCTTACATTTCTTGAGACCAAATCCATACATCGTGAATGTCTATACACTCCTCTTGGCCTTAGCATCTGTTTTGAAGTCCATACATTGGTCTTCAGTTCAAGTCTGTACAGTATTACGTTCTCCTTGGAAAGTCTGTACAGCGTCAAGTCTGCACATTGGGGTTTCACGAGAAGTCTACACATTGGTCTCCACCTGAAGTCTATACATTGGCTAAGGGTCTTCAAGTCCATACACAGTTGTCTGATGCATATGGTTTGAAGTCTGTACAACATGCCTTGTTGTTCACAACTTTCTTGTTTGTGACTTCCCTAGTGTTTTGAGGATGAGCATCACTATGTTAAGTATTCTCATTTTAATTAGATATCTTGCGTAATGTTATGCATTTGAAATGTCCATGATTAACAGGAAAACTGCTATGAGGTAGCACCTTGTATGTCTGTACTGGTCCTTTCATACTTCGTGTTGTTTGTGTTCACTACACTTCGTGTTGTCCTTTTTGTACTTCGTGCTGTTTACTGAAGCAGCTCGATTTATTCTGATGAACTTCGAGTCATTTTTCCTGTGAACCTCGTGTCGTTCCTTCAGTATTTAGTTGCTCATCTCGAGTCATCCTTTTATTTTTGCTCTTGTGTTTTCGTGTCATTTACTGTAGTTACTCGAGTCATTTTTCCGGCTTTCACTGCTTTATCACGTGTCATTGTAGCTGTTTCTGTTTTTCTATCTTCGTGTTGTTCTTCCTAGACCCCGTGTCCTTTTTGCTTTGTGACCACACTTCGTGTCGGTTTCTATTTTCGTCTTCGAGTTAGTTTTAGTCCGTGTCGTCCTCGTCTTCGAGTCGCTTGTAAGTTCGTACGATTTTGTATTCGTGTTGTTTTTGTGTCTTCATGTTGCGTTTTATGTCTTCGTGTTATCTCTTGTGTCTGTGTCTTCGTGTTATCTCTTGTGTTTGTGTCTTCGTGTTATCTTCTGTGTTTGTGTCTTAATGATTGTTTTTATGTCTTCATGTTGCTTCTGTCTATCCTCGCCCAGGTTTCCTCTGATCGCGTGTCGTACTACCGTTTTTATTCCGTGTTATCTCATTTTCACCTCATGCTGTTCTCTTCTGACTTCGTGTTGTTTTCGTTGAAGTGATAGCTTTATTATTGTGTATCTCGTGTCGTTCTCTTCGTAGTGTTTATTTTGTTACAGTGATACTTCGTGTCGTTCTCTTTGTAGTGTTAGCCTTATTAGTGTGTATCTCGTGTCGTTCTCTTTTTACCTCGTGCTATTTTAATCTGACCTCGTGTCATTCTCTCTTTATTTCGTACTGTAGTAATCTTGCGTACCTCGTGTCGTTCTCAGTATAGTGCACCTATTGTTGTTTCTACACACCTCGTGCAGTTTTTAGTTTTTGTGGCCCTGAGTTTTAATCGTTTTAACTCTTTGCAGGAGAAGAAGAAAAACAAAAAGAAGAAGGTGGTCCGAGGAAGAATATTCCTCAGTGACTGGGAGGCACGTGATCTGAGACTGGAAGGGCAGACAGGATTGTGACACGTGTGCTGAAGCTGGCTGAGAGACTGACACGTGGCCACAAGTTCTGGGCAGGAAATGAGGAAGCCACACGCACCCAGTGCTGCCCTCCTGCTGGTTGCTGCTTATAAAAGGAAGCCTTCATCCAACAGATGAAGGTGATCGAAGAAGAAGCCTGGAGAGCAGAAAGCCCTTCGATCCAGAAAAAGAAAAGAGGAAGAAAAAGAGAAGAAGAGAGAATAGCAGAGAGCGTGAGCTGAAGAGAATAGAGAAAAAGAGATTGAGAGAGTGAAAGAGCTGAAGAAGAAAAGAGCTGCAGTAGAAAGCAAAAGAAGAAGAGAAGAGAAGAGACAGAGAGAGCCTGCGAAAGAAGAAGAAAAGAAAGAGAAGAGGAGCAGAAGGAAAAGAAGAGAAAGAGAGAGTTAGAGAGCTCGTGAGGGTTAAGAGAAAAAGAAAGTGAGAGAGAAGAGAAGAGGAAGAGAAGCTTACTTGAAGATCTGTCTACTGGACCGTGGATCAGATCCAGGCCAGTCAGCTCCATTGAGAGCCACATTGTGCACTTCATTTTTCAGCGTTCTGTTTGCTGAAGTTATTTTCATTTCGTGTTTCTGTTTTTCCCCTTTTTATTTGGTTATCCTTGTTCTTCCGATTCTCAGTAGTGAGGTCGGGTTCCTCCTGTGGATCAGGAGAAGGGAGATCTGATCTCCGATTGCAAGTAGCTGGGAGCTACTTGTGGGTTCCCTCCGGTTGGAGGAAGGGAGACTTGTCTCCGATTTTGGGCTTGCGGGTTGCAAGTCCAGGGGTCCCTCCGGTTGGAGGAAGAGAGGTCTTCGACCTCTGGTTTGCTGGTGACTGGAAGTCACTGGTTGGTTCCCTCCTGGTCTGGAGAAAGAGAGACTTCGGTCTCTGGGTTCCAAGTGGCTGGGAGTCACTTGGGGTGTCCCTCCGGTTGGGAGGAAGAGGGGAGGCTGTTCCCCTAGTCAAGCTGTGTGGCAGCAACTGTTTGCAGACTGAGTCTGCTTGTCTAGCATTGGCTAGTGAAGCCTCACTCCGGTTGGGAGTGAGGGGTGGATGTAGGTCTGAAGGACCGAACCACCTTAAAAGTATTTGTGCAGTGGTTTGTCTTGCGTTAGCTCCATATCTTCTACCTCCCATTCACAGGTTGCGCATGCTTGGCTAGTTGCATTTTCTAGAAAGTTAATTTTTGAGCATTATATTCTGCTTAGTGTGTTTGCGTTGTTTAGCTCTGCCTTCGTTTCTGGTTGATCAGGTGGCTGCATTGTTGCAGTCCAACTGTTTGTCCATGTGTTGCCTTATTATTTCATCTTGGAAAGCTCATTAGTCTTATTCCGCATATCTGAGCTTTAATGTTTTAATTTGGGCCATATTTTCTAGAGGGTTACATTCACCCCCCCTCTGTATCCGGGCCTAGCACCCTAACACATGTTTTAGGGCTTGTGGGCCGATCTCCCGTTTCATTGCGTTTTAGGCCGATCCGAGGCCATAGATGCATGCTAGGGGCTACTGGGAAGCTTCCCCTATGTTTTCCCCTTCATCCGTGGATAATTGGGGCGTGACGTGGATTTTTGGGTGTTTTCCCGCCGTTCTCGGTTTTCCGAAATGATCGCGGTCTACCAATAACCGCGTTCACTGGTCACGATCGTGGGAGAACAGCCTTCATCCTTGTGTTTGGTCGAGGAGGCCTTCGAGCGTCGCGGTCGTGCGATAGACCGCTTTGGCCTAGTCGAGGTCATGGGATGACCGCTACTGTTTGGTCGCGGTCCTTGGGCGACCGCTACCATCAGGCTTGCGCGTGGCTGGTCGCGGTCGCGAGATGACCGTGACAGCATGGTCACGGTCGCCGGTCGACCGCTACTATCTGGTCGCGGTCACCAGGTGACCACTACCATGTTATGGTTCCTATTTGCGCTGTTTTGACCTCCGGTCAACCCGGTTGTGACCCAGTGGTTGACTTTAGGTCTCGTGAGTGTCTCGGACACCCCGTGGAGTTCCGTGACCGTGTCTTTGGGTGTCCAGAGGTTGTCCCACTTATCTCGTTTTGCGTGCCATGAGCTTAAGTGACCATGTGACCTTTTAGCGTTCCGATTGTGTTGTGTTGGTCTCCGGTCGACTCGGTTGTGACCCAGTGGTCGACCTCCAGCCTTGTGAGTATCCCGGACACCCCATGGGTTCTGTGTCCATGTTTTTGTGGTGTCGGGAGGGACCGTGTTTGTAACGACCCGAGAATCCGATTACTGGGAAGGCCCGATAACCCGAGACTCGCACCGCCACCCACGAGCCCGAAGACTCGGAAGGGTTAAAAGGATGGTGTGGAGACTACACATGTGACGGTCCGAGAATCCGATTACCGGGAAGGCCCGATAACCCGAGACTCGCACCGCCGCCCACGAGTCGGGAGGGCTCGGAAGGGCTAAAAGGAGTGTGGAGGCACAAAGAAATAGGAAATAAAGCAAGACAACTCAACAAATAACAGAAATAAATAAACAACTACAACAGAGTCCAGTCCAACAGAAAGTACAGTCTAAAGCAGTAAAACGTACCACATGCCAAGTGAACACTCGGCCCGGCAAGCTGGCAACTGAGAACCTCCGCTCCGCACCCTCGAACCTCGAGGAAGAACCGCCACACCTGAAAAGCAGGGAATGAGTCTCCAAAACAGAGACTCAGCAGGGATCCCGCGGAACCCCAACCGGAAACAACGGCGGTAGCGGAAAGGAGAGCTACGACTACAGCAGGAACAGCGAACCGGTGGCCGGTCAAAACTCGGCACTACAGCTACTCCTACTGCCAGAAGGCAGACCTCGATCACACAGTCGAAGCTACCGAACCACGCTAGTCCCACCAACCGAAGTAAAAACACACGGCAACCACGCCGTAGAGGCCTGTCCCCTGGACAGCCAACCTGGACACGTTGTCCAAGGTGCAACCCCGACCATCCGATCGCGGGTACCGCACCACAAGACGGAACCTCGGTAAAGCCACTAGCGCTAATCTCACAGCGCAAGAACCGACACACGCGCCAAGATGAAACAACCGAACTCACCGGTCAACACGACCAAAACCCGAAGGTCAAAGACACAGAAACTGACAGTCTGTCACTCCGTACTCGACAGGAGTACCACCCACTAGAAGCACAACCGGTAGCATCCCCTGACGTCTTACACCGCACCGCAGGTGAACCGCCTGACGTGGTAGGTCCTACCCGAGGCGCGAACACCGTACAAGTAACCACAAACAAGTAACTAGCTGGGGTCACGCCCGTCGACGTGGGTCCAACCACCCCCAACCACGTGTGCACACACAGACCTTGCGTCACTAGGTCTGGTCCTCTGACCGGTTTTCCCCCGTAGCCGGACTCTGGCTACCGACGAGGGGCCTACGGTAACCGGTCCACAAACCGTCTGAAAGGTAAGCCTCTCCACCTACTCCCAGGTGGGACCACTCGCGTGTAAGCAGGCTACGACTAGTGGAGGGTCACTGAAGGAGTAGACTCTCAACGGAAAACAACGTCTGCATCCGACGACGTACGGGGGACACCCCACGTACCGGCCCCGTCACACGGTGACCACAGTCGGAGAAGACACAGGACTCGCAGTCCACGGTCACGCACGCACCGTGCGCGAGAGTCGAGAAAACTCAAGTGACGCTAAGCCACTGGACTCTGGACAGTCCTCTAGATGCACTACACCCAACGGTCCTTGAGTCACAAGACTCGGGGTCAAGACCGTTGCACGTGACAGCACAAGGCCGTCAATCTAGTCCAATCTCTAGGTCTAAAATCACGGTAGCACGAGTACCGAGACAACACACGAGTCGCCAAGACCACTCCCTCGGGAAGGGAACGCAAGGGACTAAGGCCACTCACAAGGGCCACACGGAAAAACACAGAAGCACGATTCCCAGGGCAGCACACAAGCCGCCACGACGATTTCCCATCTTGAAACAAGCGGGAAACCTCCAGCCCCAGGCCGGACAACTGGACTCGCAGTCCAAGGCCAAGCACATGGCCCACACGGGAATCGCCTTCCAAAGGAACCCACGATATGCGGGGGAGACCCCACCGCACACACACCGACACACGGTGACTCGATCAAGCGTAACACAAGAGCCCGGAACACGTGGGGTCACCCGGACCCACCACACCTACGGGCACGCTAATCGAGGAAACACGGTCCCTCCCGACACCCCAGAAACGCGGACACAGAACCCACGGGGTGTCCAGGATACTCACAAGGCCAAAGGTCGACCACTGGGTCACAACCGGGTCGAACGGAGACCAACACAATGCGAACGGACGCTAAGAGGTCACCCGGACCCTTAAGCGCATGGGCACGCAAAACGAGGTAAATGGAACCTCCAGACACCCCAAAACACGGTCACGGAACTCCACTGGGTGTCCAAGGAACACACGGCCTAAGGGGAGAACGATCAGCCGCAGACCGCCCGCCCCGGGCAGCCCGGCTGGTCCCTCCAAGAACGCGTTGTAGGTCCACAGCGCGTTCAAGCAGAACGCGCTATGCACCTATAGCGCGACACGACAGATCGCGCTATATCCCTATAGCGCGACTGCACAGATCGCGCTAGGATCACCTAGCGCGACAAGGCAGAATGCGCTAGGGACCCCTAGCGCGACAGGGAAGAACGCGCTAGGACCCCATAGCGCGACAAGAACCGCCTTATTGTTCATCTTCTCCGATGAACACGCCCTATCGGGGCAGCGCGACCTTCAAGAACGCGCTACTAGAGTATAGCGCGTTCTCAGTCCGCACCCGGAAACGGTGGAAACCGCGGGAAAAGCCATGCCACGCCCCGTTCACCCCCAGGTGAAGGGGAAACAAAAGGGGAAACCTTCCCCAAGCCCCTAGGCATGCATCTAAACCCCTGGATCGCCCAAAAACACCATAAAACGGGAGATCCGGCTCACACCCCAAAAACACACATTTTGCCCAAAACGCCCCGTTTAGCCCGCTCGGCTCACCATGGCCTACGAAACTCACGGGAAAGGAAGTACACGGGCTGAGGGTCCATCACCCTACCTCCACCGAAGATTACGCGCACCGTGGACGCCGATCCACGAAGAAAACGCCGTTGAAGCCTCGCCGTTCCACGAACTCACGGCCGAGCTTCTACGCGCCTCCACCGCCTCGATCCTCATCCATCCTCACCCGTGCCTCGCCCGCGCCGTCCCCGCCTCACCCATACTCCGCCCCGTCGGCCGCCGGAGAGAGAGGGAGAGAGGAGAGAGTGTGAGAAGAGAGAGGGAGAGAAATGAGAAATGAGAGGGGGAGAGAGAGAAAAGGCTATTTATAGGAAAATCCGGAAAATCGGAAAAATCCCAAAAAAAGGAAAATTACACCCTTGCGATCCTCGGAGCGCACCGATCGCAACGGTACCACTCGCGCCCAGGTGAACGGCCCGGTTCACCCGCAACGAGGTTCCGAAGGGAGAGCCGAAACCCACGCCGGGAATCGGAAAACACACGCGGAAAAAGCCGCGGAACGCCTCCGGGCCTCCGAAACGACTCCGGATCGCGCCGATCCGAACACGAAAGACGTCCGAAACGAAATTTCGGACGCAACGGAGCTAGACACTCCGAGAAACCAGATCCGGGACCCACGAAGAAGGATCCGAAAAACCCGGGGCATTACAACACAAGTATCACAAATAATTGCAGAAGTTAAACAGTTATAATATTAAGCAGGAAATAAATTAGCACATTACATGGTCCACAATAAAATAACAACAACAGCAAGAATAGTCCATGACTAGTACAGTGACAAGAAAGAAAAATACAGCTACACGGGGCATACCCCGGCTCTGACCTCTGGCACTACCTCTGGGCACCCGCACCACGCTGCGCTCCTGACGCGCTCCCCGAAGGTGGCGTCTCACCTGAAACACGGTGAAAACACGCAGGGAATGAGTCTCGGAACAAGACTCAGTAGGGATCACTCGAACCCTACCTCGTAAAACGAGAAACCACTACTCTAGCGGTAGGAAAGTACCTCGGAAAGGAAAGCCATGTACTCTACAGAACTAGACCCTACGGCACGCAAACCGACACCTGTGTCACGGTACGAGAAGACCAAAACCAACGGTCGAACCGTAAACCCGAAGGTCGGAAACACACGACTGACAGTCTGCCACTCCGTACTCGACAGGAGTACCACCCACTTAGAAGCACAGCCGGTAGCGTCCCCTGACGTCTTACACCGCACCGCAGGTGAACCGCCTGACGTGGTAGGTCCTACCCGAGGCGCAGACACCGTACAAGTAACTCACAACAAGTGACTAGCTGGGGTCACGCCCGTCGACGTGCATCCACAGTCCCCAATCACGTGTGCACACACAGACCACGCGTCCTAGGTCTGGCCCTCTGACCGGTTTTGTAACGACCCGAGAATCCGATTACCGGGAAGGCCCGATAACCCGAGACTCGCACCGCCGCCCACGAGCCGGGAGGGCTCGGAAGGGCTAAAAGGAGTGTGGAGGCACAAAGAAATAGGAAATAAAGCAGGACAACCAACAACAACAAGCTGAAAGAAAGAACAGCAACAGCTACAACAGAGTCCAGTCCAACCGAAAGTACAGTCTAAAGCAGTAAAACGTACCACGTGCCAAGTGAACACTCGGCCCGGCAAGCTGGCAACAGAGAACCTCCGCTCCGCACCCTCGAACCACGAGGAAGAACCGCCACACCTGAAAAGCAGGGAATGAGTCTCCAAAACAGAGACTCAGCAGGGATCCCGCGGAACCCCAACCGGAAACAACGGCGGTAGCGGAAAGGAGAGCTACAACTACAGCAGGAACAGCAAACCGGTGGCCGGTCAAAAACTCGGCACTACAGCTACTCCTACTGTACCAGAAGGCACACCTCGATCACGCAGTCGAAGCTACCGAACCACACTAGTACCACCTACCGAAGCAAGAACACACGGCAACCACGCCGTAGAGGCCTGTCCCTCGGACACAGCCGACCTGGACACGCTGTCCAAGGTGCAACCCCGACCATCCGATCGCGGGTACCGCACAACAAGACCCAACCTCGGTAAAGCCACTAGCATTAGACCCTTGGCGCGAAAACCAACACACGCGCCACGGCGAAACAACCGAACTCAACGGTCAACACGACCGAAAACCCGAAGGTCGAAATCACGGAAACTGATAGTCTGTCACTCCGTACTCGACAGGAGTACCACCCACTAGAAGCACAGCCGGTAGCGTCCCCTGACGTCTTACACCGCACCGCAGGTGAACCGCCTGACGTGGTAGGTCCTACCCGAGGCGCGAACACCGCACAAGTAACCACAAACAAGTAACTAGCTGGGGTCACGCCCGTCGACGTGGGTCCAACCGCCCCCAACCACGTGTGCACACACAGACCGCGCGTCCCTGGTCTGGTCCTCTGACCGGTTTTCCCCTCAGCCGGACTCTGGCTGCAAGACGTGGGGCCCGACGGCAACCGGTCCACAAACCGCCTCTAAGGGTAAGCCCGTACACCACTCCCTGGTGCGACTAGCACACGCGTACTAGTAGGCTACGACTAGTGGAGGGTCACTGAAGGAGTAGACTCTCAAGTCAACGGAAAACAACGTCCGCATCCGACAAAGTACGGGGACCATCCCACGTACTAGCACCGTCGCACGATGACCACAGTCGGAGAAGAAACGGGACTCACAGTCCACGGCCGCGCACACACCCTGCGCGAGAGTCGAGAAAACCCAAGTGACGCTAAGTCACTGGGCTCTGGACAGTCCTCTAGACACACTACAGCCAACGGTCCTTGAGTCGCAAGACTCGGGGTCAAGACCGTTGCACGCAACAGCACAAGGCCGTCGATCTAGCCCAATCTCTAGGTCCAAAACCACGATATCACGAATACCGAGACAACACACGAGTTGCCAAGACCATTCCCTTGAGAAGGGAACGCAAGGGACAAAGGCCACTCACACGGGCCACACGGAAAACACAGAAGCACGATTCCCAATGCAGCACACAAGCCGCCACGACGATTTCCCATCTTGAAGCAAGCGGGAAACCTCCAGCCCCAGGCCGGGTAACTGGACTCGCAGTCCAAGACCAACCACGTGGCCCACATGGGAATCGCCTTCCAAAAAAAACTCACGGCATGCGGGGGAGACCCCACCGCACCCACACCGATACACGGTGACTCGATCGAGCGTAACACGAAGGCCCAGCACGCGAGAAGTCACCCGGACTCTCAACCCTACGGGCACGCTAAACGAGATAACACGGTCCTCCAGACACCCTCAAAACACGGACACAGAAACCCACGGGTGTCAGGGACACTCACAAGACCGCAGGTCGACCACTGGGTCACAACCGGGTCGACTAGGGATCCACACATTGCGGGACAAGGCGGAGAACACAAAAACTCGCCTCGGAACAACACAAAGCCTGACGGTCTAACCCTAGACCGTCACAGGGCTGTAACGGTCTAGGCGAGACCGTCACATCCACCTGGCGGCCTAACGCAGGCCGTTACACGGCCCGAAGAAACACAGGATGTAACGCGCCTGGCCCAGCGCGTTACACGAATGTAACGCGCTTGCCCTGGTGCGTTACACGCCTCACGCTCTCAGCGTGAAAGCAGGATGTAACGCGCTTGCCCCAACGCGTTACACGGATGTAACGCGTCTGGCCCGGCGCGTCACACACGCTGCCCTCCTCAACGGATAAAACAGCTCTGACGGCCCACCCTGGGCGCGTTACAAGCATGTAACGGTCCAGAGGGCACCGTCACACCCCCAGCCCTCAGCTGGGTAACAGGGAATGTGACGCACCCACCCTGGGGCGTCACAAGGCTGTGACGCGCCAGCCCTGGTGCGTCACACGCCTGACCCGAAAACCAACGGAAGAGACTCTAACGGTCTAGCCCTGGTGCGTCACAGCACCTGGCGGTCTATCGTGGGACCGACACACCCACAGACCACCAAAGGCCAACAGAAGGGGGATGTAACGGTCCTGTCCAGGCGCGTTACACCAAGTGACGGCCACTGGAAGGACCGTCACTTCCTTCCGAGAACGCTACGGCGGGAAACGACCCAAAACTCGTCCCACGCCCCCATACCTCCACAAGAGAGGGGGAAAACAAGGGGGAAGCTCCCCAGAAGCCCCTAGCATGCATCTACGGCCTCGGATCGGCCAAAAACGCAATGAAACGGGAGATCGGCCCACAAGCCCTAAAACATGGGTTTTGCCCAAAAACCCCGATTCCACCCGCTCGGCTCACCACGGCCTACGAAACTCGCGGGAAAGGAAGTGCACGAGCTGGGGAACCATCACCCTACCTCCACCGAAGATTTCGCGCCCCGAGCTCGCCGATCCGCGAAGAAACGCCGTGAAACCCTCGCCGGCTCGCGACCGCGCCACGAGCTCCCACGCGCCTCCACCGCCTCGATCCTCGCCCATCCTCGCCCGCGTCCTCACCCGCGCCGCCTCCGCCTCGCCCCCGCCTCGCTCCGTCGGCCGCCGGAGAAGAGAGGGGAGAAAGAGGGCGTGAGAGAAGAGAGAGAGTGAGAAAGAGAGAATGAGAGGGGGAGAGAGGAAAGGGTTAGTATATATAGGAAAACCCGAAAATTCGATAAATTCAGAAAATTACGAAAAATTACCTCCGCGATCCTCGGAAGGAACACAACGCAGTGGTACTGTCCCGGAGTCGGAGAACGCCACGGTTTGCCCTGCAAAGAATTCCGAAGGCACATCAGGGAAAAACACGTGTAAAGCACAAAATACACTCCGAGACCCACTAAAATGATCTGAAAAATATCCGAAAAATCCGGGGCATTACAGGTTTTCCCCTAGCACTGGACTCTGATGTGACGAGGGGCCCGACGGTAACCAGTCTAAAACCGTCCTCAGGATAAGCCCGTACACCACTCCCTGGTGCAACTAGCACACGCGTACTAGCAGGCTACGACTAGTGGAGGGTCACAAAGGAGTAGACTATCAAGTCAACGGAAAACGACGTCCGAACCTGACGAAGTACGGGGGCTGTCCCACGTACCATCACCGTCGCACGGTGACCACGGTCGGAAAAGAAACGGACTCACCGCCTATGGCCAAACGCATGACCAAGGCAAACGGAACCTCCGGATACCAAAAACACGGTCACGGAACTCCACGGGGTGCCCGGGACGCACACACGGCCCAAGGGGAACACCCAACAACAGCCAGATCGCGCTAGGGATACCTAGCGCGACACGGAAGAACGCGCTAGGGCCCCCTAGCGCGACAAGGGACATCGCACTAGGGCCTCCTAGCGCGACAAGGCATGTCGCGCTAGGGATGCCTAGCGCGACAAGGCTGATCGCGCTAGGACCCCGTAGCGCGACAGGAACCGCCTCCTGTTCATCTTCTCCGATGAACGCGCTCGGTCGGGGCAGCGCGACCTCCAAGAACGCGCTACTGGAGTATAGTGCGTTCTCAGTCCGCGGCCGAAAACGGTAGAAACGCCCAAAAATTCTAACCACGCCCCCATGCCTCCATAGGAGAGGGGGAAATCAAGGGGGAAGACCCCTGGGGACCCCTAGCATGATTCTAGGCCATCAAAACACGAAATCATGCATCAAATCCATAGATCGGGCGAACTCTCCCCAAATCATGGAAAAACCCAAAAATGCTCAAACGATCCCCTCTCGGCCTCCCCGCGGCCTATAAATCGCGGAAAAGATCGACATGAGGCTAAGGAACGTCACCCTACCTCAATGGAGCAAATGCTCCGCTGAATCAATCATGAATCATGAAGAACGCTTTAAGCTTCACGAACTCCCCACGCTTCCCACGCACGCCGCACGCCCACGAGCTCGCCTCGCCACCGCCCACACGTCCGCGCCGTCACCCCGCCGCCGTCCGTAGCCGGAGAGGGGTTCGCCGCGTCCGAATGGGAGAGAGGGAGAGTGGAGGGTGTCACGGTGGGAAGAAACGGAGGAAGAGGAAGAAGAAGAAAGAGAAAGGAGAAAAGAAAAAGAAAAAGAATTAGGGCTTTATAGAAAATCCGAATTTTCAGAAAAATACTGAAAAATAGAAAAATACATTTCCAGAATCCTCAGAACGCACCGATCGTAACGGCACCACTCGTGCCCGGGTGAAACGCCCGGTTCGCCTGCAGCGAGCTTCCGAAGAAAAAGCCGAAACACACACCGGGAATTGGAAAACACACGCGGAAAAGCCGCGGAACGCCTCCGGGCCTCCGAAACGACTCCGGATCGCGCCGATCCGAACACGAAAGATGTCCGAAACGAAATTTCGGACACAACGAAGCCGGACGCTCCGAAAACCAGATCCGAGACCCACGAAGAAGGATCCGAAAGGTCCGGGATATTACAGCCCTCCCCCCTTAAGGAATTTCGTCCTCGAAATTGAGAACAACCCAAGGGGAAAGAAGAGGAAGACTCACTCAAACAGATACGGGGACTACTGACGCATCTCGTCCTCACGTTCCCACGAAGCCTCACCACCAAAGTGTCGTTGCCACACGACCTTTACCAAGGGAATGACCTTATTCCGCAGGTGCTGCTCTCGCCTATCCTCCACGCGGATCGGAAACTCTGGGAGAGAAAGATCTGGAGTCACCTCAGGCCAAACGGAAAACTCGAGCACATGAGAGTCATCGGGCATATACTTCCGCAACATCGAGACGTGGAACACGTCATGCACCGACGCCAAGTCAGAGGGTAACTGCAATCGGTAAGCGACCTCACCGATGCGCTCCACAATCGCGAAAGGACCTATATAGCGGGGACTCAGCTTCCCACGCCGTCCAAAACGCATCACCCCCTTCATCGGAGAAACTCTCAAGAACACATGATCGCCCACGGTGAACTCGAGGGGCTGCCTCCTACGGTCAGCATAGCTCTTCTGCCGACTCTGGGCCGCCAACATGTTCTGACGAACCGGGTGCACAACATCCACACATTGCTGCACCAATTTCGGTCCCGTCAAAACACGCTCACCCACCTCAAACCAATCAAGCGGAGTCCTACAAGGACGCCCATACAATGCCTCATAAGGAGCCATGCCGATGCTCGAATGATAGCTGTTGTTATAGGCAAACTCCACCAACGGTAGGTGATGAATCCAACTCCCCTGCCACTCCAGGCAGCAGGATCTCAGTATGTCCTCCAAAGTCTGAATGGTCCTCTCAGACTGACCATCTGACTGCGGATGATACGCCGAGCTAAATGCCAACTCCGTGCCAAGAGCTCGCTGGAAACTCCTCCAGAATCCAGAAGTGAAGCGCGGATCCCGATCCGACACGATCGAAATGGGAACCCCATGCAACGGCACGATCCGCTCCACATAGAGACGAGCCAACCTGGACACGCTCCAACTGACCTTGACCGGTAACAACCGCGTCACCTTCATCAGCCGATCCACCAGCAACCAAATACTATCCTGCCCACTCGGGGTCCTGGGCAACCCCACCACAAAATCCGTGGTCACATGGTCCCACTTCCAAGCAGGAACATCCAAGGGCTGGAGAGTACCGCATGGTCGCTGATGCTCTGCCTTCACCTGCTGACAGATCAGGCACCTGACCACAAATTCGACAACATCTCTCTTCATGCCAGGCCACCAAAACTGCCTCCGCAAGTTCCGATACATCTTCGTCGCACCCGGGTGCACAGTGTACCTGCTCCCATGAGCCTCGCGTAACACCGCACGATGAACTTGCTCCTCGGCTGGGACGTACAGCCTGCCACGAAACCTCGCAGCGTCGTCCTCGCCAAGTTCCACTTCAGCCAAAGCCAGAATCCGGGGCAACTCAGGGTCCGCATGCTGAGCCTCTGTCACCTGACGACGGATAGCAGGAGTGACAGTCAGACTCGCAAGCACTGCCAACCCTGGCTCCTGGGGAATCTTGAGCATGAAAGAAACTTCGGGCACTTGTTCCCAGAGCCTCCACTTCCTCAACATCAAGGTACTGACCGCAACCTTCCGACTCAAGGCATCGGCAATGACATTCATCCTGCCCGGCTGATAAGACAGGGTGAAGTCATAGTCCTTCATGAACTCCATCCAACGCCTTTGTCTGAGGTTTAGATCTCTCTGCGAGAATACATACCTCAAACTCTGATGGTCAGTAAACACCTCAAACTTCTCGCCGTACAGATAATGCCTCCAGATCTTCAGCGCGAAGATCACCGCCGCCAACTCAAGGTCATGGGTAGGGTAGTTCTCCTCATGGGACTTTAGCTGCCGAGATGCATAAGCCACCACTCTACCATGCTGCATCAACACAGCACCCAATCCAACGCCGGAAGCATCTGTACACACCACGAAACCTCCCGATCCAGAAGGCAAAACCAATACCGGAGCCGAGGTGAGCAATCTCTTCAGTTCCCTGAAGCTCTGCTCACACTCCTCGGACCAAACGAAAGGCACATCCTTCCGCGTGAGCCTCGTCATCGGGGTCGCAATGCGAGAAAAATCCTGGATAAACCGGCAATAATAACCCGCAAGTCCCAAGAAACTCCGGATCTCCGTCACCGACCTCGGCCTCGGCCATTACATCACAGCCTCGACCTTGGCGGGATCCACGGAAATGCCATCACCAGAAATCACGTGCCCCAGAAAGTGCACCTCGCCGAGCCAAAAATCGCACTTGCTGAGCTTCGCATACAACTGGTGATCTCGCAACGTCTGCAGCACCACACCCAAATGGTACGCATGCTCCTCAGCAGACTGCGAATAAACAAGGATGTCGTCCACAAAGATGACCACGAACTGGTCCAAATATGGATGAAACACCCTCTGCATCAAGTCCATGAAGGCTGCAGGGGTATTGGTGAGCCCAAACGGCATCACCAAGAACTCATAATGCCCGTACCTCGTACTGAATGCAGTCTTCTCCACATCGGACTCGCGAATTCTCAGCTGATAGTAACCAGACCGCAAATCAATCCTCGAGAACACTCGCGCAGACTGAAGCTGGTCGAACAAGTCATCGATCCGTGGCAACGGATACTTGTTCTTAATGGTCACGTCATTCAGCTGCAGATAGTCAATGCACAACTGCAGACTACCGTCCTTCTTCTTCACAAACAACACGGGCGCACCCCAAGGGGAAAAGCTCGAACGAACATACCCCTTGGCCAGCAGTTCCTACAACTGCACCCTCAACTCCCTCAACTCAGCGGGGGCCATACGGTAGGGAGCCTTCTCCAAAGGTCCCGTACCAGGCACAACCTCGATCACGAAATCGATCTCCCGCGGGGGAGGTAATCCAGGTAACTCCTCAGGAAAAACGTCGGGAAACTCGCACACCACCACAATGTCCTCGACATCCGGCTCCATCCGGTCAGACACAACTACTGACGCGAGAAAACCCTGACAACCAGAATCAAGCAATCGACGGGCTCGAATAGCAGAGATAAGGAATCGAGAAGAGGCGGAACGGATACCTTGGAAATAGAAGGTCCTCTTACTCGGATGCTGGAAGTAGACCCTCTTCATTCCATAATCCACCACCGCTCCATGAGTCTCGAGCCAATCCATGCCTAGAATCACATCATAATCCCGAAGCTGCAACGCATACAACCTGCCTGGCATACTCCGCCCATCGATCCAAACCGGAACCTGATCGAAGCAATACGGAGTGACCATAAAGTCACCCGAAGGCAACTCCACTGCCAAATCACAGGACAACTGGGTCACCGGCTCCTCGACGCTCGACGCGAAATCCTCCGAAATAAACGAATGAGACGCGCCAGAATCGAACAAAACCCGAGCTGCACAACCCAAAATCTGAACGGTACCTTCCACGAGCTGCGACGCCACTGCCTCTGCCCTGGTCATGTGCGTGATCTGGCCCCGAGCCCTCTGCCTGCCTCCCACGCTGGCTGACCTGGGTAGCGGCGGATACTGTCCCTGTTGCTGCTGCTGCTGCCTCTACTGCAGGGGAACCTGCTGCTGCGGCGGCCTCTGAGGACAGTCACGCGCCATATGCCCTGGCTGGTCACACCGAAAACAGATGATCGGCGTCGTGCACTGCCTGCCTGGGTGGGTCCCACCACACCGTGGACAAGGTTCTCGCGATCCACCCACTGATCCCTGACGCTGCAAAGAAATCGGCTGCTATACACTGCCCGATGAAGCCTGCCCCTGATCCTTGGACTTCTTCTTCCGGAAATTCTTCGAGAGGAACTTCTTGACCTTCGAGCCAAAGGACGCAGATCATGTCACCGAAGCTGCCGATGCCGGTACTCCTGAACCACCCGACGCATGCTGGAAGAAACCCTGCTGCTGGGTAGCCGACTGCTGGCTGCGACCTGACAAAGACTACCCCTGGCTGATCGGTCCTCGAGTCCTCTGCATATCCATCTCCAAGGAAATCGTAACACGAGACGCCGTCTCTAGATCAGTGGCCCCATTCGCGATCAAATGGTGCCTCAGCTCCAGCCTCAAGCCCTGCACAAACTGCGCGGTCCTCACCCTCTCATGCTCCATGATGTGAGGTGCATACCGACCCAGCTCGACAAATCGGGCCCTGTACTGTAACACGGACATGTCACCATGCACCAGCTCCAGAAACTCCCGCATCCGCTGCGTAGCAACGACGTCTGGACAGTACGTACGCTCGAAAGCACTGACAAAGTCATCCCACTCGATCTGCTCAAGTGGACGAAGCTGAAAGGACGTCTTCCACTCGGAAGACCACCACCTCCGAGCCGTACCCTGCAACTGGATGTAGGCCAACACTACTCTGTCCTCGGCAGCACTCTTCGCAGAACTGAACACCCGCTCCATCTCATCGAGCCAATCACGAGCCGCATCAGGGTCTGCCTGGCCGCTAAAGTAAGGTGGATGGAACTGCATAAAGTCCCACACCGCTCGGCCTGGCCCACCCCTGGCTGACGAGCCCTCACCAGCCTCTCCGCCGAACTGCTGAGCCATGAGATGGTACATGCCACGGAAGAAATCCTCGGCCCCCGGAGCTCTCGCAGTATCCGCGGCCTCGGTAGCTCCGGGAACTCTACTATGCTCCTCCTGGTCCCTCTGGACCCCCCGCTGGATCTCCTGACCTCCAGCCGACTGCCCCTGCTGAGAGCGAGAACTCCTCCTCGGCGCCATACTCGCTCCTGAAGCAAAAGACAGAAAACACGAAAACGGCAAGGTCAAAATAAACACACGGTGCCCAATGCCAGCGTCACATGTACATCATCGTTGTGGACTAGTGGACCACTACAATTACCTATGATTCTCACGTAATTCCACAACCACGCTCTGATACCAGCTGTAATGACCCGAGAATCCGATTACCGGGAAGGCCCGATAACCCGAGACTCGCACCGTCACCCACGAGCCCGAAGACCGGAAGGGTTAAAAGGATGGTGTGGAGACTACACAAGCATCACAAATAATTGCAGAAGTTAAACAGTTATAATATTAAGCAGGAAATAAATTAGCACATTACATGGTCCACAATAAAATAACAACAACAGCAAGAACAGTCCACGACTAGTACAGTGACAAGAAAGAAAAGTAGAGCTACACGGGGCATACCCCGGCTCTGACCTCTGGCACTACCTCTGGGCACCCGCACCACGGTGCGCTCCTGACGCGCTCCCCGAAGGTGGCGTCTCACCTGAAACACGGTGAAAACACCCAGGGAATGAGTCTCGGAACAAGACTCAGTAGGGATCACTCGAACCCTACCTCGTAAAACGAGAAACCACTACTCTAGCGGTAGGAAAGTACCTCGGAAAGGAAAGTCATGTACTCTACAGAACTAGACCCTACGACACGCAAACCGACACCTGTGTCACAGTACGAGAAGACCAAAACCAACGGTCGAACCGTAAACTCGAAGGTCGGAAACACACGACTGACAGTCTGCCACTCCGTACTCGACAGGAGTACCACCCACTTAGAAGCACAGCCGGTAGCGTCCCCTGACGTCTTACACCGCACCGCAGGTGAACCGCCTGACGTGGTAGGTCCTACCCGAGGCGCAGACACCGTACAAGTAACTCACAACAAGTGACTAGCTGGGGTCACGCCCGTCGACGTGCGTCCACAGTCCCCAACCACGTGTGCACACACAGACCACGCGTCCTAGGTCTGGCCCTCTGACCGGTTTTCCCCTGGCACTGGACTCTGATGTGACGAGGGGTCCGACGGTAACCAGTCTAAAATCGTCCTCAGGGTAAGCC
The DNA here is from genome assembly GCA_022559845.1 of Amorphophallus konjac. Lineage (NCBI taxonomy): Eukaryota > Viridiplantae > Streptophyta > Magnoliopsida > Alismatales > Araceae > Amorphophallus > Amorphophallus konjac. Next base: position 21,130,732 of record CM040126.1, on the reverse strand, counting down.
CGTACACCACTCCCTGGTGCAACTAGCACACGCGTACTAGCAGGCTACGACTAGTGGAGGGTCACAAAGGAGTAGACTATCAAGTCAACGGAAAACGACATCCGAACCTGACGAAGTACGTGGGCTGTCCCACGTACCATCACCGTCGCACGGTGACCACGGTCGGAAAAGAAACGGACTCACCGCCCACGGCCAAACGCATGACCAAGGCAAACGGAACCTCCGGATACCAAAAACACGGTCACGGAACTCCACGGGGTGCCCGGGACGCACACACGGCCCAAGGGGAACACCCAACAACAGCCAGATCGCGCTAGGGATACCTAGCGCGACACGGAAGAACGCGCTAGGGCCCCCTAGCGTGACAAGGGACATCGCGCTAGGGCCTCCTAGCGCGACAAGGCACGTCGCGCTAGGGATGCCTAGCGCGACAAGGCTGATCGCGCTAGGACCCCGTAGCGCGACAGGAACCGCCTCCTGTTCATCTTCTCCGATGAACGCGCTCGGTCGGGGCAGCGCGACCTCCAAGAACGCGCTACTGGAGTATAGCGCGTTCTCAGTCCGCGGCCGAAAACGGTAGAAACGCCCAAAAATTCTAACCACGCCCCTATGCCTCCATAGGAGAGGGGGAAATCAAGGGGGAAGACCCCTGGGGACCCCTAGCATGATTCTAGGTCATCAAAACACGAAATCATGCATCAAATCCATAGATCGGGCGAACTCTCCCCAAATCATGGAAAAACCCAAAAACGCTCAAACGATCCCCTCTCAGCCTCCCCGCGGCCTATAAATCACGGAAAAGATCGGCATGAGGCTAAGGAACGTCACCCTACCTCAATGGAGCAAATGCTCTGCCGAATCAATCACGAATCACGAAGAACGCTTTAAGCTTCACGAACTCCCCACGCTTCCCACGCACGCCGCACGCCCACGAGCTCGCCTCGCCGCCGCCCACACGTCCGCGCCGTCACCCCGCCGCCGTCCGTAGCCGGAGAGGGGTTCGCCGCGTCCGAATGGGAGAGAGGGAGAGTGGAGGGTGTCACGGTGGGAAGAAACGGAGGAAGAGGAAGAAGAAGAAAGAGAAAGGAGAAAAGAAAAAGAAAAAGAATTAGGACTTTATAGAAAATCCGAATTTTCGGAAAAATACCAAAAAATAGAAAAATACATTTTTGGAATCATCGGAACGCACCGATCGCAACGGCACCACTCGTGCCCGGGTGAACCGCCCGGTTCGCCTACAGCGAGCTTCCGAAGAAAAAGCCGAAACACACACCGGGAATCGGAAAACACACGCGGAAAAGCCGCGGAACGTCTCCGGGCCTCCGAAACGACTCCGGATCGCGCCGATCCGAACACGAAAGATGAAATTTCGGACACAACAGAGCTGGATGCTCCGAAAACCAGATCCGGGACCCACGAAGAAGGATCCGAAAGGTCCGAGATATTACAGTGTTACCTCGATTAGCGTGCCCATAGGTGTGGCGGGTCGGGGTGACCCCACGTGTTCCGGACTTTCGTGTTACGTATGATCGAGTCACCGTGCATCGGTGGGTGTGCGGTGGGGTCTCCCCCGCATGTCGTGGGTTTCCTTTGGAAGGCGATTCCCATGTAGGCCATGTGCTTGGCCTTGGACTGCGAGTCCAGTAATCCGGCCTGGGGCTGGAGGTTTCCCGCTTGCTACAAGATGGGAAATCGTCGTGGTGGCTTGTGTGCTGCCTTGGGAATCGTGCTTCTGCGTTTTCCGTGTGGCCCGTGTGGGTGGCCTTACCCCTTTACATTCCCTTCCCGAGGGAGTGGTCTTGACGGCTCGTGAATTATCTCGGTACTCGTGCTACCGTGGTTTTAGACCTAGAGATTGGACTAGATTGACGGCCTTGTGCTGTTGCGTACAACGGTCCTGACCCCGAGTCTTGTGACTCAAGGACCGTTGGGTGTAGTGCGTCTAGAGGACTGCCCAGAGTCCAGTGGCTTAGTGCCACTTGAGTTTTCTCGACTCTCGCGCACGGTGCATGCGTGACCGTGGACTGCGAGTCCTGTTTCTTCTCCGACTGTGGTCGCCGTGCGACAGGGCCGGTACGTGCGGTGGTCCCCGTGCGTCGTCGGATTCGGATGTTGTTTTCCGTTGAGTTGAGAGTCTACTCCTTCAGTGACCCTCCGCTAGTCGTAGCCTACCAGTACGCGTGTGCTGGTCGCACCAGGGAGTGGTGTACGGGCTTACCCTGAGGACGGTTTTAGACTGGTTATTGTCGGGCCCCTCGTCAAATCAGAGTCCAGTGCCAGAGGAAAACCAGTCAGAGGGCCAGACCTAGGACGCGTGGTCTGTGTGTGCACACGTGGTTGGGGACAGTGGACGCACGTCGACGGGCGTGACCCCAGCTAGTCACTTGTTGTGGTTACTTGTGCGGTGTTCGCGCCTCGGGTAGGACCTACCACGTCAGGCGGTTCACCTGCGGCGCGGTGTAAGACGTCAGGGGACGCTACCGGCTGTGCTTCTAGTGGGTTGTACTCCTGTCGAGTACGGAGTGACAGACTGTCAGTCTCTGTGTCTTTGACCTTCGGGTTTTCGGTCGTGTTGACCGGTGAGTTCGGTTGTTTCACCTTGGCGCGTGTGTCGGTTCTTGCGCCGTGAGACTAGTGCTAGTGGCTTTACCGAGGTGGCGTCTTGTGCTGAGGTACCCACGATCGGATGGTCGGGGTTGCACCTTGGACAGCGTGTCCAGGTTGGCTGTCCGGGGGACAGGCCTCTACGGCGTGGTTACCGTGTGTTTTTACTTCGGTAGGTGGTACTAGCGTGGTTTGGTAGCTTCGACTTCGTGATCGAGGTGTGCCTTCTGGCAGTAGGAGTAGCTGTAGTGCCGAGTTTTGACCGGCCACTGGTTTGCTGTTCCTGCTGTAGTTGTAGCTCTCCTTTCCGCTACCGCCGTTGTTTCCGGTTGTGGTTTCGCGGGATCCCTGCTGAGTCTCTGTTTTAGAGACTCATTCCCTGCTTTTCAGGTGTGGTGGTTCTTCCTCGAGGTTCGAGGGTGCGGAGCGGAGGTTCTCAGTTGCCAGCTTGCCGGGCCGAGTGTTCACTTGACATGTGGTACGTTTTACTGCTTTAGACTGTACTTTCTATTGGACTGGACTCTGTTGTAGTTGTTTATTTATTTCTGTTAATTTTTGAGTTGTCCTGCTTTATTTCTTATTTCTTTGTGCCTCCACACTCCTTTTAGCCCTTCCGAGCCGTCCCGGCTCGTGGGCGGCGGTGCGAGTCTCGGGTTATCGGGCCTTCCCGGTAATCGGATTCTCGGGTCGTTACAAGCACTCTCCGCCGTTGCACCTCCACTTCCCACCTCTTCGCACTCCCTCTCTCCCCATTTCCTTTCTCTATCCCTGCTCACCGCCACTGCCACACCGGCACACTCGCACGCCCTCACTCCCGCACCCACGAGCACCTCCTGCGCCACCGTCTCCCGTAGCCAAGCCCCCACGGAATGCACGTTCCCCCTCTCTCTCTCTCCTCTCATCCCACTCTCTCTCTCGCGATCGCCGCAGCCCCTCCCTTGCATGCCAGCTCTCACTGTCTCCACTGCATCAACGCCACCGCACAGCCCCCTCACTACACACCGCGCCCCCCTTACCCCTCTCTCCTCCTTTCCCTCTCTCTCTGCTAACCGGCTCCCTCATCTCCCTCTCACCTTCCCCCCCACACACACAGCCCCACCGGCCCTGCTCTCTCTCTCCTCTGCCCTGCACACACACAGACCGACAGTCGCCATTGTCATCGCCGTTTCTCCTCTCCTGTCTCTCTCTCTCACCCCATGCACATAGCCTTTCTCCGCTCTCTTTATCTCTCTCTGTACACACAGGCCCGTCGCGTTCCCTCTCTCTACCTCCCCGTCTCCCTCTCCCACAGTTCACGTAGTGTCCACCTCCGCTCTCGTCCCCCTCTCCCTATCTCTCTAAAACTCACTCACCCACTCCCTTCTCTTGCTCACAGCACACACGTCGCACGGGCATCCTCTCCTCGCCTCCCTCTCCCCTCTTCTCACCCTATGCATACACACACTCCACACACGCCAACACCGTGGATCGGCCCTCCTTCTCCTCCTCTCCCCGTCACCTCCCGGCGCACCGGCGGCCGCCGTTGACTATGGCCAGTCAGTCGACGATGCGCAACGAGAAGACCACCGGTGCCATGGACTGCTTCAAGAGCGGCAGGTGGGGGCCATTGGGGGTGGCCACGAGCACGAAGTCGGTGGGCTGTTGGTGCGAGAGCCTCGCCCAGAGGGAGACCCCAAGGTGCACGCTGTGGTAGAAGGCCGCGCCGTGCTGCATCGATGGCATCAGTGGGAGCGCCGGGACGAGGACGAGAACCAGACGGAGGTGCGGGCGAGAACTCGTGCTACAGCTCCACAGGGTCGTCGTCGTCATAGTAGGTTGAGCAGAGGGAGATGTGGCGGTTGATGCGGAAGGTGGCGAGGGGGGTCGGAGGTGGAGGGGGAGAGGAGACGGTGGACCGGAGGGAGAGAGAGCAGGGGAGGGGGACTGGAAGGGGTTTGGAGGGGGAGGGGAGGGTTGCCTCTCTCTCTCTCTCTCTCATAACTAGGGGTGAGTTAGTCTTTTCATAATGTTGGGTTAATTTAACCCTGATTTAATTATTTTTTATCAATTTAAAATAACGACATGGACTTATTTGAACGACGGAGATAATTATAGGCAATTTTAAGATAATAGTCAGATTTGAGAGACTAATCGGCAATTCGATAAGTTTATAAGGACTAATATGTAAAAATCCCATATATATATATATATATAGCATTAGAAAAAAATAATATTTTATGTACCGAATCTGGTATATAAAGTCACATCAATTTATAACATTTATTCTCGTTGGCTCAAAAATAAAGTGAAAAGATCATTTCGGCGTAGAGAAGATACCCCACGTCAGATGATAAGACACTTTTTCACACATTAAAGACGGAGCACACTCGATGAAAAAGTACACGATTGAAATATTTTGTAGAAGAATAAGATATTTTATATTTGAGTGAAACGTTTCGTTACAAGAATAAAATATTTTATTTGAATTCAGAAATAAATCAATGAATTATTTTGTACAAATAAAATAATTTGTTACATGAACGAAATATTTGTTATAAGGATAAAATGTTACATAAATGAAATATTTTGTTACATGAACAAAATATTTGTTATAAAGATAAAATACTACAAAAATGAAATATTTTGTTATAATAATGAAATTTAATAAATTATTTCAATTCTATACAAAATATTTTATATCCGTAATAAAATATTTTATTTATTTACTAAATATTTCAGTCACGTGTTTTCTCGTCGAATATGCTCCGTCTTTAATGCGATTAAAAAATGAACCGTATCATCTGACGCGGGATGTCATTTCTGCGCAGAAATGATCTTTTCACTTTTTTTTAAGGTTAACGAGAATAAATGTTATAAGTTGACGTGACTTTGTACATCAAATTTGATACATAAAATATTACTTAAAAAAGGCGGGGGCTCTTGTCATTCTTTTTATTTTAAAAGTGTATTAAAAATAAATATTCTTTCATTATATAGCTCTACAGGGGGTCGTCGAATGCCCACTGCCCAAGGGTCAATTTTTAAGACGGGATGTTAGATGTGCACTTGTAACATTAGCGTCTGTGGCCTTCTGTTAAAATAGGAAAATCGGTTTTGTAGCATTTTTTACGTCATAAAGGAGACACCTTTGACGCACAGTATTTGGTTAATATTATTATTTGATATTTAAATTTCACTTCTGATAGTTATGTTAGAGGGATTCAACTCCCGGATTTGTGAAGGTTTATGTATGAACTATGAACATCGTTTGTGTAGGCAGATTTATTGTGATATTGTGTAAGAAGATTCCCTAATCGGAGGGAAATACTTAAAGAGACTTTTGTGAATTAAATACTTAAAAAGACTTTTGCAAATATTCTGACAAAAATATTGCAGATTTATATATATTCTGACAAATATAAATATATATATATATATATGATATATGGGAAAGAGATGGTCATATTCGTAGAGCAGGATTCCATCTAGCATCTTGCTTGCTAAGGCTGCGGCTGTGAATGACAATTTTTTTTCAATTGAGATGATTCAATAATAAAATATGAACAAAGATAAAACATAACCACGTAGATGAGATGAGGTGCATACGGTTAACTCACACTCCCATTCCATGTTGTTCTATAAATAAAACTAATTTACGTGTACATATATTCTCTTATCGTCGGGTTTTTTATGATTTTTTTGCATAAAAATATTATTAAATAAAATTTATAAAAAAATTATTCACAAAAATATATTAATAAATATATCACTGTGTAAATCTAAATTGTACAAACATATCATATTTATTTGTAAACATACCACTTCTTTTTACTAAAAAATTATAAAAAATATGCTCAAGTGACATTTACGTATTTTTTAAATTAAAACAATAATAAATCCATTGGTGGACCCCTCTTTTTCCTCGTCACACTCCCTGGCGTTGTCAGATTATTCAAATCGGATCATCATCATTTTATAAATTTGACACATTCATCCCCTAAATAAAGAGAAATATCTATTAACCTTTTTATCTCTGCATCCAAGATTCTCACCTTCCACAGGAGCACCTGCACTCAGAAGGGGAAAAGAAACCAGTGCGTCTCACCGCAGATCCTAACAGTGCCCACAAGGACCACAACCCATATGACATTCACCGGAGAAACATATTAGCTCATGAAACACAGATGTTGGCACTTAGCAAGTATTTCCCATAAGTTATCCAAATCTAAATTCGATAAACAGACAGCTGGATCTCAGCTTCACATAAGCAAAATCGAAAAAGCAGCAAGCCCACGAAGAGAGAACAATGTGGCGTCAATGATTTCACTTCGTGTCAGGCATCTCAAAATATCCAAAAGCACATGAAAAAGATATTGCTAAATGTACTAGCAACAGTATAAAGGGAAAGGCCCCAGCAAGAACCTAATAACCTTCAGTAATGTGCTTGCAGCAACAGTTGCCATGTCTTGCCAGATTCTGCAAAAAGTTTTTAATGCACTCAAATTAGTCACATTCCACAGAGAGAGACTCAACTCAGCAATTAACGAAGTAAGCTCACTATTTTATTTAGGGTTTCTATTCCAAATATACCGCCCAATTCCTCCGTATTTAACTGTATATCACTAGATCATCATATTAGACAGGATACCCAAGAAATCTATGTATAATATCTTCTAGACCCTCACCATCAATGTCTGTCTATTTAACTAGACGTGAGTCAAGGCTCAACCGAAGGAAGAATTGGTACACACAGAGTAGACTTAATCAATATGTCCAATATAAAGTTCCAATTACATAGTGCAACAACAAGGAAGAGGTCACTCCCTTTCTTTTGAAACATAGAGGAACCAAATTATTGTCTAATATTTTTCTCCCTTGCACTATATTTAACATCCAATCTTTAACCAACAAAATAATAATAATAATAATAATAATAAAGTTTGTTGTGTGAGTAGCCATACTACAAGCATATCTCATCTAACAAAAACTAACCATGATTAGAAAATTGACTAGACATTTACTATCTATTTATTGCATTTTTTTACTTTGATCACTCTCTTTTTTATTATTTAGCAGACTATGTTCCAATCAGCTTCTTGGCTGACGGTCATCCAACTGAAGATCATACATCCCTAGAGTCCTATGCACCACAATTCAGCCAACTTCCAACCATTTATCAAAAGAAAAAACCAACAAATTGATTAAAATTAATAGTGAGCAGCATCATTCATAAAAGGGAAAAACAAAAACACCTATCCTCCAAAGCTCTCTAGTCCGGTAATAAAGGATAGACATGAGGAAAAAATAATGGACATTAAAATATTAAAATATCTTGATAAGTAGAGTCTCATTCAACAAGGGGAATTTTCCCCCTTGTTTAACATTCCTTCAAAAGGAATAGAAAGAGCCAGGAACCAGGTCTGCATGATTTTTCCGTAACCAAAAACTAAATCAGGCCATATTCCATTTCCACTCATATGGTATTGAGAACTCTTGGGCTAATCGTCGCTCAATCACGGCAAGAGAGATATGCCCTTCATATTTCTAAGACCATCATCTCTAATCAGCAAGCATGTGCCCTAAATCCCCATCTCCCGTCATTGTCATCCCTGAGTTAAGATAATCAATACCGGGCCATCCCTTCTGAAACACCACTTTTCCATATTCACTTCTGTCCCTTCTAAAGAAACATCACTGTTCCACCACCACTACAGCTCATAGATCAAGCACTCCAGTAGTTGCCAGAAATTGGAAACTTGTACCCTTTAAACCTTCCTCATATTCTAAGACACTCAATGCTCCGACACCACTACAGCTGGTAGAGCAACCTCACCACTAACTGCCAGTAAGGCAAAACATGTTAAACCTTCCCCGTACACACCAATCAACACTCAACATAGCTAGCTCTAGTGTAGCATACTTCTGCTATCAACCGCATAAGGATGCCATCCAGATCTCCAAAAACCAATGAGAGCCACGTTATGTGCTCCAATGTCAAACTTGATATTCTTCCAGGCAACAAAGATTAAGAGATCACAAATCAAATCCATATGGAGAACCAATCCTAACAAGGAGCTTCAAACTTAAATCTACGTGTGGAAAATGATGTGATTTGATCTTCTCAAGACCTCCACATTGCCGATCGCACCTTAGTCACAAAAATAAAAGTCAAAACAGTCACCACCTAAATCTTGGTGAACATATCAATACCATGCTTATTAAATAAGTCATACGTATCCAAGCATATTGCTTAGTCTCAATGCTAAACAATAAATCACTCCCAGATAGGACGCACCAAAGCATCATTGATTCTCTAGACTACTCCAGTTCTTGCTTCGTTCCTGATCCTACTCCCCTTTAGTGCCTCTAAGAGTAACCATCCTGTCCTCTCCCCCTTCTACTCCGCCGCTGGTATCGTCCAACAAACCCCGCCACAGCCCCCCCCCCCACCCCCAAAAAAAAAACACCACAACAAATAATTTATTTTCCAACAGGGAAAGGCACGTCCCTTCCAAATTTCCAAATGCAGTTTATTCCTCTCTACATGCACTTTCTTCCTGTCAATACTTGCTCTTGCCTCGTTCAAATTAACCACTATTTTTTCTTGTGGAAGCCTGGAAGGTATCAAATACCTATTATGTATGTCAATATATGCTATTGCCTCGTTGAGGACATTCTCTATACCTTCGCACAGGATTAAATCATCTATAGCAAAATTAAAATGGCAGGTTAACGAAAAAATTTGGACTACAGGATTGCTGTCCCTACACACATTAGAACCCGCTGACCTCCACCGAGCCCCATCTTCTTAAATCGAAGATCCCATTACACCACTAAAAATACAAATTTGACATAAGAATTAAAGGAGGGGTGGAATGGAGAGGCTCACCATGCGGGGAGAGCTAGAGCTGGAGGCGGAGCTCCTCCTTCTCCTCGGTGAGGAGGCGGAGTACATAGGGCGTCACCCGGAGGACGGCGACCACGGCCCCCATGATGGCGATGTGGGTCTTCAGCTGCCTGTGCGCCGCCTCCTTGTCCGGCCGCCGGATCGCCCCCAGAAACATCCTTCCCGCGCGTCCCTCGTCACCTTCACGTCCAAGTAGAAGGAGACCCTGCGCGCACCACAAAACCCTGGACCAGAAAGATCGAACAGAAACCCTAGGCGCCGGGGAGGCTTGTGATTTATCATTTATGAAGGATTTTTTCACAACAATACCCCTGTAAAGTTTATATTTGTATGTAACCTTTTACTTTTCCAATATTAACACATATACCTTTATATACCTAGTATTACTGTGGATATACCATCGCCGTAACACCGTTACGTTAAATGTTTTTTACCTTATTCGGCACATCAAGAAGAACAAAGCCCGTAAAAAATTGGCGCTTTATATATATAGGGTAGTGTTCACATGGTGCCGGCCCTATGGAGCCGGCATCTCATCCGTTCATTTTCGGAGGAAATAATCTCACCTTCCGTTAATATAGCTCCCGGTTAATCGACCCCACCTCTCCCGTATTCTCGCTGCCATATATATATATATATATATATATATATAAACGTGGGAAAACAATCGTCGAGTTAAAAAGGTCCCGAATCATACTTGGAATTAATTATATATTATCCCGATAAACGTCTAATACGAAGAGACATGTATACTCTCCCATGAATCCCATATGGATTATAAATCTCTTTAATCCCATGGAAAAATTTATTGGTACTTAATTGTATACTCTGTGATAAATACTATGCAATCATGTAGAAGAAGGACGATCGACCATTATTTTAAGTGCTCATTTCCTGCCGCAGTCACGCTAATTTATAATTAAATATGATATACGTTCGCATTATTCGTGAATTGTGATATGTAATTAGTAGCTCGGTGAGGTCCGGCAACGATGACAGTTGCTGAAAAGAAATAATTAATTCCAAGTCAGATTCGAGACCTTTTCAGGCAGCAGGAATACGGGAGGGGTGGGGTCGGTTAACCAGGAGTTATATTAACGAAGGGTGAGATTATTTTCCCGAGAAATGAACAGATGAGATGCCGGCCCCATGGGAGCGCACCCATGGGGCCGGCACCATGTGAACACTACCCTATATATATATATATATATAAGTACCATATGCATTTAATTGGCTGAGATAATGGTGTACGAGGAGAGTTTGACAAATTGAGTCGGGACGAAATCTTAGATGCGTCGTCAAGAATAAAACCCGTAAAAAATTGGCACTTTATATATATATATATATATGTGTGTGTGTGTGTGTGTGTACAAATACCATATGCATTTAATTGGCTAAGATGATGGTGTACGAGGAGGGTTTGACAAATCGAGTCACGACCTGTCCCGTCCCAATCATAGATCGGGACGATCGGTCTGTGAGACGTAACCGATTCGCTATATATATTTGACATTTTATTTTAAACATAAAACATTTTATAAATCAGTTGGTTAAGCGACTTCATTCGTTCGGCGGCGATTTGAATTTAAAACTCACCGATTTCATACATTTTCTCTTTTCTTTTTAAGGTTTTCAATCAGAAAAACTTAAAAACTTAGAGATGTTCACATGATTCTACCCTGAGGCACATTAGACGAAACGGATGAACCGCCTAACCAACTAAGCTAAGATTTCTTTTATATTATTTTACATATATTAGATATTTAAAAGTTTCTTTTTTATCTTGGTATCTTGCGAGACAGAGCGGGACGGATCGTGTAGCAACCCTGGTAAAAATAAAAGGAAATAAAAACCCCAATTGATCAAAATAAGATTAAAAGATTTAATGAATAAATGATAAGAGCCTAAAGAAGTAAATAATAAACCAAAATGTAAATAACGCCTTGATTCAAGGCGCTACTTCAAAAGGAAACGCCCTTATACAAGGCGCGAATTCCAGAAAGGACGACCACAGCATATGTCGTCAATTCTTAAACGGCCAAAATAATAAAAAAGGGCAAGTAAACGTGACGCCCTTCACATGGACGCGTTTTACATAAGAAATGACTTTAACAAAGGCGTCAATTTAAACTAACGCCATATGACAAGGCGTTAATTCCGTTCGAGTTTCGTTCGACTTAGGAGACTATCCAGAGTAAGTTTCTGGATAACTACGTGGAAGATTGAATAGAGTAAGAACTCTATTAGAGAAATATTACTTCCAATACGATACTAACTCCATTAGATCGTAAAAACCCTATAAATAACCCTTCATGTCGAACCCTAATAGGCTATTTGGTTGAAGGAAGTTCTGCTGCCATACGTGAAGAACAGGTAATGTTCTTCTTCCTCTGCCTTCAGTCAGAGAATATGAAGATTATTAATCGTTCTTCATCTTCTTCTTCTGTAGGTTGCCTGCATCGATCCCTCCTGTCTAGCTGAAGGACGTGAGGTTCTTCATCGACGTCCTCTTCTTCCGTTCACTGTGAAGGGGGGGGGGGAGCTGTTAATATCTACATCTGAAACCTAAGAACAACACCATGTTCATCTATTATCACTCTAAGGGCTGCTGTTGCTTGGCGGTTGTTGGTGTTGCTATTGTTTAAAATTCATGAGTAGCTGTTCTCAGGACACTCTGTTTAGAACAGAGTATCGTTCTCTCTTCAACTTTCTTCACGTTCCTTCACCAGAACATTCATCAGGTAGGTTTTCTCAAGGATTGTAGCCCAAAGTAACTTATGAAATCATATTGATAATATATATTCGTGCATGCATATAGTTTCATGAGCTTTTAATGTTTTCTATGACTTTTGGAAAGAAGCGACCCAGCTTAGGGCGCTAATTCAAGAAAGGACGCCCGACACAAGAGGCGTTAATTTCAGATAATTAATTAATACTCATGTTTAGAAATTGAATAACTATGAAACCTGTAAGGTAATTCAATGCATGATCACATATATCAAATCCTGCTATTTTTCTTGTCCTGACCCTGTACTAGTTTACTTAAATTTTATTATCCTTGAAATTACCACTGATTCATATTAATTCTGGAACATCTTGAATTAACGACCTGATGCAGGCCGTTTCTTATAGAACTGACGCCCCACCAAAGGACACTAATTTGAAATTAACGCCCCTGCCTAAGGCGAGTTTCATGAAAATTCCAGAAATTAGAAATTTATGCAAAATAGAAAATATAAGGGACGACTGCTGTATAAGTCGTCAAATTGTAAATAAACGCCCCTGTAAAAGGCGTTAATTTGATAAGTAACGACTTAGAGGAAGTCGCTAATTTCCTGTATAATTATTTTAAACTGTTACTGTTAACCGAGGGTTTCATATGTATATTTATGTATATATATATATATATATATCGGCACTATATTCCAGTCCGTGAATATAGTCCCATGTTTCATGATGTTTTATCGTTTACCCACTAACTCTCAGTGACATACAAGCTCTCCATTGGACATTCCGTTCCTTTGGACTAGCGAGTTAGTCATAGAGACCTCCGTAAGACTCCTCCAGCCTTGGATTCCCTCAAGGCCGACTGAGCTGGTTGTACCATAAAAACCTATCACACTATTTTTGCCATGTCACTCTATAAGAAACATGGTATACCGGCCCTCATTTTATGCTATGTGTATAATATGAGAAGTATCTAAATAAATGGGGAAAGCATGTCTTTATTGAGATGTTCTTGTGGATCCCAATTCTATATCAACATTATTCTGATGTTCTTGTGGACCTCAATTCTATATTAAAAGAGTGACCGTCTACTTGCGGGCACTTACTTGTCATGGTACCCAAGTTAGGGAACCAATTCCTCCTAGTTGTATCGATACTCGTGATTGCACCGTTATTATCGTCATTATGGTCATGTTCAAATCCTTGAAATGCTATCTACCTCTAAGTTCATACAAGTTCTTTATCCTTGAAACTCCATATTGGCTATACACCAAGTGGATGTCAAAATACATGATCAATGCCTGCGCATATAGGGCCCAATCTAGTCCTGGGAGGAGCATCCAAAAGTACTAGTGCCCATGAGAGTTGTAATGATAACGGTATTGGCATTATACTGAAGTGCATGACTAGCTTAATTGGACACTCCACAAAAATCTCGTACTTGACTCAACTTGACATGACATGACATGACTTGCTTCACCCGAAAAAAAAAGGGTAATTTATATACTTGCTTGAAACGTGATAGCCAAGTTCCCGACATGACATGATGAAATTACTTGCTTGAACATCCTGACATCTATTACTTGAAAGTTCATGAATAGTTCACCTTGTTATCTTGTTGATATACTCTCTATCTTGTCGTTTTATGCGAGCATGCATAGCTATAGTGCATTCATGGAAAGATGTAATTACTTAAACCCCTTGCTAGTTCTTGAGATATAATTTCCTACTGAGCGTTCGCTCACTCAGTGTTTCCATACTTTTCAGGTAAGTCCGAGGACGAGACCCAAACTGACGGGGAAGGTCAAGAGTGAAAGAGTTAGAGCTATTCAAGCGTCCATCAGTCCTGTCTTCTCTATATTTTTTTGTTGAGTCAGAAATATACCTTTCTTTTATTGAGTCTAGTATTGCAAGGGTTTGTAATAGACATATTCTTATTAAAGGAATAAATGGATTGGGTTATCTTTATATTTGCGCACTCTGTCTTTGTGTCGAATACACTACTACTCTGATTGACATGATTGATATAAACTCGTCACGCATCTACGGGTATCTTCCGCGCTCGGGGCGTGACAGTTTTTGTGGTATCAGAGCCTAGGGTATTCAATTCCTAGGAAACCCAAGTCCAAGGATAAGTCTGAACCTCTAACCAGTGAGATTGAGTAGAACCAAGGGTTAAAGTCAACATAGAATTAAAAGCCTTTTTAACGCCATCACATACTAATATAGCTATCGAAATTATAGGACAATGACTGCCGAACGTGCTCAATGGCGCAACATGCAACGCACTCTCCAAGGCATGACCCAGGCACTTCAACAAGTGGCACAAGGAGGTGCACATCGTGGAGCAGAAAATCTCCACCAAAGCTTCAAGAACATGAACCCTCCTAAGTTCATGGGATCCACTGATCCGGATGATGCCGAACACTGGATCCGAGAAACGGAACGTGTTTTTAGAGTCATGCAATGCTCGGACCAAGAGAAGGTCCTGTTAGCCACATTTCAATCAGAAAGAGACACCCGATCCTGGTGGGAGTCGGTAGAAGCCACATTAGATCAAGGACAAGTTACTTGGGAGGAGTTTGTTGAACATTTCAACAATAAATATTTCTCAGATCGAGTTCAAGAGAATAAAGCCGTTGAATTCGCCGCACTTAAGCAACGATCTTTGTCGGTGGCTGAATATGAAGCGCAGTTCTCTAGGTTGTCACGGTATGCTAAACACTTAGTTAGTACTGAGAAGATGAAAGCTCGAAGATTCCTTAATGGGCTCAGGCCCCAATATATCACACAACTGGCACCGATGGACATACAAGTCTATTCGGAGATGGTTCGAAGAGCCCAATTACTAGAAGATACCACGGAACTGTCTGATAGGATCCGTGGGAAAGACAAGAAGGAGAATGTTACTAGCTCCGGTACCTTCAAACCCAATTTCAAGAAGAGGCCAAGTAATGGAGGTATTCCCTCCCAGGAGCAAAAGTTCAAGAAGACCAAACCTTTCTCCATCACCACTACACCTGCTAAGGTGGTATGTAAGCACTGTGATAAGGCCGGGCACAAGGCCGAAGAATGTTGGAGGAAACTTGGAGTGTGTCTCCGTTGTGGGAGCCGTGATCATCGGATTCCCGACTGTCCCCTACTCAACGATCAAGCCGGTGATGGAAAGCGCCCGGTAACAAAGAATGCTCGTCTCCACGCAATTAAGGAGACCGAAGAAGACGAAGGCGGACTAGTAGAAGGTACACTGAAAGTTTGTTCTAAGTCTGCACATGTCTTATTTGATACGGGTGCATCACATTCTTTTATTTCCAAGAAGTTTGCTGACCCACTGCCTATGGAACCGGAATGGATGAAAATATTTTTATCTACTCCTCTCGGAAACGAAACCGATATTACTCACCATTATCAAAACTGTGAAGTCTTGGTAAAAGGAAGAAATCTTCCTATCAACCTCATATGTTTAGACCTAAAGGAATACGATGTCATATTGGGAGCAGATTGGTTATCTAGGTATCAGACAACTGTGGATTGCCGTAACAGCAAAGTTACTTTCAAGGACTTTCCAGAACTAGTCTATTCTAGCCCTAAGAGTCGGAGCAAGTCACCCCTTATTTTGGCTCTCCGAGCTAGCAAGCTAATAAGGAAAGGATGTGTATCTTTCCTTGTGTTTGTCACGATTAAGGAGGCCAAGGAAACTAAACTAGAAGACATCCCTGTTGTGCAAGAATTTCCGGATGTGTTTCCGGGAGATTTGCCTGGATTACCCCCACAAAGAGAAGTGGCCTTCACCATTGATTTGGTCCCTGGTGCTGGACCAGTTTCTAAGGCACCATATAGGATGTCCCCTGCTGAACTCAAGGAATTGAAGGAGCAATTAATGGAGCTTCTCAAGAAGGGATTTATTAGACCAAGCACTTCCCCGTGCGGAGCACCTGTGCTATTTGTAAAGAAGAAAGATGGATTCATGAGGTTATGCATCGACTATCGACAGTTGAATCATCTCACTATCAAGAACAAGTATCCACTGCCGAGAATCGATGAGTTATTTGATCAAATATCTGGATCCAAGTATTTTTCAAAGATTGATCTCAGGTCAGGTTATCACCAACTAAGGATCAAGGATGATGAGATTCATAAGACCGCATTCAGAAGCAGGTATGGCCATTATGAGTTTGTTGTTATGTCTTTTGGACTAACAAATGCCCCTGCTGCCTTCATGCAGTTGATGAATAGTATATTCAGACCTTATCTAGATCAATTCGTGGTGGTTTTCATTGATGATATATTGATTTACTCCAAGACCAAGGGAGAGCATGAGGAACATTTAAGGATTGCATTACAGATATTGAGGACAAATCAGCTATATGCAAAGCTCAGCAAATGTGAATTTTGGTTAAGAGAAGTAACTTTCTTGGGGCATGTTATATCAAAAGACGGTTTATCCGTAGATCCATCAAAGGTTGAAGCTGTAAGGAATTGGGAAAGACCGACCAATGCTAGCGAGGTCCGTAGTTTCTTGGGTCTTGCGGGCTACTATCGGCGATTCATCAAGGATTTCTCCAAGATAGCCGTACCACTCACTAGACTAACTCGCAAGGAGATACGCTATGAATGGAGCGAGAATTGTGAACAAAGCTTCCAAGCTCTCAAGGATCACTTGACTACTGCCCCAGTCTTAGCTCTACCAATTGAAGGAGAAAAGTTCGAGGTTTACACCGATGCATCTGGCATTGGCCTCGGATGTGTTTTAATGCAACAAGGGAAGGTTATAGCCTACTCTTCTCGCCAATTGAAGAAGCACGAGGAGAACTACCCAGTTCATGATTTAGAATTGGTTGCGGTAGTATTTGCACTAAAAATATAGAGACATTATCTGTATGGAGTGCAGTTTCTTGTATACTATAACCATAAAAGTCTTAAGTATCTCTTCTCTCAGAAGGAATTGAATATGAGGCAAAGACGTTGGCTAGAATATCTTAAGGACTTCGACTTTACTATACAATATCATCCTGGAAAGGGTAATCCTGTAGCTGATGCCCTTAGTCGAAAGCCGATAGCATTATTAGCCAACTGTATGATTCAGGAGTGGAAGTTGCTAGAACAATTCACTAGACTTAATATAAGCATGGACAAGGACAGTAGGTGTGTCACCTTATCACATATGAGCATACAGCCAGACTTGATATCCGAAATACAAGGACTTCAAGGTAGTGACCCGGTATTAGTGGAAATCAAGGGCAAACTAGAGGGACAATCTGTGTTCCAACTAGCTACAGATGGAAGGTTGTTATTCCAAAATAGAACTTGTATACCGGATTATCCAGAATTAAAGAAGAAGATCTTAGATGAAGCTCACAGATCAAGGTACACAATTCATCCAGGATCTACTAAGATGTACCAAGATTTAAAAAGGACCTTCTGGTGGCCCAACATGAAGAGAGAAGTCGCGGACTTTGTGTCTCGCTGTCTCACCTGCCAACAAGTTAAGGCTGAACATCAGAAGCCTGCCGAAAAGCTACATCCTCTGGATATTCCCAAATGGAAGTGGGAGGATATTGGTATGGATTTCATCATGGGTCTAACTAAATCAAAAGGAGGATATGATGGAATATGGGTAATCATTGACCGATTGACCAAATCAGCACACTTCTTGCCAATCAAGAGTCAATGGTCAGTCGATGTTCTGGCTGCATTTTACATAAAAGAGATAGTTAGATTACATGGCATTCCTGTTTCAATCGTGTCTGACAGAGATCCCCGTTTTACTTCGCATTTTTGGAAAGGACTACAACATTCGTTGGGATCGAGACTTAACTTTAGTACAGCTTTTCATCCTCAAACGGATGGTCAGACCGAGAGAACTAATCAGATAGTGGAAGATATGCTCAGAGCTTGCATCATTGATTTTGGTGGAAGCTGGTATGATCACTTGCCATTGGTTGAATTTGCATACAACAATAGCTACCAGGCAAGTATACAAATGGCACCTTTCGAAGCCTTATACGGAAGGGGTTGCCGATCACCCTTATGCTGGGACGAAGTTGGAGAGAAACAACTATTAGGTCCAGATATGGTAAGGGATACCACCGAGAAGATATAGTTGATTAGAGAAAGACTGCTGTAGACACGCTAATTTTGACATTGTGGCGAGTAGATCTCGTATTATATTATGATGCCCCAAAGCGGCCCTCCCGGTCGAATTTTTTTAAAATGGTCTTCAATTTTCTGACGAGTTTGAATAACGGTGAAATATGCATTCATGGTCTGAGCACATTGTTGGTCTGAGCATATGTGTACATTCTTCAGTCGTATCAACTCAAGCCTGTACATTCTTCTCTTTAAAGTCCATGCAGAGCAAGTCTATACGTTACAGCAAGTCTGTACGTTCAAGTCTATACGTTGCAGCAAGTCTGTACATCCAAGTCTATACATCCATTTCCAAAGTCTATACATCCACTCCAAATCTATACATCCATTTCCCAAGTCTATACATCCATTTCCTCAAGTCTATACATTCCTCTAAGTCTATACATCCCTCAAGTCTATACATTCCCCAAGTCTATACATTCCTCTAAGTCTATACATTCATCTAAGTCTATACATCCCTCCTAGTCTATACATTCCTCAAGTCTATACATTCATCCCAAAGTCTATACATTCCCCACCAAAGTCTATACATTCCCACCCAACCAAAGTCTATACATTCCCAACCAAAGTCTATACATCCATCTCAAAGTCTACACATTCCCCCCAAAGTCTATACATTCCTCACCAAGGACCATACATTCCTCCAAAGTCTATACATTCCTCAAGTCTATACATTCCTCTAAGTCTATACATTCATCCCAAAGTCTATACATTCCCCACCAAAGTCTATACATTCCCACCCAACCAAAGTCTATACATCCATCTCAAAGTCTACACATTCCCACCAAAGTCTATACATCCCCAACCGAAGTCTATACATTCATCCCAAAGTCTATACATTCCCCAGTCTATACACTCCCACCCAACCAAAGTCTACACATTCCCACCAAAGTCTATACATCCCCAACCAAAATCTATACATTTCCAACCAAAGTCTATACATTCCCACCCAACCAAAGTCTATGCATTCCCCCCAAAGTCTATACATTCCCACCCAACCAAAGTCTATACATTCCCCCCAAAGTCTATACATTCCCACTCAACCAAAGTCTATACATTCCTAACCAACCAAAGTCTATACATTCCCCCCAAAGTCTATACATTCCTCACCAAGGTCTATATATTCCTCCGAAGTCTGTACATCCTCTCAAAGTCTATACATTGGCTTCCTCCAAGTCTATACGTTCCTATCTTTGCCTACGTTACAAAGTCTGCACATTCCTCAAAGTCTATACATTGGCTTCCTCAAAGTCTATACGTTCCTATCTTTACCTACGTTACAAAGTCTGCACATTCCTCAAAGTCTATACATTAGCTTCATCAAAGTCTATACGTTCCTATCTTTACCTACATTACAAAGTCTGCACATTCCTCAAAGTCTATACATTGGCTTCACCAAGTCTGTACATCCTCTCAAAGTCTATACATTGACTTCCTCAAAGTCTATACGTTCCTATCTTTACCTACGTTACAAAGTCTATACATTCCTCACCAAGGTCTATACATTCCTCCAAAGTTTGTACATCCTCCCAAAGTCTATACATTGGCTTCCTTAAAGTCTATACGTTCATATCTTTACCTACGTTATAAAGTTCAAAGTCTGTACATTCGATCTTCAGCAAGTCTGTACATTCAAAGTAAAGATGTCTCAAATGAATAATCAGAAAATGTTAGAAAAATACAAAAAAAAATGAGAAAATTTTAGTAAAGAAAAGAGCTTATAAAAAGAAATTCAATAAAAAATAAAATCACAAAAAGGTTATAAGAAAATACAAAAAAAATCAAAAAAGGAGGTTATTAAAAATACACAAAAATTCAAAAAGTTATTTCTAATACATAAAAATAAATAATTTTATATAGTAAGAAGAAATCAATAAAAAGATATATACTAATACATATATTAATATTACTTATCTTTAATCTAATCTTTATTAATATCTAATTAACACTAATCATCTTATCTCCCTATTCTTTTCCCTCTCTCCCACGTAACTCATCCCACCTCACTGTTCTCACCCTTCTCACCAAGGCACACACAGATGCGCACATGGTTCTCACTCTGACCCTCTCTATCTCTTTCTTTCCCCCCCACACTCACTCTTCTCTACAGCCGCCCTCCGCCTCAGGCACCCTCCCCTCTCCTACACCATCTCGTTTCCTCTCACACCGTCTTCCTCTCTCTTTTCTTTCTCAGGCAGCCACCCCCTCTCCACCTCTCACGTTGCCACCTCCACCTCCCTCTCCCTTTCTCTTTCTCCCCACAACAGCCACCCTCCTCCTCAGGCAGCCACCCCCTCTCCACCTCTCACGTTGCCACCTCCACCTCCCTCTTCCCTTTCTCTTTCTCTCCACAACAGCCACCCCCCCTCGTCTCCCTCACTCCGTTTCCAACCGCCCGCACCCACGAGCAACATCAGAGTAACCCCCGTGAAGCCCCTCCGCAGCCACTCTCTCCACCGTCTCCCCTCCCTCTCTCCTTCTCCCCCTCTGCAGCCACCACACAAGCCACCCTCACTATCTCCCTCTTCTCTCCCTGTATTCTCTCCTCCCTTTCTTCCCCCTCTCACTGTCTCATTCTCTTCCTCTCTCTCCCTCTCTTTCTCTCGCCCTCTTCCTCACTCTCCCTCTCCACTCTTCTTCCCTCTCTCTCTCTGTCTCTCTAGCATTTAAGAAAAACAAAAAAAGGGGTTTCACGTTCGCGGGGGGGCCTCGTCGCCCGTGCCCCCCGTTCGAACGAAAAGGGCCGTTGCTGCCCCTTTTCCCGCAGCGCCACCGCCGCACGACACCGCCCGCCTCCGCCGTCCGCCTCCGGCCCCACAGCGACCGTCTCCGGCCTCGCCTCCGCCACCGCCGCTCACCGCCCCGGCTGCCTCTGCCGTTCCACCTCCGGCTCCGCCCTCCGCCTCCGACGCTGCCCCGGTCGCCCTCCGCCTCCGACGCCACTCCCACACGCCCGCGCGCCCCGCCAACGGCGCCGCCGCTCGCCTCCGGCCGCCCCCCGCCGTCGTCGCACGCCCCCGCCTCACCGCCTCGCCGCCGGTCTCCTCCGGCCACGCTGCAACGGCCTGCTTCCCCGCCGCTGCCGCCGTGCCCCCTGCACCTCGCCATCGCCGACCGCCCCCGCCGCGACACCCTCGCCCCCCCTCTCTCTCTCCATCTCTCTCTCCCTCTGTCTCTCTTCCCCTCTCTCTCTCTCCCTCTCACTCTCTCTCCCTCTCCCAGTTTCTCTCTCTCTCTCACGCTTCCTCTCTCTCTTCCCCACTCTCCCTCTCTGTTCCCTCATTCTCTCTCTCTTCCTCTCTTCCCCCTCCCGCGTTCTCTCTCTCTCCCTCATCTTCTGTATTTTTTTTTGCTTAATCTCTTTCTCCCCCTCTCATCTCTCTCGTCTCTGCTTCTCTCTCATCTCTCTCCCTCTCCATCCGATCTATCTCTCTCTTATTTTATTTTTCTTATTTTTTTTCTCTCCTCTCCCTCACTCTCTTTTTCTCTCTCTTCCTCCCACCGTCTCTCCCCCGTCTCTGTCCCACCCCCTCTCTGTTCTCTCCCTTTCTCCCTCTCTATCTCCCTCTCCCCATCGTCTTATCCCTCTCATCCTTTTCTCTTTTTATTTTTTTTATTACTCTCTCTCTCTTCCACTTCCCCGTCTCTCTCTCTCTCCCTCTGCAATCTCTCTCTCTCCCCCCTCTCTCTCTCTCTCTCGATCTCCCTCTCTCACTTTTTTTTCTTTTTTATTCCCTCTCACCACCGTCTCTCCCTCCATCTCTCTGCTTCTCACCACCCCCCTCTATCTTCTTTCTCTCACTCTCTTCCTCTCCCTCCCTCTCTCGATCTCTCCCTCACTTTCTCTTTCTTTTTATTTTTTATTGTCCTTTTCTCCCTTCTCTCTTATCCTCTCACGTTCTCTCTCCCCTCACCCCCTCTCTCTTACCCTCTCATATATATATATATATCTTCTATATATATCTTTTAGGTACATATATATCGTATATATATAAAAACTACAAGAAAAATCTAAAAAAAAGAGCTCTCTCTCTCTCTCTCTTGATTTTTATCTCGTTCTCTAATCCCCCTCTATCTTTCCACATATCATTAGTATTTTTTTTATTATCTATTTACTTACATATTTAACCATCTTCTCCCACCTTTTATATATATATGCATATCTTTTCTCACCTTGTACATATATACGTGTGTTTGTGTTCTCCATCTGAGCAGTCTCTGAAGTCCGTTTTGGAAAGCTCCTTGGTCGTGCTGTGCTCATGCTGTTGAAACCTTTGTCAAAGCTCGTCGTCGGTCTTCCCCAATAAGTTTTTCCCTCCCTTGGTATTTTTAATTAGTCACTTAATTACATCACACGAATCATTTAGCATCCATGCCACATCTTTCTCCCTGAGAGGGCATAGTTTATGAGCGTCTTCGTGTCTGTGCATTCCATCATATCATTCCCCCATCCTTCAATTCTAAAAGAGGTTTTAAATACTACCAACCAGGTTAGTACTCGTTTATGTTATTTTTTTATGTCAATTTCTAAAGAATTGGTGCTACACCTCCGTCGTTCTTATTTGGTCGTTCCTCTTCGTTTGTTTTCCGTGCAGGGTTAACCAGTCCGGGAGCCCGCTTCTTCAGTCGGTCGAAAGAGTAGGAGGAGCAACTCACATACCCTCAGTTCGGGGCTATAAATGCGGCCATCCCTCCTATTTTGAGGTACTCAACTATCGTCTCCCTCATCTATTCTTTTTTTTCCTCATCATTGTTATTTGTTGTTGAATTGCCATCTCCATCATCCTTTACGTGTGGTTTTAAAATAAGTCTATCTCTTCTCCCTTGTTATCATCGTAAATCGTTAAACCTCCACCTCCGTTCTTCTTTGTTTCATCTAAAATAAGTTTCTTACTCTGTCTATATTCTCCTAGTAGTTTTTCTCTATATTATACTATCTTATTCTACCGTTTATCCCTCGATTTCTCTCTTTACCTTCTCATCTTTCTCTTAAAAAAGATATAAAAGCATAAAAAAATAATAAAAGCAACAAAAACCCCAAAAAATATAATAACCAAAAGATAAAACATAAAAAAAGAATAATAAAATCAGGGTAACCAAAGCAAGGCCCTCTTCGTCGGCCGGCCGATCGAAGAGGAAGAGAGGACCCGCACTGCTCCCGCTTCGGCGGCGAATGCGATCAGGACATTTCCTGTGGGGCTCTCAGCCCCTGGCGATCACACTTCCCTTCCCCTTCTCTTGTTATTTACTTTCTGTTTAAACCCCGTTGAAGGAACCAGTTCCTCGCGGTGCTCTCATCTAACTGGTGCGGTGGGTTATCTCCCGCGACCATGTTATTTCAGTAATTTAACTTCTGCATTCTAACCCTCCCCTATCATCGCTTCAAAACCCCGCGGAGAGTGACATCTCGCGGCGGTTTATTTAATCCCCTTTTTATTTATTCTAACCCCGATCAAGGAATTCGTTCCTCGCGGTGGTTTAACTTCCTGTACATTCATTCCAACCCCGATCAAGGAATTCGTTCCTCGCGGTGGTTTAATTTTCTGCACTTTCAATTCCAACCCCGATCAAGGAACTCGTTCCTCGCGGTGGTTAATTTTCTGCACTTTCAATTCTAACCCCGATCAAGGAACTCGTTCCTCGCGGTGGTTTAATTTTCTGTATTCTTTTAATCTGACCCCGATCAAGGAACTCGTTCCTCGCGGTGGTCTTATCTAACTGGTGCGGTGGGTCATCTCCCGCGACCATCTTCATTCCAGTAATTCAATTTCTGCACGCTAACCTCCCAACCCCTAACCATTTAATTTTCGCATCCCCCTATCATCGCTTTAAAATCCCGCGGAGAGTAACATCTCGCGGCGGTTTATTTGATCCCTTATTCTTTTCTTGTTATATATATATATAATTATTATAATAAAAACCCGCGGAGGATAATACCTCGCGGTGGTCTTTTGTATATGGTTATACTTATTACTTATATCGCTGCGAAAACCCCGTGAAGGCCAATGTCTCGTGGTGGTATGTATATATAATATTTATTATTTATGCTGCAGTAAAATCCCGTAAGGCCAATGTCTTGCGGTGGTCTTAATATATATATATATATATTCATTAGTGATTGATATTATTGTATTGCTGTTAGAACCCCACAAAGACCAATGTCCTGTGGTGGTACATCTTTGTTTGCATTGTCCTTATAATTGTCTGGAGAACGATATACCGTTGCAACTTCTGAGTCTTCGTGCCTCTCCCTTTCTGTTACATAGGTTCTCGGATTTTCGGTATATGAAAAACTGCTCGTGGAACGGTAAGTCACGCTTACCGGGAAGGGGTCAGTTTGTGCGAGAGGGTCTTCCGACCCCTATCTCCGCCACGTACCGGAGTCCATTTCGCATCCCTATTTTCTTTCTCTCCTTGAGTTGATCTCGTCATTTCCATCTTCTAAGACAGACGAGGGTAGACGACGACTCCCGCCGCCTATACCTCTCTGGCGATCACCCTTTCATCATTGTCATCGTTTCATCATTACTTTGCATCATTGTTTTTCCTTCCCTCGAGGGTGGACGACGCCTTCCTGCCGTCTACAACTGCAAGTAGCTCAGTCTAGACAAAAGACTTATGCTGATACAAGAAGAAGAGATCTCGAATTCCCAGTCGGAGATCACGTCTTTCTCAAGATATCACCTGGACGTGGAATAAGGAGATTTGGTGTTTAAGGCAAGCTTACGCCAAGATTTATCGGATCTTTTGAGATACTAGAAGGGGTTGGCGAGGTTGCTTATCGCGTCGCTTTACCTCCTCAATTGTCCGAAGTTCATAATGTATTCCACATATCAATGTTGAAGAAATATGTGCATGATCCGTCACATATCATTGATCATGGAGACCTGGTGATTCAAAAGGACCTTACTTATGAACAAAAGCCCATGAAGATCCTTGATCGCGAGGTACGAACATTAAGGAATAAAGTTATCCCCATGCTAAAGGTGCAATGGAGTAAATGTTCAGAACACGAAGCCACGTGGGAGACCGAGGAGTCTATGAGGAAACGATTCCCGGACTTATTCTAAAAAGGTATATACTCTACACTCTCCACACATATATATATATATATATGTACTATTGAATTTGGGGACCAAATTCTTTTAAGTGGGAGAGGGTGTAGCAACCCTAGTAAAAATAAAAGGAAATAAAAACCCCAATTGATCAAAATAAGATTAAAAGATTTAATGAATAAATGATAAGAGCCTAAAGAAGTAAATAATAAACCAAAATGTAAATAACGCCTTGATTCAAGGCGCTACTTCAAAAGGAAACGCCCTTATACAAGGCGCGAATTCTAGAAAGGATGACCACAGCAGATGTCGTCAATTCTTAAACGGCCAAAATAATAAAAAAGGGCAAGTAAACGTGACGCCCTTCACATGGACGCGTTTTACATAAGAAATGACTTTAACAAAGGCGTCAATTTAAACTAACGCCCTATGGCAAGGCGTTAATTCCGTTCGAGTTTCGTTCGACCTAGGAGACTATCCAGAGTAAGTTTCTGGATAACTACGTGGAAGATTGAATAGAGTAAGAACTCTATTAGGGAAATATTACTTCCAATACGATACTAACTCCATTAGGATCGTAAAAACCCTATAAATAACCCTTTCTGTCGAACCCTAATAGGCTATTTGGTTGAAGGAAGTTCTGCTGCCGTACGTGAAGAACAGGTAATGTTCTTCTTCCTCTGCCTTCAGTCAGAGAATATGAAGATTATTAATCGTTCTTCATCTTCTTCTTCTGTAGGTTGCCTGCATCGATCCCTCCTATCTAGCTGAAGGACGTGAGGTTCTTCATCGACGTCCTCTTCTTCCGTTCACTGTGAAAGGGGGGGGGAGCTGTTAATATCTACATCTGAAGCCTAAGAACAACACCCTGTTCATCTATTATCACTCTAAGGGCTGCTGTTGCTTGGCGGTTGTTGGTGTTGCTATTGTTTAAAATTCGTGAGTAGCTGTTCTCAGGACACTCTGTTTAGAACAGAGTATCGTTCTCTCTTCAACTTTCTTCACGTTCCTTCACCAGAACATTCATCAGGTAGGTTTTCTCAAGGATTGTAGCCCAAAGTAACTTATGAAATCATATTGATAATATATATTCGTGCATGCATATAGTTTCATGAGCTTTCAATGTTTTCTGTGACTTTTGGAAAGAAGCGACCCAGCTTAGGGCGCTAATTCAAGAAAGGACGCCCGACACAAGAGGCGTTAATTTCAGATAATTAATTAATACTCATGTTTGGAAATTGAATAACTATGAAACCTGTAAGGTAATTCAATGCATGATCACATATATCAAATCCTGCTATTTTTCTTGTCCTGACCCTGTACTAGTTTACTTAAATTTTATTATCCTTGAAATTACCACTGATTCATATTAATCCTGGAACATCTTGAATTAACGACCTGATGCAGGCCGTTTCTTATAGAACTGACGCCCCACCGAAGGACACTAATTTGAAATTAACGCCCCTGCCTAAGGCGCGTTTCATGAAAATTCTAGAAATTAGAAATTTATGCAAAATAGAAAATATAAGGGACGACTGCTGTATAAGTCGTCAAATTGTAAATAAACGCCCCTGTAAAAGGCGTTAATTTGATAAGTAACGACTTAGAGGAAGTCGCTAATTTCCTGTATAATTATTTTAAACTGTTACTATTAACCGAGTGTTTCATATGTATATTTATGTATTTATATATATATATCGGCACTATATTCCAGTCCGTGAATATAGTCACATATTTCATGATGTTTTATCGTTTACCCACTAACTCTCAGTGACATACAAGCTCTCCATTGGACATTCCGTTCCTTTGGACTAGCGAGTTAGTCATAGAGACCTCCGTAAGACTCCTCGAGCCTTGGATTCCCTCAAGGCCGACTGAGCTGGTTGTACCATAAAAACCTATCACACTATTTTTGCCATGTCACTCTATAAGAAACATGGTATACCGACCCTCATGTTATGCTATGTGTATAATATGAGAAGTATTTAAATAAATGGGGAAAGCATGTCTTTATTGAGATGTTCTTGTGGACCCCACTTCTATATCAACATTATTCTGATGTTCTTGTGGACCTCAATTCTATATTAAAAGAGTGACCGTCTACTTGCGGGCACTTAATTGTCATGGTACCCAAGTTAGGGAACCAATTCCTCCTAGTTTTATCGATACTCGTGATTGCACCGTTATTATCGTCATTATGGTCATGTTCAAATCCTTGAAATGCTATCTACCTCTAAGTTCATAAAAGTTCTTTATCCTTGAAACTCCATATTGGCTATACACCAAATGGATGTCAAAATACATGATCAATGCCTGCGCATATAGGGCCCAATCTGGTCGTGGGAGGAGCACCCAAAAGTACTAGTGCCCATGGGAGTTGTAATGATAACGGTATTGGCATTATACCGAAGTGCATGACTAGCTTGATTGGACACTCCACAAAAATCTCGTACTTGACTCAACTTGACATGACATGACTTGCTTCACCCGAAAAAAAAAGGGTAATTTATATACTTGCTTGAAACGTGATAGCCAAGTTCCCGACATGACATGATGAAATTACTTGCTTGAACATCCTGACATCTATTACTTGAAAGTTCATGAATAGTTCACCTTGTTATCTTGTTGATATACTCTCTATCTTGTCGTTTTATGCGAGCATGCATAGCTATAGTGCATTCATGGAAAGATGTAATTACTTAAACCCCTTGCTAGTTCTTGAGATATAATTTCCTACTGAGCGTTCGCTCACTCAGTGTTTCCATACTTTTCAGGTAAGTCCGAGGACGAGACCCAAATTGACGGGGAAGGTCAAGAGTGAAAGAGTTAGAGCTATTCAAGCGTCCATCAGTCCTGTCTTCTCTATATTTTTTTGTTGAGTCAGAAATGTACCTTTCTTTTATTGAGTCTAGTATTGCAAGGGTTTGTAATAGACATATTCTTATTAAAGGAATAAATGGATTGGGTTATCTTTATATTTGCACACTCTGTCTTTGTGTCGAATACACTACTACTCTGATTGACATGATTGATATAAACTCGTCACGCATCTACGGGTATCTTCCGCGCTCGGGGCGTGACAGATCGAGACGGTACAGTTCCGTCCCGTCCCGGCATAAAATCGGGACGATTGGGACGGTCGAGACGGCAAACCTTGTGTATGAGTAGAATATCATTTTTTTGTCAACTAGACTGGACAGCAAACGGAACTTTTTTTGTTTAAATTTTATATGTATTTATTCGTATTATATGTAAAATTTACTACGATTGAGAAATGGTATTTCATCGGGGATTGGAATTACTACGGAATGTTGCTTTAAAAAATAGTTTTGGTGCACCGAGCCTATGACAAGTATTATTCATGAATTGTGTGAATTAAAAAAAATTCACACAGAAGACCAACAACTAGACTGGCACGTATCCTCTCTAGCAGTGCAATATGGTGGATATGGAGAGAGAGAGAGAGAGAGAGAGGTGCCTTCAAACATTTGGATTAGACATGTCAACAGAGCAGATATAAAGGTTAGCTACGTGATTATTTATATTTATTTTATTTTAAATTTAAATTATTTAATTTTATTATATTATTTAATTTTATCATATTATTTATTTATATTTAATTTAAATAAAATTTTTAAGCTATTTAAATTATCTACTCTAATTTTAAAATACTTCACAAGTTTAACATATTTTACGTGAGAATATTCTAAACTTTATTAAGATGATGAGTAAGACGGAGAAAAATAATATTAAGTAAACAATCAAAGGACGTTTACAATGACTCTATTGGTAATAATTCTAATGAAATAGATATAAAAATATAATAGATATTCACCACATGAATTGTTCCATATGTAGCATAACTTCTAGTAAGAATATGTGATGCGGGACGGGACCACGGACACGACAAGCTCGCGATCGTCCCTTAACGAGGGAAGCGTCGGATGTGCGCGGTTGAGAAACCGGCAATGAGCTAGGGTGGTCGGCTCTCTTTTGCGCCCGGATCGGGTCACGGGACGGCTTCGCTCTCTCTCGTAGCAGTGATATTATAAATTGAAGGCGAGCTAGGTATCCCTACACATGCTCTCTAGCAGCGGCATATAAAGCATATAAAGAATTAAGCTAATGCCAAGTGTAAGGGTGAATGCGATACCTCCACGCTCTCGGCGTGGCGAAGATGGGACCCGGCCGGAACTCGTACCCCCGGGAACTTAATACATTATGGTTACAGCAATGCAATTAAGCCCACTCCACGCAGGGAGGTAAAGGGCGACACAAGTGGGCCCGGGAGGACCAGTTTCGGGTTGACGGGCGGTTCCGGACGATGCTTCGACTTCACGCGTACTCGTGTTAGTGGGGGGCCCACGTATTGACCGGAGGGGTCGTGTGGGGCCTGATGACTCCTCTGTTGTGGAGACACCTGGAAAGCGTTCCCCTGGGATGGCGAGCTGCTGGAACGACCGCCGGACGTCGGGCGGCCCTTGGACGACGCTCGCTGGGAACTCGGCCACGAACCTGAAAGTTTTGTTTGCAGGCGCGCGACTCGGAGAAAACTACTGCTGCGATCAGCCCCGTCGTCGGAATGCGGCGAGATTAGCGCCGTTGGAAAGCTGACTCAGAATACTTCGACGTAGGGGTCTTCAAAAAAAATAATCAGATATGTATTTATGATCATGTATTTTACAAGCTTGCTGGAATCTGGCCAGAACTACAAGGGCAGGTTCTGACTTCTCTGAAGATCGACGTTGACCTGGGAGAAGACCTCCGAATCTGGAAATGATTTCTTCAGCAAAGTTGAAGGTCTCTGAGAGAGGAAACCGGGACTATTTTTGGTTTTGTGATTGGATAAGAAATGGATTTTCTGGGATGTTTTTACTAGACCTGGGTCGGATCTGGGAAACTGTGGGCAGACTGTTCTTGGGAAATTGGACGAAATTTGAAAAATACCTAGAGACCTTATCAAAAATTAAGAAAATTCCTGGTGGTAGATATATGTGGACAGAACTCCCAATAAATTTGGGCGACCCAAAAAAAATAAAAAGATGGTTCGAATGGGGTAAACTCAGAGCTGATGAACAGTAAACAGAACCAGGACAGATCTGGAACTTGGACTTGGATGAAAATCAAAAAATAGCTAAATGATGAATTTTGACGTGATTTTTTTTGTGGGGATAAGGGTTCTAGAGGGGAACCAACCCTGAAATTTTGAGCGTCAGAAGATGAAGGGAGTGCTAGCAGGAATTCAGAGAAGAAGGATCTGTCCTGAGTGGACAGAACACCGAAACCGTTGGCAACGACGCGTCGGCGGCGAGACGATGGCGGCGGCGATCACCGGAGTTGCTTCAGATGCTGGAGGGGATCAAGGGGGAAGGGATTACACTCTAGAAAGGGGAGAGGGGGTGGAGGAACCAGGGAGAGAGAGGGGAGGGGCGCAAATCTCACTTGGGGGCAAATGCCTATTTTCTCTTCATTAATTCATTCAATATGAAAAATACAACCTTATATAGGATGCCAACCAAACTCACCCTCAGCCCTTGGATCTAGGGGTTTGGATTGAAGGGCTGGGATACAATGTGAATCACACATTTAATACATTAGTTTAATCTAATTTGACCATACTTATTCAACCTTGGACTAGATCCATTCAAACACCACCTAACAAGCCTAATAAGGCCAAAAGAGGGGGCGCCCCATTCATGGGCCTCTTCTTGGGCCAAGTGTGGTTAAAGACCATGTAACCAGCCCACCAACCATGCTAGACTCTTCCAACTTAGTTGGCCCATGAAGGAGTGTAACCCAATTTGGGCCTTAAGTGCATTAATGACCCATTAACAACCTAATGACCCAATATGGCATAAGCTCCCTAATGGACTCTACTAATGGCAACCTAGCCTTGGACTTGACATAACAAATGGCCCATTGGCTTGATATAAGCCTTACAAGGAGCCCAAAAGAAAGAAAATACACAATTACAATCTCATACAAGCCATAACTCACAAATACACTTCACCCGTGTATGGAAATCGCCTTTGATGCCCCATCAATTCTCCCCGGGTGGGAGGAACTCGACCCCATCGAGTAGGGGTATGGCTGCTCCGGTCCTCCGGCGGATCCGTCACCGTGCTAAGTAGCGCGGGTATGCTCCACTCCAAGTGATCGGCACCTGCTCATTCCATATATACTCGATATGTGCACTGCTATGGCTAAAGGTGGTCACTCCGAAGGGGCACTCTCAAAAGGAAGGAGACAGCTCGAAGCTTACTAGGAATCACCGCTAAGTCCCTATAGGTGACTGATCCGGATATAGAAGTAAAACCGATCCCATACTCATCAAGTGAGTCCACTCGCCTCTTACTCGTAAGAGACCGACAACGAGCTTGCACAAGACACATGCAGACTCACCATGCACAGACACACGAATGCAAACCACGTAAACAATCGACTCAAAATCACCACACAAACAAACCACATAAAGAAAACACACCGACTCATATATGACCCTAGACACACCTAATGTTAGTCCGACCCGTACATGGGTGACGGCGGACCAGGACACCCGAATATGTCCCATGCATGCATTTGACGTAACCGGAGATAGGTGGCATGGGGTACACCTAAATGTCCAAGTATGACCCAGTCATGAATGGATGGCCCTTTGGATTTGGGAGACTTGGGAGGGCTAGGAAAGCCGGGTGTGGAAGAACCGGGTGTAGGTGTATCGTGGACGGGCTTGGTTGATGTAGAGGGCCCGACCGATGGGAAAGGGGTGTGAAAGTGGACTTCCCCGATAAGGTATGAAGGAAGTGATGAGTCATGGGGCCCACTAGAGTAGGGGTCGAATGGGTCAAAGAAAGCGTGACCCCTCGGTTCCGCCGTTACATAGTCCCATGTTTGGAATTCATGAAGGTGAGGGTCACCTCCATCCATCGTGATAGATGAGACCGTGTATAGGAGATATGACTCCTCCCTCGGAAGACAAGTAATGAAGTCGGGCTCATCCGGTAGCGGGAGAAGTAGAAGAACCTCCGTGGTAACACAACCCGTGGTACATACGGAGGTAATGGACCCTATGGCCGGATGGGTGATGCTACGACTAGTGGGTTGGTCGAAGCCTCGGGCCAATAAATGTGTAAAGGTCAACTGCCGGTCTAACCCTTTAAGAAGGTCGTCCAATGTGTCCACATAGTGACGAGACCGGAAGCTGGTATGAAATGAGTTGCTTGACACTAGTGGTAGTGTGGGGTCCATTGATGGGAAGGGAGGTGGGACCAAGCCATCCTTGAGCCAACTAAGAAGCGGCTCGGCTATGAAAAGCGTACCCGTTAGAAATACGGGTGGCTCGGGATGAGGTGGCTCCAACCGCGAATCCGAAGGTGGAGTGGGCCGCTGGGGCTGGGTGGCTGGACATACGGGGTCCCTAAGGGTGATCTTACCGGGTAGGTATGGTGGGCATAAGGTGCAAGTCCTCTTGTCCCAGTCAAGATTGGCCCTTCTCTCTCCTAACCACTTTTGCCCTAAAATGATGCATGAACCAACAAGTGTGCCGATCCTGCACCATGCGCCATCGGTGTAGAGAACAGAGCCGATCCTCTTATAGAACTCAACACAAGCAAAATCACCATCGCGGACAATCTCACATGTCTTGGAGAGAGACTCCACGATGTCAAGAGAAACCCAATTATCCGACTCCCTATCGGTGAAATGGAGTTCCGTTGTGGACCTGTTGGGTAGAGCGGCTTTCATAATGAGAGGGGCAAAACCAAAGGCTCGGTCCATGAGGACATTCATTTTGGCCACAAAAGTTGACCACTCGGACGTATGGTCTTGGGGATCAGCCATGGGTAGTGGACATGGACATGCATACACACGGTGACAAGACACTAGACCGACTATGCAAGTTTGGAATGCATGCACACTAAGGACCCTAGACGTAAACCAAGACTCGGTACGTGGCGGAGGTAATTGATCCGAAGATCACTCGCGCAAATGTGCGGCCTTCCCGATAGGCGTAGCCTAACGTTCGGACAACACCTTTTGATATACCGAGTAAAGGGATGTATGCGACCCAAAAACGATTCTTTTTGTTGTTTTGAAAATATGATGATCCTAGACTCGACTTAAACCGACTAATGACTAGACGTAAATGACACTCTTCTTTTTTTTTTGACTTTAGACACCCTAGACTCAACTCGCTCTGATACCATATTGATGCGGGACGGGACCACGGACACGACAAGCTCGCGATCGTCCCTTAACGAGGGAAGCGTCGGATGTGCGCGGTTGAGAAACCGGCAATGAGCTAGGGTGGTCGGCTTTCTTTTGCGCCCGGATCGGGTCACGGGACGGCTTCGCTCTCTCTCGCAGCAGTGATATTATAAATTGAAGGCGAGCTAGGTATCCCTACACCTGCTCTCTAGCAGCGGCATATAAAGCATATAAAGAATTAAGCTAATGCCAAGTGTAAGGGTGAAGGCGATACCTCCACGCTCTCGGCGTGGCGAAGATGGGACCCGGCCGGAACTCGTACCCCCGGGAACTTAATACATTATGGTTACAGCAATGCAATTAAGCCCACTCCACGCAGGGAGGTAAAGGGCGACACAAGTGGGCCCGGGAGGACCAGTTTCGGGTTGACGGGCGGTTCCGGACGATGCTTCGGCTTCACGCGTACTCGTGTTAGTGGGGGGCCCACGTATTGACCGGAGGGGTCGTGTGGGGCCTGATGACTCCTCTATTGTGGAGACACCTGGAAAGCGTTCCCCTGGGATGGCGAGCTGCTGGAACGACCGCCGGACGTCGGGCGGCCCTTGGACGACGCTCGCTGGGAACTCGGCCACGAACCTGAAAGTTCTGTTTGCAGGCGCGCGACTTGGAGAAAACTGCTGCTGCGATCAGCCCCGTCGTCGGAATGCGGCGAGATTAGCGCCGTTGGAAAGCTGACTCAGAATACTTCGACGTAGGGGTCTTCAAAAAAAATAATCAGATCTGTATTTCTGATCATGTATTTTACAAGCTTGCTGGAATCTGGCCAGAACTGCAGGGGCAGGTTCTGACTTCTCTGAAGATCGACGTTGACCGGGGAGAAGACCTCCGAATCTGGAAATGATTTCTTCAGCAAAGTTGAAGGTCTCTGAGAGAGGAATCCGGGACTATTTTTGGTTTTTTGATTAATAAGAAATGGATTTTCTGGGATGTTTTTACTAGACCTGGGTCGGATCTGTGAAACTGTGGGCAGACTGTTCTTGGGAACTTGGACGAAATTTGAAAAATACCTTATCAAAAATTAAGAAAATTCCTGGTGGTAGATATATGTGGAAAGAACTCCCAATAAATTTAGGCGACCCAACAAAAATAAAAAGATGGTTCGAATGGGGTAAACTCAGAGCTGATGAACAGTAAACAGAACCAGGACAGATCTGGAACTTGGACTTGGATGAAAATCAAAAAATAGCTAAATGATGAATTTTGACGTGATTGTTTTTGTGGGGATAAGGGTTCTAGAGGGGAACCAACCCTGAAATTTTGAGCTTCAGAAGATGAAGGGAGTGATAACAGGAATTCGGAGAAGAAGGATCTGTCCTGAGTGGACAGAACACCGAAACCGTTGGCAACGACGCGTCGGCGGCGAGACGATGGCGGCGGCGATCACCGGAGTTGCTTCAGATGCTGGAGGGGATCAAGGGGGAAGGGATTACACTCTAGAAAGGGGAGAGGGGGTGTAGGAACCAGGGAGAGAGAGGGGAGGGGCGCAAATCTCACTTGGGGGCAAATGCCTATTTTCTCTTCATTAATTCATTCAATATGAAAAATACAACCTTATATAGGATGCCAACCAAACTCACCCTCAGCCCTTGGATCTAGGGGTTTGGATTGAAGGGCTGGGATACAATGTGAATCACACATTTAATACATTAGTTTAATCTAATTTGACCATACTTATTCAACCTTGGACTAGATCCATTCAAACACCACCTAACAAGCCTAATAAGGCCAAAAGAGGGGGCGCCCCATTCATGGGCCTCTTCTTGGGCCAAGTGTGGTTAAAGACCATGTAACCAGCCCACCAACCATGCTAGACTCTTCCAACTTAGTTGGCCCATGAAGGAGTGTAACCCAATTTGGGCCTTAAGTGCATTAATGACCCATTAACAACCTAATGACCCAATATGGCATAAGCTCCCTAATGGACTCTACTAATGGCAACCTAGTCTTGGACTTGACATAACAAATGGCCCATTGGCTTGATATAAACCTTACAAGGAGCCCAAAAGAAAGAAAATACACAATTACAATCTCATACAAGCCATAACTCACAAATACACTTCACCCGTGTATGGAAATCACCTTTGATGCCCCATCAATATGATATGCAGTAATGTAATTTTGACAAGTCTTCCACTGTATCACATCTTCTTCCACATTTTACATTTTATAATATGTTATTAACATATATATTTAACTATGCCATGGGTGGTCCCAAACCCGGATGAGAAAGGAGGAGGGTTTGTGTTAAGTTGACGGTCAGCAATAAAAATATTGTCACATCTCCCACATGAATTCTGATCTAAATATATTTTGTGCTAATGTTAGGGCGTCCCCCGGAAGCGACGCATTACATTGGAACCCGGATGGATGATAAGTGAACAAGGGCTAGCTAGGACGTTCCTCGTAAGCGATGCGCCACAATGGCGTCCGATTGCGATGTCAAATAGGCTAGGGTTCTCGTGTGGAGTTGGACGCTCACAGGTAAAGAAGTTAGTCCAAAAATATAGGATTCGTCTACCTACTTGGAATATAGGAACTTTAACGGGTAAGGGTTTAGAATTGGTTAAGATAATGAAGGATATGAGGGTTAGCATAGGTTGCTTACAAGAAACTAGGTGGAAATGACATAAAGTTAAAGATATTGATGGATATAAAATTTGGTATATGGGTAATAATAACTCTAGAAATTGTGTTACTATAGTGATAGATAAAAACTTAAAAGATAGAGTTGTAGAAGCTAATAGATTGAGGGATATATTGATGTTAATTAAACTTATCTTAAGTGGGGATATTTTGAATATAATTAGTGCATATGCACCTCAAGTAGGATTAGAAGAGAGTATTAAAAAGTAATTTTGAGAGGCTATTGATAGTTTGATCTAAAATATCCCTAGTGAAGAGAGAATCTTTATTGGAGAGGATCTTAATGGTCATGTGAGTAAAGATAATAGAGGTTATGAGATAATACCCTAGATTTTAACAATAGAAATGGTATGGGTTATACTATTCTAGATTTTGTTATGGCTATGATCTAGCAATTACTAATACCTTCTTTAAGAATAGGGACAAACACTTAATAACATATAAGAGTGGAACACATATAAGTCAAATTGACTATTTTCTTATTAGGAATGTCGATAGAGTTTTATGTAAAGATTGTAAAGTTATTCTTGGTGAGAGTCTAGCCTCTAAACATAAGCTGTTAGTAATGAATGTCTTTATCCCTAAATTCAAAAGAAAGATCATTATAAATAATTATTTTAAGATTAAATGGTGGAATTTAAAAGGTAAAAGTTTAAAAACATTTAAAAATCATCTATTAAAAGAAAATATTTGAAATTTAGAACAAGACACTAACGTAATGTGGAATAATGATACAAATTGTATAACGAGTGTAGCAAAATAACTCTTAGGCGAATCTAAAGGTAAAAAGAATTTAGAAAAAGAAACTTGATGATGGAGTGAGGAAATCCAAAATACCATTAGAGTAAAAATGGAGTGCTTTAAAGTTTGGCAAACTAAAAAAAATAATCAAACCCTAGAAGCTTATAAAAATACTAAAAAGAGGACTAAGAAAATAGTTAGCGAAGCTAAATCAAAGGCATTTGAAGATTTATATATTAAATTAGGAACCCGAGAGGGTGAAAAGGACATATTTAAACTTGCTAAATTAAGAGAGAGGAAAATTAGAGATTTAGATCATGTTCGTTGCATTAAAGGTGAACATCAAATGGTTTTAACTAAAGATCTTGAGATTAAAGAGAGGTGGCATAGTTATTTACTAAAGTTACTTAATGGAGATTGCGTCAATGATTTTTCTTTAGAAAGTACCCAAGAGTCTACAATATTTGATAAATATCAATATTTTAGGCATATTAAGATGTCAGAAGTGGAGGATGCTTTAAGAAAAATGAAAGTGGGCAAGGCCTTAGGACCAGATGGCATACCTATTGAAGTATGGAAAGGCCTAGGAGACATTTGTATTCAGTGGCTAACTAAATTTTTTAATAAAATTTTAAAGGAATAGAGAATGCTAGAAGTTTGGAGGAAAATTGTTGTAGTCCCTTTCTATAAAAACAAAGGAGATATTCAAAGTTGTAATAATTATCGTGGAATAAAACTTATGAGTCATACTATGAAAGTTTGAAAAATAATAATCGAAAAACACCTCCGATATATGACTACTGTATCGAAAAATCAGTTTGATTTTATATCGAATTGATATACTACAAAAGCTATTTTCTTACTACGGCAGCTAATAGAGAAGTATAAAGAGATGAGAAAAGATTTGTATATGGTTTTTTTTTATTTAGAGAAGGCGTATGATCAAATACCGAGAGAATTGATTTCGTGGTCATTAAGAAAGAAAGGAATCTCTTAAGAATATGTTGATTTGATTAAGGATATGTACGACGGTGCTATTACTAGTGTTCGAACTATTGCCGGATAGACAGGTGAATTTCTGATTTCTATAGGTTTGCATCAAGGTTCTGCACTAAGTCCGTATCTCTTTGCCTTAGCTATGGATAGAGTAACAAAATAATTGTTAGAGGATATCTGTAATGCCCCGGATTTTTCAGATCCTCGTTCGTGGGTCCCGATCTGGTTTCTCGGAGTGTCTAGCTCCGTTGTGTCCGAAATTTCGTTTCGGACATCTTTCGTGTTCGGATCGGCGCGATCCGGAGTCGTTTCGGAGGTCCGGAGGCGTTCCGCGGCTTTTTCCGCGTGTGTTTTCCGATTCCCGGCGTGGGTTTCGGCTTTCCCTTCGGAACCTCGTTGCGGGTGAACCGGGCCGTTCACCTGGGCGCGAGTGGTACCGTTGCGATCGGTGCGCTCCGAGGATCGCGAGGGTGTGATTTTCTATTTTTCTGGATTTTTCTGAATTTCCGGATTTTCCTATATATAAACCTTTTCTCTCTCCCCCTCTCATTTCTCATTTCTCTCCCTCTCTCTTCTCACGCTCTCTCCTCTCTCCCTCTCTCTCCGGCGGCCGACGGGGCGGAGTACGGGCGAGGCGGGGACGGCGCGGGCGAGGCACAGGCGAGGATGGATGAGGATCGAGGCGGTGGAGGCGTGTGGAAGCTCGGCCGTGAGTTCGTGGAACGGCGAGGCTTCAACGGCGTTTTCTTCGTGGATCGGCGTCCACGGTGCGCGTAATCTTCGGTGGAGGTAGGGTGATGGACCCTCAGCCCGTGTACTTCCTTTCCCGCGAGTTTCGTAGGCCGTGGTGAGCCGAGCGGGCTAAACGGGGAGTTTTGGGCAAAATGCATGTTTTTGGGGTGTGAGTCGAATCTCCTGTTTTATGGTATTTTTGGGCGATCCAGGAGTTTAGATGCATGCCTAGGGGCTTGGGGAAGGTTTCCCCTTTTGTTTCCCCTTCACCTGGGGGTGAACGGGGCGTGGCATGGCTTTTCCCGCGGTTTCCACCGTTTTCGGGCACTGACTGAGAACGCGCTTGCCTTGGGTAGCGCGTTCTTGAAGGTCGCGCTGCCCCGACAGGGCGCGTTCATCGGAGAAGATGAACAGTAAGGCGGTTTGGGTCGCGCCTTACGGCCCCAGCGTGTTCTGGTTGTCGCGCTATAGGATCATAGCGCGACCTGGCCTGGTCGCGCTATGGTTACGTAGCACGTTCGTGTTGAACGCGCTAGGTACGTATAGCACGTTCGTGTTGAACGCGCTATGCACGTGTAGCGCGTTCTTGGAGGG
This sequence comes from Amorphophallus konjac, assembly GCA_022559845.1. Lineage (NCBI taxonomy): Eukaryota > Viridiplantae > Streptophyta > Magnoliopsida > Alismatales > Araceae > Amorphophallus > Amorphophallus konjac. The sequence goes on along the minus strand of CM040126.1, from coordinate 21,091,339 downwards.
ACCAGCCGGACTGCCCGGGGCGGGCGGTCTGCGGCTGATCGTGCTCCCCTTGGGCCGTGTGTGCCTTGGACACCCAGTGGAGTTCCGTGACCATGTTTTAGGGTGTCTGGAGGTTCCGTTTACCTCATTTTGCGTGCCCGTGCGCTTAAGGGTCCGGGTGACCTTTTAGCGTCCGTTCGCATTGTGTGGTCTCCGGTCGACCCGGCTGGGACCCAGTGGTCGACCTATGGCCTTGTGAGTATCCTGGACACCCCATGGGTTCTGTGTCTGTGTTTTTTTTTTGGGTGTCAGGAGGGACCGTGTTACCTCGATTAGCGTGCCCGTAGGTGTGGTGGGTCCGGTTGACCCCACGTGTTCCGGGCTCTTGTGTTACGCTTGATCGAGTCACCGTGTGTCGGTGTGTGTGCGGTGGGGTCTCCCCCGCATATCGTGGGTTCCTTTGGAAGGCGATTCCCGTGTGGGCCATGTGTTTGGCCTTGGACTGTGAGTCCAGTTGTCCGGCCTGGGGCTGGAGGTTTCCCGCTTGCTTCAAGATGGGAAATCGTCGTGGCGGCTTGTGTGCTGCCTTGGGAATCGTGCTTCTGTGTTTTCCGTGTGGCCCGTGTGAGTGGCCTTTGTCCCTTGCGTTCCCTTCCCAAGGGAATGGTCTTGGCAACTCGTGTGTTGTCTCGGTATTCGTGATATCGTGATTTTGGACCTAGAGATTGGGCTAGATCGACGGCCTTGTGCTGTTGCGTGCAACGGTCTTGACCCCGAGTCTTGTGACTCAAGGACCGTTGGCTGTAGTGTGTCTAGAGGACTGTCCAGAGTCCAGTGGCTTAGCGCCACTTGAGTTTTCTCGACTCTAGTGCACGGTGCGTGCGTGGCCGTGGACTGTGAGTCCTGTTTCTTCTCCGACTGTGGTCACCATGCGACGGGGCCGGTACGTGGGGTGGTCCCCGTACGTCGTCGGATGCGGACGTTATTTTTCGTTGAGAGTCTACTCCTTCAGTGACCCTCCACTAGTCGTAGCCTACCAGTACGCGGTGCTGGTCACACCAGGAGTGGTGTACGGGCTTACCCTGAGGACGGTTAGACTGGTTTCCGTCGGGCCCCTCATCGTAGCCAGAGTCCGGCTGCGGGGGAAAACCAGTCAGAGGGCCAGACCTAGGACGCGTGGTCTGTGTGTGCACACGTGGTTGGGGACTGTGGACGCACGTCGACGGGCGGGACCCCAGCTAGTCACTTGTTAGTGGTTACTTGTACGGTGTTCGCACCTCGGGTAGGACCTACCACGTCAGGCGGTTCACCTCCGGTGCGGTGTAAGACGTCAGGGGACGCTGCCGGCTGTGCTTCTAGTGGGTGGTACTCCTATCGAGTACGGAGTGACAGACTACCAGTTTTTGTCGATTTTGACCTTCGGGTTTTCGGTCGTGTCGACCGTTGAGTCCTTCGGCTGTTTTGCCATGGCGCGTGTGTTGGTCTTCGCGTCGTGAGTCTAGCGCTAGTGGCTTTACCGAGGTTCCGTCTTGTGGTGCGGTACCCGCGATCGGATGGTCGGGGTTGCTCCTTGGACAGCGTGTCCAGGTCGGCTGTGTCCGGGGGACAGGCCTCTGCAGCATGGTTGCTGTGTGTTGTTACTTCGGTAGGCGGTACTAGCGTGGTTTGGTAGCTTCGACTGCGTGATCGAGGTGTACCTTCTGGTACAGTAGGAGTAGCTGTAGTGCCGAGTTTTTGACCGGCCACCGGTCTGCTGTTCCTGCTGTAGTCGTAGCTCTCCTTTCCGCTACCGCCGTTGTTTCCGGTTGGGGTTCCGCGAGATCCCTGCTGAGTCTCTATTTTGGAGACTCATTCCCTGCTTTTCAGGTGTGGTGGTTCTTCCTCGAGGTTCGAGGGTGCGGAGCGGAGGTTCTCTGTTGCCAGCTTGCCGGGCCGAGTGTTCACTTGGCATATGGTATGTTTTACTGCTTTAGACTGTACTTTCTGTTGGACTGGACTCTGTTGTTGCTGTCGTTGTTCTTTCTTTCAGCTTGTTGTTGTTGGTTGTCCTGCTTTATTTCCTATTTCTTTGTGCCTCCACACTCCTTTTAGCCCTTCCGAGCCCTCCCGGCTCGTGGGCGGCGGTGCGAGTCTCGGGTTATCGGGCCTTCCCGGTAATCGGATTCTCGGGTCGTTACAGCTGGTATCAGAGCGGTGGTTGTGGACGTACATAGGAATTCGAAATATTGCAGTGATCAGAGTCCATAAGGTCCAGTACAGTCGGCAGCTGGCATGGGATTTTGTGCTTGTTTTTCCGCTTTGTTTCTCGCTTGAGAGCTTGAGTGCGCTGTGCGGCGCTGTGAAGGTGGTTGCTGTCCGCGGCTTTCGTGCCAGCATGGGGTCTAAGGATTGAGGTTGAGAGCCTTCTCCCTCATCGGTGGTGGCCCTGGTTGTGCTGCGTTGGGCAGAGGTTGCTGGCAGGTGTGAGCTCGCGGTGCTGCGTTCGAGGAACCTGCGGCGTGGTCAGGTGGCTGGAGAGGACTGTTCGTGGTTAAGTGGCCGTGAGCGCGCTCTGAGGGAGCTGCTGTCGGTTTTGGCCACTCCAGCTTGAGGTTTATCCAGCCCCTGAGGTGTTCAGGTCGTGGTTTAAGGTGGCAGAGCGGGTGTTCTGATCGAGAAGTGTGCTTGGGTGAGCGGAGATCTTCTCGGTGAGCTGCTGTTTCATCGAGCCTGATGTCCTTGTCGTGCTCTGTGGCGTTAGAAATGACGTGTTGGTCCCGGTTGTTTTGTGGAATTCGAGGCAAGATTGGGTTGTGGTGTCCCAGTAAGTCTTGCTCCTGCGCTCTTGTGTGCGATTGGGTTATGTTCGCCCTGGAGTTGGCTTGAGATGTGAAGGCTCCGCGGTGAGTTTCGGGACTCGAGGGTGAGCATCGGCGGTTGTCGGTTATGGCTCGTGTTGCGGCTCTTGGCGTGGTGTGTTGCAGTTCGAGGAATTGCAGCAGTGGTGCATCGAGAGATGCTGTGATTGTGGTCCGACGTGACACTCGTCGAGTGTGTCGAAGGCGCTGACCTGACGGAAGCGATGGTTTTTCTTGGTGCTGGATGGTGCTGTTTCCAGCGTGCGCGAGGTTTGAGGTCAGGTCGAGCATGGAGTTCTTCCGTTAGTCGGAAGTGCGCTGGTTTCTCCTTTGGTTGGAGAGATTGCGTTCGGCTAAGGATCGTCGTCTTGCATTGTGTGTTCGGATTGGTTGGCCTTGTGTGCCATGAAGTCCGTGCGAGACGTGCTCCTTGTCTTGGCAAGGCGGTTGCCTGTGAGAAGTTGTGCCCATTCCCTTGTCGTGTGAGGGTGCTGGTGCTGTTCCGGAAGGACGAGTGCTGGTTGGGCGATGTTTGCTTTCTCGGCTGTGCGCGCGGATTTGAGTGCGCAGCGGAAGCGTGGTGGGCCCATAACCCACTGGTTCAGGATCGTAGCGTTGGTTGCTACGGGCGGATTCCTGAGTTTGCGTTGAGCATCGGAGGATGGGTTCCTCGGTGTGAAACGTGTCGTTGCCATGCCGTTGCCCGAGATATCGTGATTCTTGGCACTGGCATGATGGAGTGTTGGGAAAAGTGCTGGCTAGTGCGTCGCATGAGTACCATGTTCCTGTGTTGGAAGCCGTGTCAGGCGTCGGTGTTGGACCTGAATGGGGTTGTTGAGAATGTCGCCTGACGGTGGTCGAGGACGTGATGGTCGGAGTCGGTGGCTTGGTGTCCGACTTGTGTTCCCAGTCGTGTCCTCGGATGAGATCGTGCTTTGAGGATGTGGTCTCTGCCAGGCTGTGGGTTCCTGTTGGTTCTACGGTCTTGTCGGATTGTGACGGTGGAATGTTCGTTGCTTAGGGACCCGTGAGCTCTGTTCAGGTGGTGTCCCGTGGCTCTGTGGTAAGGGCGGAATCGGGATTGGCAGGTGTCCACTTGGATGGATCGAAGGATTTGATGAGATCAGATAGAAGAGTGACGCTTGTGGGCAGAGGCCTTTTTGTGAGATTGGCGTCGGATTGGTGGTCCTTGATAGGACGTTGGTGTCGCAATGGTTATCCCTAGTTTGGTGACCAGCATGGGATGATTCCCCTGTGAGTCTGAGTCCAGTGAGGTGATGATTGAAGACACCAGAATCCGTCATTTGGTTTCGTCGTGCTCCCCGAGAGGGTCGAGTTGGAGCGATGTTCGAGCTCGGATGCGGTGTCCGAGAGGAGTGCAGCTCGAGATGTGGCATCAGTCTGTGTGGGAGTCGACGGATGGCTTGCTGAGGTTTGGAATGTTTCCTTTGGACCCGGTCGAGGACCAGAAAGAAGGAAGAAGCTGAGCAAGCGGAGGTTTCCCGTTGACGAGCAGTTGGTGACCAGTGGATGGTCTTTTCAGAGACAGAAAATGCTGGTTGTTGGGGCTCGAGCGTGGCGAGAGCCGTGTGCCAGCGAGACCTTTGGTGGTCGTTTCTGTGATGTGCCTTTCCGGATGGGATCTGGACTTTGTCGGAGTTTGTCTTCTGACGAGAGTTGGCACAGTGTTATGTCCGGCTTTCGGCTTGCCATGTGTGGGGTGTTTCTTGGTGTTGAGCCGATGTGCTGGTTGCGGTCGGCTGAGATGGCTGCTTGAGCTGGTGGAGGCTCTATTTTGGTTGCTCCCTTGAGGAGGGTGTGCGACCTGTCAGCTGGTTGCGAAGCTGATGTGTGTTTTGTCTGCTGACCATTGGGTGGATCAGTAGCTGTTGCTCGTGTCGAGGGTTGTGTTTCCTCGGTGAGCGAGATTGTGGCTACGGTGCCATGATGGATTCTCGCGTTGTCTGAGGTGATGCCGGACTGTGACCTTTGCTATATGCCTGCTCTGTTGGCCTGTGTGCTCGGCGCGAGGAGCGAGGTGTTGCTTGTGATTGTAAGTCTGGCGGGGTCCTTCAGGATCGGTTTTTTTCGTGAGAATTGAGGTTTTCTGTGCTGGGGCTCTGACAGCGTGTCAGTTGGTTCAGTGTTCTTCCCCTGTGACTTTGTGCTAGGTCCTGAATTTCGAGGACGAAATTCCTTTAAGGGGGGAGGGCTGTAATGCCCCGGATTTTTTGGATCCTCGTTCGTGGGTCCCGGATCTGGTTTCTCGGAGTGTCCAACTCCGTTGTGTCCGAAATTTTGTTTCGGACATCTTTCGTGTTCGGATCGGCGCGATCCGGAGTCGTTTCGGAGGCCCGGAGGCGTTCCGCGGCTTTTTCCGCGTGTGTTTTTCGATTCCCGGCGTGGGTTTCGGCTTTCCCTTCGGAACCTCGTTGCGGGTGAACCGGGCCGTTCACCTGGGCGCGAGTGGTACCGTTACGATCGGTGCGCTCCGAGGATCGCGAGGGTGTGATTTTCTATTTTTCTGGATTTTTTCGAATTTCCGGATTTTCCTATATATAAACCTTTTCTCTCTCCCCCTCTCATTTCTCATTTCTCTCCCTCTCGCTTCTCACGCTCTCTCCTCTCTCCCTCTCTCTCCGGCGGCCGACGGGGCGGAGTACGGGCGAGGCGGGGACGGCGCGGGCGAGGCACGGGCGAGGATGGATGAGGATCGAGGCGGTGGAGGCGCGTGGAAGCTCGGCCGTGAGTTCGTGGAACGGCGAGGCTTCAACGGCGTTTTCTTCGTGGATCGGCGTCCACGGTGCGCGTAATCTTCGGTGGAGGTAGGGTGATGGACCCTCAGCCCGTGTACTTCCGTTCCCGCGAGTTTCGTAGGCCGTGGTGAGCCGAGCGGGCTAAACGGGGCGTTTTGGGCAAAATGCATATTTTTGGGGTGTGAGCCGGATCTCCCGTTTTATGGTGTTTTTGGGCGATCCAGGGGTTTAGATGCATGCCTAGGGGCTTGGGGAAGGTTTCCCCTTTTGTTTCCCCTTCACCTGGGGGTGAACGGGGCGTGGCATGGCTTTTCCCGCGGTTTCCACCGTTTTCGGGCACGGACTGAGAACGCGCTAGCATTGGGTAGCGCGTTCTTGAAGGTCGCGCTGCCCCGACAGGGCGCGTTCATCGGAGAAGATGAACAGTAAGGCGGTTTGGGTCACGCCTTACGGCCCCAGTGCGTTCTGGTTGTCGCGCTATAGGATCATAGCGCGACCTGGCCTGGTCGCGCTATGGTTACGTAGTACGTTCGTGTTGAACGCGCTAGGCACGTATAGCGCGTTCTGGCTGAACGCGCTATGCACGTGTAGCGCGTTCTTGGAGGGACCAGCCGGACTGCCCGGGGCGGGCGGTCTGTGGCTGATCGTGCTCCCCTTGGGCCGTGTGTGCCTTGGACACCCAGTGGAGTTCCGTGACCGTGTTTTAGGGTGTCTGGAGGTTCCGTTTACCTCATTTTGCGTGCCCATGCGCTTAAGGGTCCGAGTGACCTTTTAGCGTCCGTTCGCATTGTGTGGTCTCCGGTCGACCCGGCTGGGACCCAGTGGTCGACCTATGGCCTTGTGAGTATCCTGGACACCCCATGGGTTCTGTGTCTGTGTTTTTTTGGGGTGTCAGGAGGGACCGTGTTACCTCGATTAGCGTGCCCGTAGGTGTGGTGGGTCCGGTTGACCCCACGTGTTCGGGCTCTTGTGTTACGCTTGATCGAGTCACCGTGTGTCGGTGTGTGTGCGGTGGGGTCTCCCCCGCATATCGTGGGTTCCTTTGGAAGGCGATTCCCGTGTGGGCCATGTGTTTGGCCTTGGACTGTGAGTCCAGTTGTCCGGCCTGGGGCTGGAGGTTTCCCGCTTGCTTCAAGATGGGAAATCGTCGTGGCGGCTTGTGTGCTGCCTTGGGAATCGTGCTTCTGTGTTTTTCGTGTGGCCCGTGTGAGTGGCCTTTGTCCCTTGCGTTCCCTTCCCAAAGGAATGGTCTTGGCAACTCGTGTGTTGTCTCGGTATTCGTGATATCGTGATTTTGGACCTAGAGATTGGGCTAGATCGACGGCCTTGTGCTGTTGCGTGCAACGGTCTTGACCCCGAGTCTTGTGACTCAAGGACCGTTGGCTGTAGTGTGTCTAGAGGACTGTCCAGAGTCCAGTGGCTTAGCGCCACTTGAGTTTTCTCGACTCTAGTGCACGGTGCGTGCGTGGCCGTGGACTGTGAGTCCTGTTTCTTCTCCGACTGTGGTCACCATGCGACGGGGCCGGTACGTGGGGTGGTCCCCGTACGTCGTCGGATGCGGACGTTGTTTTCCGATGAGTTGAGAGTCTACTCCTTCAGTGACCCTCCACTAGTCGTAGCCCACCAGTACGAGGTGCTAGTCTCACCTAGGAGTGGTGTACGGGCACCCACCTTTCGAGACGGTTTGTGGACCGGTTACCGTAGGCCCCTCGTCGGTAGCCAGAGTCCGGCTACGGGGGGAAACCGGTCAGAGGACCAGACCTAGTGACGCAAGGTCTGTGTGTGCACACGTGGTTGGGGGCGGTTGGACCCACGTCGACGGGCGTGACCCCAGCTAGTTACTTGTTTGTGGTTACTTGTACGGTGTTCGCGCCTCGGGTAGGACCTACCACGTCAGGCGGTTCACCTGAGGTGCGGTGTAAGACGTCAGGGGACGCTGCCGGCTGTGCTTCTAGTGGGTGGTACTCCTGTCGAGTACGGAGTGACAGACTACCAGTTTTTGTCGGTTTTGACCTTCGGGTTTTCGGTCGTGTCGACCGTTGAGTCCTTCGGCTGTTTTGCTATGGCGCGTGTGTTGGTCTTCGCGTCGTGAGTCTAGCGCTAGTGGCTTTACCGAGGTTCCATCTTGTGGTGCGGTACCCGCGATCGGATGGTCGGGGTTGCTCCTTGGACAGCGTGTCCAGGTCGGCTGTGTCCGGGGGACAGGCCTCTGCAGCATGGTTGCTGTGTGTTGTTACTTCGGTAGGCGGTACTAGCGTGGTTTGGTAGCTTCGACTGCGTGATCGAGGTGTACCTTCCGGTACAGTAGGAGTAGCTGTAGTGCCGAGTTTTTGACCAGCCACCGGTCTGCTGTTCCTGCTGTAGTCGTAGCTCTTCTTTCCGCTACCGCCGTTGTTTCCGGTTGGGGTTCCGCGGGATCCCTGCTGAGTCTCTGTTTTGGAGACTCATTCTCTGCTTTTCAGGTGTGGCGGTTCTTTCTCGAGGTTCGAGGGTGCGGAGCGGAGGTTCTCTGTTGCCAGCTTGCCGGGCCGAGTGTTCACTTGGCATGTGGTACGTTTTACTGCTTTAGACTGTACTTTCTGTTGGACTGGACTCTGTTGTTGCTGTCGTTGTTCTTTCTTTCAGCTTGTTGTTGTTGGTTGTCCTGCTTTATTTCCTATTTCTTTGTGCCTCCACACTCCTTTTAGCCCTTCCGAGCCCTCCCGGCTCGTGGGCGGCGGTGCGAGTCTCGGGTTATCGGTCCTTCCCGGTAATCGGATTCTCGGGTCGTTACAATATCCCTTGGTGTATGTTATTTGCAGATGCTATTGTCTTAATTGATGAGAGTATTGATGTTTTAAATGCTAAGTTAGAACGTTGGAGACTTGCCTTGGAGTCTAAAGGTTTTAAAATTAGTAGGAGTAAGTCAGAGTTTATGCATTGTAATTTTAGTAATGGGATAGTGGTATAGGAAGACATGATTCTAATTGATGGGCATAACATTCTGAAGAGTATTAGCTTTCGATACTTAGGGTTTATCATACAAGAGAATAGGGAGATTTATGACGACGTTACACATAGGATTAAGGCAGGCTAGTTAAGATGGATAAGCGCATCAGGAGTCCTCTGTGATAGTCGTATGCCTGTGAAACTCAAACGGAGGTTTTATAGAATGGTTGTGAGACCTGCTTTGTTATATGGTACCGAGTGTTAGACAGTACGAAAGAAACACATTCACAAAATGTGTGTAGCAGAGATGAGGATTTTGAGATGGATGTGTGGCAAGACTAAGAAAGACAAGATTAGGAATGAGCGCATCCGTAAGGACTTATGGATATACCCAATTGATAGTAAAATGAGAGAAAATAGACTCATGTGGTTTGGACATGTGCTTTGTCGCCCTAATTCAGCGTCAGTTAAAAGATGTGACCGAATCTTAGTGGATGCTAGTAAAAGAGCTCGGGGAAGGCCTAAAATGAGATGGTGCGATGTTATCAGGAAGGACAATAACTTCTTGAGTTTAAATATGAATATAGCACTTGATAGAAATCTTTGGCAGAACATGATTCATGTAACCGACTCCAAATAATTGAGATAAGGCTCTAATGATGATGATGACTAATATATATATATATATTTATTTATTATGATATATGATACTACATATGGATATTTTACAAAATGAATGATACGACATCCATAGTTGTTTCGAATCAAATTTAAATATTATTTATATTTGAAATATATATATATATTTGAATATTATCCATCAATACAAATTCATACTCTAAGCGGATCTAGGTAATATCCGGATCTATTGACATACTTGATTTGAAGAATCCCAAAATAGTGAATTATATTTACTGAATATGTGTTTAAATTTTAAACAGTTTTTGTCTCTATTTATGTTGATTAGTCCCACATTGAAAAATGGAAAAGGTTTTCATTTACTTTTAGTTGGGACTCGTGTCTTTATTGTGTATTCCTTTGAGGAGACTATGGTTGTTGGCCCATTTGGGCTAGTGGGCTCTTGGGCTCGCATCCTCTATTTCACACACGCGTGCGTTCGTGTGATTCTCAAAGGATTATTTTTCTTTTATTTTGACCTTTTGACCAAGCGTCTCTTGGATTCTTTTCCCGTCTCATCGGATTCCCCTCTTTGTGCGGATGGGTCTGACTCGGTCAAATGTCACTTCCCAAGAGGGTATTTGAAGAGTGGTTTTTCCTGTGAGAGGTACGGTTTTCGGTTCTCTCTAACCCGAAAGCTATCTCTCTCGAATTCCTCTCTCCCATCGTCTTCTTCCTCTTGCAAGAGCCGTGTGTCACTGTAGTGTTCGCCCTCGACAACGCGAGTTGGAGTGCACCTATACGTCGCCACCGATTTTTGGTCGTCCTATCTTGGGTAAAGTTTCATCGCGAAGCCTATCTGCACCGGAGTAGGGGCGGAACGACTCTAAAGAAAGCGACTACGCGCTTCTACCCATGTTTGCTCATCTTGATCTTGATTCTCTTTGATTTTCGGGCTTAGATCTAGTAGGAAAACCGTAACACCCGAGAATTTTAAAATAGAAATATATAAAAAAAATTTATCATTGAACTCATATTCTAATTCTATTGGATTAACCATTTAAAACATTTAATTACCTATAGATGCTTTAGAAGATGCCAAATTATATTTTGGAAATACCAATTTATATTTTTAATCACTTAGGAAATTAATATTACACTATTCCAAAGAAATAGGAAATAGGTTATATAGATAGTGTTTTAAAGGTTAAACGTCACTTTTACAAGATGCCAATTCATATTTTCATAATTTAGAAAATTTCATATTTCAATTTTTACATTATATAATTATTTTGAAGAAATAAGGGTATATTGATGAAGTGTTAAAAGATAAACATAATTTAGAAAGTGAGAAAGGATATATAGACAAATTTAATTAGTGTAGAGTGAATACAAAAAAAAACCTCCATTCAAAATAACGACATATACTAAGTCGTTATTTTCTAAACATGAATATTGACGTGAATAGTATCACTTTTTATTTAAAAAGAAATTTAAAAAAAAATATATGTAAAAATAGAGAAAATTGTAAGGGTCTCACCCCTGAAATTTCACAAACAAATTCCCTCAATTTTTAAAGATAAAAATCTTTGAAGTTAATATGGAAATCTTAACTTATGAAATACGTAACCTACTCATCTTAATAAAATCCTAAGCTTGGTTAAAGAATTAAACTATAGGGGGAGTAGAATACAAATGTGCAAAACAACTTTAAACACAATGCCCCATGATGTTACGTAAGTGGATGTGGATGTGCCATGATGTTACGTAAGTGGATGTGGACATTGTCCACCCTCGGAATTGACGCCCCTAATTACGGCGTCATTTTACTAATTGACGCCCCTTATAGAGGCGTCCTATTACTTAAGTGAAAATGACGCCCCAACGCAAGGGCGTCGTTTTAACAATTGACGCCCTGTTTCTAGGCGTCTTTTTTTTAAGTACGGTTATGGCGTGGGCGATTCTAATCCTCTAACAAATGACGCCCCCTTTAAGGGCGTCATTATTGAAAATAACGCCCCTGCAAAGGGCGTCATTAAAAGGACGCCCCTACACAAGGCATCATTTATAAAATACACGACCACGATACGTGCGTCAATTACACACGGTTTAGACATAAACAGCTCATTAGAGCTGGCAATAATAGCACCGAACAACTCTTTCGAGCTGGCAGAGACAAATCCCACTCAGCCTGACTCATGAGGCATTATCTAATGCCTTGTGATTTCCTATATCTAATGGCATACGTAGCACTGTGAGGAGGCTACTGCTGTGCTGCGCTGCAGAAGCTCTTCCTCCCCTGCTGCTGAGATCCTGCTGCAGATCTTAACCCGGTATCACACGTCAAAGGTAGGTGTTCTCAAATCCTTGCCTAACCAGTAGCTAAATAGGTTTAATATTGCATGCTTAGAGTCCGTTTAACTCATCAACCATGCTATAAATCATGTGTATACCATGTTATTTTAATAGCCTGTCACATATTACTGTGATCTTTATGATTTTGAACTTAATTTGTTAGCATGATTTTCATGAGTTTTTAATCATATTTTATCACACTATTTATAGTATTAATAACCATATTTTTCAGTCCGGTTAAAAATAGCGCCCGTGACAAGGGCGTCATTTTAAAAATTGAAGACTGTGTACACAGTCATCAATTAATTAACGACATGCCTCATGTCGTCAATTTGATTTCTAGAATTTTGAGTAATGGATAATTCAACATATTCAAAAATCCATAACTATCAAACTAAAGGACTAAATTTTTGCATGAACATGTTTCTGAAATCCTGACAGTTTTCTGGATATATTCGTATAATTACTTCCTGATTTAGAATATTTTTATACGGATGAATAGTGCATGAATAGTGAAATATTTTTATAAATGACGCCCCTGACCAGGGCGTCAATTATCAAATTAAAGACTATCAGAACAGTCATCAATTAAATGGACCCCATGACCAAGGTCGTCAATTTAATTTCTTGATTTTGAGTAATTGATAATTCAATACATTCAAAAATTCATACCAATTAAACTAAATCACTAAAATTTTGCATGATCATGTTTCTAGAATCCTGACATTTTTCTCGACATATTGGTATAATTACTTCTTGATTTAGAATATTTTTTACTGATGAATAGTACGTGAATAGTGAACCACGGTAAATGACGTCCCTGACCAGGGCGTCCATTACTAAATTGACGACTGTGAAAACAGTCGTCAATTTTCAAATTGAAAATACGAAGAATATTTTATTTTTTTACTGGTGAATAGTACGTGAATAGTGAAGCATGGTAAATGACGGCCCTGCCTAGGGCGTCAATTATCAAATTAAAGACGGTGCAGATAGTCGTCAATTATAAAATTGAAGACATGACCCATGTCATCAATTTTATTTTTGAAATTTTAAGTAATTGATAAATTACCATTATATGTAAATGACGCCCCTCACCAGGGCGTCCATTTATAAATTGAAGACTATCAAAATAGTCGTCAATTAATCGAAGACATATTTTAAAAAAAAAATATTACATGAATAGAATATTACAGTGAAACAATTTGTAAATGACGCCCCCGACCAGGGCGTCAATTACAAAAGTGACGACTGTACAAACAGTCGTCCATTAATTGAAGTCATGACCCATGTCGTCAATTGAATTCCTTGGATTTTGAGTAATTAATAATTTAACACATTCAAAAATTCATAACTATCAAACTAAATCATGAAATTTTTGCATGAATATGTTTCTGGAATCATGACATTTTTCTCAACATATTCGTATCATTATTTCCTGATTCAGAATCTTTTTACACTGATGAATAGTCCATGAATAGTACATGAATAGTGACACAGTTTTGTAAATGACGCCCCTGACCAGGGCGTCAATCACAAAAGTGACGACTGTGCAAACAGTCGTCCATTATATAACGACATGCCTATGTCATCAATTCATTTCCTGAAAATTTAGAAATCAGTAAATCAAAACATTCAAAAACCTATAACTAATAAACCGGACCATGAAAAATTTGACTGAACATATTTCTGTGACCTTGAGATTTTTCTCTACATGTCCATGTCTTAGATTCCTGATTTACTGGAAGAATTAAAAATAAATAGTGTTTTAAATAGTAAACTGTGACTCATAATGTAGAGCCACCATGTTCAGACAATTATACCATTTTTAACCTGATCACGAAACTCCTGCATGAATATGGTTCTGGAACCCTCATATTTTTCTCTATTTAACCATCTAATTAATTCCTGATTTATTGAAAGTACTAAAAATAAATAGTGTTTGAATAGTATTTTGAGTCACAGAATGTACCTTCACGGCGTAAATCACCTCAATTTATTAAATATCAAAATCCAACAATTTCGCATGAGCATGATTCTGAACTCCCGAGAATGTCCTCTACCTGTCCATATCCTTACTTTCTATTTTTGAGAAATTTTTACCGTATGAATAGTGTATACAAGTCACTATTTCAATGAATAGTATCACTTCTCCAAATAAAAGAATTTTTTTGATATAGACACGTAGATAGGTAGAGAAAAATATAAGGAATCTAACGGTATGCCCATGCATTAGATTAGGTATCATGATTCACATTTATTAAATTTTTCACATGGATGATTAATATACTAAATGATTAATATATACTTAAACTTAGAAATGACGACTGTTAGAATAGTCGTCACTCACAAAAATGACGACGCATTGAAGGTCGTTATTTTGTGTGAATAGTGTAAATGAATAGTAAGTGAATAGTAATGAATAGTATTCGTAAATAGTAAACTGGCATAATTATATAATAGCCCTTATAAGATATTCTAACTTTTGTTTAACCTTACTATAGAGTTATCTAGAGTTTTTGTTTTGGAAAAAGTATATAAATTGATAGTTTTTCTCTCATTTCTATCGTGGTTTGTATAGACGCAACCCTAAGTCATTTTCTTGCATATTATGAGTCCTTGAATTTCATTCTATAAAAATCTACCTTATATATCCTACTAAGGCAACCCTTGAAACTCCATATTGGCTATAAATGAGAGTGGATGTCAAGGTAATACATGAAATGCTGTGCATATAGGGCCCGGTCTGGTCCTGGGAGGAGCACCCGAAGGTACTTGTGCCCATGGGAGTTTATTGACCACGGTGTTTAGCATTGCACCGGAGTACTTGCTTGACTTGAGACACTCCACCCTACTCTCTCTTTACTCACTCGTCTTGGCTTGCGTGGCCCGGACGGGCAATACTTGACTTGTGGCTCGAGAAAGGGCGAAATACTTGCTTGATTGAAATAGCCAATTCTACTGATACGTACTTAACTTTACTTGCTTGAATTAAATTTTACTTGATCGTACCTGAGATATACTTGTACATGAGTACATACTCGCACTTGAATTCGTAATCGTACATGAATCCCTACTAGACCCGAAGTGGCATTTACATCTATAATTCTTGAAATAGTGCTTGTCAAATACTTGAAATCTTGATATACTCTCTGTATACAGCTCTTGATCTCTTATTGTTCATCATGTACAGATATACCTGCATACCCGATTTTTTTATACGTACGTCATGCATAGCCATACTGATAATACATGTAAATTGTAATTCACGTAAAGATTGCTCGAATTTGAGATGTAATCCCTACTGAGTGATTCGCTCATCCAGTTGCTTCCTAACATTTTCAGGTGATTCGGATAGCGACAAGAATGGGGTTGACACCGAGTGAAGAGTGCTAGAACGCCAGTCACCTATCATTAGCTAGTCGCGTCCTTGAATTTTATTTGAGTCCTACTTTGTATTCCAGTATGTCAGTTGAATTGTCCGAACCATGTTAAGGCACTTAGCCTAGTGTTGTCTTTTAAAATTCAAAATTTGTCATAGACTATCTTTAATTCCTTTGGCTAATAAAATAAATATCACTTGGATTATTGGAAATTATTAGATTGTATTAGTCTTTTGCGCACTTCGAAATTATGTATATCAAAAAATTTATCGCTCTAGTGACACGATCTATATAGACGCGTCACGCATCCGAGTATCTTCCGCGCTCAGGACGTGACAGTCTTCGTGGTATCAGAGCCTAGGTTTTCAAACCTAGGGAACTAGAAGAAATAAAAGGTTAGAAATTGAAATCTAAGTAAAAAAAAAAAAACTTGAGTCCAAGGATAGGTAAAACCCAAGTTCAAGGATAGATATACCTTACCCGGTGAGATGGATAGAGCCATGGGTTAAGTTCTACAATGACTTTCGACCTTACAAGTAAACCCGATCTTTATCATACTTAACTCTTTTGTAGGATCATGGCTGCGGAAAGAGCGTAATGGCGCGAGATGCAGCGCACCGTGCAAGGGCTCACACAGGCACTACAGCAAGTGGCCCAAGGCGGAGTAAACCGTGGAGCGGGAGATCTCCACCGAAGTTTCCGTAACATGAACCCACCGAGGTTCACGGGTTCGTCCGACCCCGAGGATGCCGAGAATTTGCTAAAGGAGATGGAACGAATTTTTTGCGTGATGCAATGCGCGGATGAAGAGAAGGTTTTATTGGTCATATTCCAACTAGAGTGGGACGCTCGATGCTGGTGGGAATCCATAGAAGCAACACTGCCAGAATACCATGTCACATGGGATGAATTCACGGAGCATTTCAACAACAAGTACTTCTCCGATCATATCCAAGAAAAGAAGGCCACGAAATTCACCGTTCTAAAACAACGGGGCTTGAAAGTGGCAGAGTATGAGGCCCAGTTCTCCAGATTATCTAGGTATGCACCCCACTTGGTGAGTACGGAAAAGATGAAGCCGAGAAGATTCCTCAACGGGCTTCGGCCCCATTATATCACACAACTTGCCCCGATGGACATCCAAGTCTATTCGGAGATGGTTCGGCGTGCTCAACTGCTAGAAGACGCCACCGAATTATCTAAGAGAATTCGATGAAGAGACAAGAAGGAACCCGTCACAAGACCGGGAAAATTCAAACAATCCTTCAACAAGAAGCGGTTCTTCATGGGAGGGGAGCCCTCAAAGGCAAAGAAATTTCAGAAGAATGACAGGCAATTCTCCACCACCACACCATCAAAGGAAATTTGCAAGTATTGTGATAAAGCTGGCCATAAGACCGAGAAATGCTAGAGGAAGTTAAGAGCTTGTCTTCGATGCGGGACCCGAGAGCATCGGATTCCAGACTGCCCACTGATGAAGGAACAAGACACCAAAGACGAGAAGCGTCCGGTAAAGAAACAAGGCCGTCTGCAAGCTCTCCGAGAGACGGAACCCACTGAAGGGGGAATTGTGGAAGGTACTCTCACTATTTGTTCAAAAATTGCTCAAGTTTTATTCGATACCGGAGCAACTCATTCATTCGTTTCCAGAACTTTGCTGCTTCATTTTCTAAGAAACATGAACTATTATATTTGTTCATATCTACACCTCTTGGGAATGAGTCTGATATCACTTATCACTATCCAAATTGTGAAGTGATGATTAAGGGAAGTAATTTACCTGCTGACCTCATATGCCTAGATATGAAGGGTTATGACGTCATACTAGGTGCCGACTGGCTATCCACATACCAAGCAACTGTAGATTGCCGGCATGGTAAGGTAACTTTTGTGGATTTCCTAGAGCTAGTTTACAATAGCCCTCGGAGTAAATCACTTCTTATATCAGCACTCCGAGCTAGTAAACTTATGAATAAGGGATGCATGGCTTTCATACCATTCGTGACTGCCACAGAAGTCGAGAAGGTTAAACTTGAAGACATCCGGTAATTTGAGATTTTCCCGATGTTTTTCAGAAGATTTAACCGGCTTACCCCCGGAAAGGGAAGTGTCGTTTACAATCGACCTTGTCCCCGGTGCTAGTCCTGTTTCAAGGCACCGTACAGAATGTTCCCTGCTGAGCTGAAGGAACTAAAGGAGCAGCTAATGGAGTTATTGAATAAGAGTTTCAGTAGGCCAAGTACTTCCCCATGGGGAGCACCTGTGCTATTCGTAAAAAAGAAGGATGGATCGATGAGATTATGCATAGATTATCGGCAGCTAAATCACCTTACAATCAAGAACAAGTATCCACTGCCAAGGATTGATGAGCTGTTCGATCAACTATCTGGAGCTTTATATTTCTCCAAGATTGATCTTCGTTCTGGTTACCACCAATTGAAGATCAAAGAAGAAGACATTCATAAAACTGCATTCCGAAGCAGGTATGGGCATTACGAATTTACTGTTATGCCTTTCGGACTAACAAATGCCCCCGCAGCTTTTATGCAGTTAATGAATAGCATATTCAGGCCCTATTTAGACCAATTTATTGTGGTCTTCATTGATGATATTTTGATCTATTCAAAGACCGAAGAGGACCATGAAGAACATCTCAAGAAGCACTACAAATATTAAGGGAAAACAAACTATATGCCAAATTCAGCAAATGTGAGTTCTGGCTCGAGGAAGTATCCTTCTTAGGCCATATCATTTCGAAGAACGGAATTGATGTTGACACATCAAAGGTCGAAGCCGTGAAGAACTGGGAACGACCCACAAATGTAACTGAGATTCGGAGCTTCTTGGGTCTAGCTGGTTACTACCGGCGTTTTATAAAGGACTTCTCAAAATTGACGTTCCTCTGACCAGGTTAACCCGCAAGGAAGTGCCTTATGAGTGGAAGAAAGACTGTGAAAAGAGTTTCCAAACTTTGAAGGATCTCTTGACCACTGCTCCAGTCTTTTCATTACCAATGGAAGGAGAAAAATACGAGGTATATACCGATGCTTCTGGTATTGGCCTCGGATGTGTATTGATGTAGAATGGGAGAGTCATTGCTTACTCTTCCCGACAATTGAAGAAACATGAAGAGAACTACCCGGTTCATGACTTAGAACTGGCCGCAGTAGTATTCGCTTTAAAGATCTTGAGGCACTATCTCTACGGAGAACAATTCACTGTGTACTCCGATCATAAAAGCCTCAAGTACTTATTCTCCCAAAAGGAGCTGAACATGCGGCAAAGGCGTTGGCTCGAGTATCTCAAGGATTTCGACTTCACTATACAGTACCATCCTGGTAAGGGTAATTCCGTAGCTGATGCCCTTAGTCGAAAGCCGAGAACAATATTGGCCAACTGCATGATACAAGAATGGAAACTGCTAGAGAAATTCTCTGAGCTTGATATCAGCATAGATGAGAGAGCATGTGTATTATTCTATCTCATATGAGCATACATCCAGATTTGCTACCTGAAATCAAGAAGTTACAAGAAGAGGATCCCTCGCTAGTGGAGATAAAGAGCAAGCTGGACGAGAGACTAGATTTCAAGCTAGCACCTGATGGCAGATTGCTATTTCATGAACGGACATGTGTGCCCGACTGTCCCGAATTGAAGAAGAAGATTCTTGAAGAAGCTCATAGATCGAGGTACACAATCCACCCTGGGGCAACTAAGATGTACCAAGACTTGAAAAGATCTTTCTGGTGGCCTAACATGAATAGGGAGGTAGCAGACTTTGTGTCTCGTTGCCTCACATGCCAATAAGTGAAGGCAGAACATCAAAAACCCGTCGGAAAGCTACATCCGCTGGATATTCCCAAGTGGAAGTGGGAAGACGTTGGCATAGACTTTATCATGGGTTTACCCAAGTCTAGGGGCAGATATGATGGAATTTGGGTAATTATCGACCAGTTAACTAAATCGGCCCATTTCTTACCCATCAAAAGTCGATGGTCAGTCGACGTACTTGCTACCATGTATATTAAGAGATGGTTAGATTGCATGGAGTTCCCGTCTCGATCATATCTGACCGAGACCCACGCTTCACCTCTCATTTTTGGAAGGGTCTACAACACTCTCTGGGACGAAACTTAATTTCAGCACTGCTTTCCATCCCCAGATAGATGGTCAGACTGAAAGGACAAATCAGGTTGTTGAAGATATGTTAAGGGCATGTATTATAGATTTCGGCGGAAGCTGGCATGACCACTTACCACTAGCCGAATTTGCATATAACAACAGCTATCAAGCCAGTATACGAATGGCACCTTTCGAGGCAGTATATGGCAGGAGTTGCCGATCTCCCATATGCTGGGATGAAGTCGGTGAAAAATAAATTCTAGACCCAGACATGGTACGAGATTCTACTGAGAAGATACAACTCATTAGAGAAAGGTTAATGATAGCACAGTCAAGGCAGAAATCTTATGCTGATAACAGAAGGCGAGACCTGGAATTTCAAGTCGGAGATCATGTTTTCCTCAAGGTATCTCCCGGCCGAGGTATTAGAAGATTCGGTGTTAAAGGTAAACTAACACCAAGGTTTATTGGTCCATTCGAAGTACAGGAAAGAGTAGGCGAGGTGGCTTATCGCATCGCCCTACCTCCACAACTGTCAGAAGTGCACAACATATTTCATGTATCTATGCTGAAGAAATATGTGCACGACACTTCTCACGTCATCGACCATGCTGATTTGGTGATTCAAAGAGATCTTACTTATGAGCAAAGGCCAATGCGGATCCTTGACCGCGAAGTCCGAGTTCTAAGGAGCAAGATGATCCTATGGTGAAAATCCAATGGAATCGATGTGCGGAACAAGAAGCAACTTGGGAGACTGAAGAATCTATGAAAAGAAGATACCCAGAATTATTCTAAACTGTAAGTATTTTGTACTTTCCACAATATCCTTATACAGTTGAATTTGGGGACCAAATTCTTTTAAGTAGGGGAGGGTGTAACACCCGAGAATTTTAAAATAGAAATATATAAAAAAAATTTAATCATTGAACTCATATTCTAATTCTATTGGATTAACCATTTAAACATTTAATTACCTATAGATGCTTTAGAAGATGCCAAATTATATTTTGGAAATGCCGATTTATATTTTTAATCACTTAGGAAATTAATATTACACTATTCCAAAGAAATAGGAAATATGTTATATAGATAGTGTTTTAAAGGTTAAACATCACTTTTACAAGATGCCAATTCATATTTTCATAATTTAGAAATTTTCATATTTCAACTTTTACATTATATAATTATTTTGAAGAAATAAGGGTATATAGATGAAGTGTAAAGGATAAACATAATTTAGAAAGTGAGAAAGGGTATATAGACAATTTTAGTTAGTGTAGAGTGAATACAAAAAAAACCTCCATTCAAAATAACGACATATGCTAAGTCGTTATTTCCTAAACATGAATAGTGACGTGAATAGTGCCACTTTTTATTTGAAAAGAAATTTTCAAAAAAATTATATGTAAAAATAGAGAAAAATGTAAGGGTCTCACCCCTGAAATTTCACAAACAAATTCCCTCAATTTTTAAAGATAAAAATCTTTGAAGTTAATATGGAAATCTTAACTTATGAAATACGTAACCTACTCATCTTAATAAAATCCTAGGCTTTGGTTAAAGAATTAAACTATAGGGGGACTAGAATACAAATGTGCAAAACAACTTTAAACACAATGCCCCATGATGTTACGTAAGTGGATGTGGATGTGCCATGATGTTACGTAAGTGGATGTGGACATTGTCCACCTTGGAATTGACGCCCCTAATTAGGGCGTCATTTTACTAATTGACGCCCCTTATAGAGGCGTCCTATTACTTAAGTGAAAATGACGCCCCAACGCAAGGGCGTCGTTTTAACAATTGACGCCCTGTTTCTAGGCGTCTTTTTTTAAGTACGGTTATGGCGTGGGCGATTCTAATCCTCTAACAAATGACTGCCCCCTTTAAGGGCGTCATTATTGAAAATAACGCCCCTGTAAAGGGCGTCATTAAAAGGACGCCCCTACACAAGGCATCATTTATAAAATACACGACCACGATACGTGCGTCAATTACACACGGTTGAGACATAAACAGCTCATTAGAGCTGGCAATAATAGCACCGAACAACTCTTTCGAGCTGGCAGAGACAAATCCCACTCAGCCTGACTCATGAGGCATTATCAAATGCCTTGTGATTTCCTATATCTAATGGCATACGTAGCACTGTGAGGAGGCTACTGCTGTGCTGCGCTGCAGAAGCTCTTCCTCCCCTGCTGCTGAGATCCTGCTGCAGATCTTAACCCGGTATCACACGTCAAAGGTAGGTGTTCTCAAATCCTTGCCTAACCAGTAGCTAAATAGGTTTAATTGCATGCTTAGAGTCCGTTTAACTCATCAACCATGCTATAAATCATGTATATACCATGTTATTTTAATAGCCTGTCACATATTACTGTGATCTTTATGATTTTGAACTTAGTTTGTTAGCATGATTTTCATGAGTTTTTAATCATATTTTATCACACTATTTACAGTATTAATAACCATATTTTTCAGTCCTGTTAAAAATAGTGCCCGTGACAAGGGCGTCATTTTAAAAATTGAAGACTTGTGGACACAGTCGTCAATTAATTAACGACATGCCTCATGTCGTCAATTTGATTTCTGGAATTTTGAGTAATGGATAATTCAACACATTCAAAAATCCATAACTATCAAACTAAAGCACTAAATTTTTGCATAAACATGTTTATGAAATCCTGACATTTTTTTGGACATATTCGTATAATTACTTCCTGATTTAGAATATTTTTATACGGATGAATAGTGCATGAATAGTGTATGAATAGTAAAATATTTTTATAAATGACGCCCCTGACGAGGGCGTCAATTATCAAATTAAAGAATATTACATGAATAGAATATTATAGTGAAACAATTTGTAAATGACGCCCCCGACCAGGGCGTCAATTACAAAAGTGACGACTGTACAAACAGTCGTCCATTAATTGAAGTCATGACCCATGTCGTCAATTGAATTTCCTGGATTTTGAGTAATTAATAATTTAACACATTCAAAAATCCATAACTATCAAACTAAATCATGAAATTTTTGCATGAATATGTTTCTGGAATCGTGACATTTTTCTCAACATATTCGTATCATTATTTCCTGATTCAGAATCTTTTTACACGGATGAATAGTTCATGAATAGTACATGAATAGTGACACAGTTTTGTAAATGACGCCCCTGACCAGAGAGTCAATCACAAAAGTGACGACTGTGCAAACAGTCGTCCATTATATAACGACAGGACCTATGTCGTCAATTCATTTCCTGAAAATTTAGAAATCAGTAAATCAAAACATTCAAAAACCTATAACTAATAAACCGGACCATGGAAATTTTGACTGAACATATTTCTGTGACCTTGAGATTTTTCTCTACATGTCCATGTCTTAGATTCCTGATTTACTGGAAGAATTAAAAATGAATAGTGTTTTAAATAGTAAACTGTGACTCATAATGTAGAGCCACCATGTTCAGACAATTATAACATTTTTAACCTGATCACAAAACTCCTGCATGAACATGGTTCTGGAACCCTCATATTTTTCTCTATTTAACCATCTACTTAATTCCTGATTTATTGAAAGTACTAAAAATGAATAGTGTTTGAATAGTGTTTTGAGTCACGAAATGTACCTTCCCGGCCTAAATCACCCCAATTTATTAAATATCAAAATCCAACAATTTCGCATGAGCATAATTCTGAACTCCCGAGAATGTCCTCTACCTGTCCATATCCTTACTTTCTATATTTGAGAAATTTTTACCGTATGAATAGTGTATAAAAGTCACTATTTCAATGAATAGTATCACTTCTCCAAATAAAAGAATTTTTTTGATATAGACACGTAGATAGGTAGAGAAAAATATAAGGAATCTAACTGTATGCTCATGCATTAGATTAGGTATCATGATTCACATTTATTAAATTTTTCACATGGATGGTTAATATACTAAACGATTAATATATACATAAACTTAGAAATGACGACTGTTTTAATAGTCGTCATTCACAAAAATGACGACCCAACGAAGGGCGTTATTTTGTGTGAATAGTGTAAATGAATAGTAAGTGAATAGTAATGAATAGTATTCGTAAATAGTAAACTGGCATAATTACATAATAGCCCTTATAGGATGTTCTAACTTTTGTTTAACCTTACTATAGAGTTATCTAGAGTTTTTGTTTAGGAAGAAGTATATAAATTGATCATTTTTCCCTCATTTCTATCGTGTTTGTACAGACGCAACCCTAAGTCATTTTCTTGCATATTATGAGTCCTTGAATTCCATTCCATAAAAATCTACCTTGTATATCCTACTAAGGCAACCCTTGAAACTCCATATTGGCTATAAATGAGAGTGGATGTCAAAGGTAATACATGAAATGCTGTGCATATAGGGCCCGGTCTGGTCCTGGGAGGAGCACCCGAAGGTACTTGTGCCCATGGGAGTTTATTGACCACGGTGTTTAGCATTGCACCGGAGTACTTGCTTGACTTGAGACACTCCACCCTACTCTCTCTTTACTCACTCGACTTGACTTGCGTGGCCCGGACGGGCAATACTTGACTTGTGGCCCGAGAAAGGGCGAAATACTTGCTTGATTGAAATAGCCAATTCTACTGATACGTACTTAACTTTACTTGCTTGAATTAAATTTTACTTACTCGTACCTGAGATATACTTGTACATGAGTACATACTCGCACTTGAATTCGTAATCGTACATGAATCCCTACTAGACCCGAAGTGGCATTTACATCTATAATTCTTGAAATAGTGCTTGTCAAATACTTGAAATCTTGATATACTCTCTGTATACAGCTCTTGATCTCTTATTGTTCATCATGTACAGATATACCTGCATACCCGATTTTTTTATACGTACGTCATGCATAGCCATACTGATAATACATGTAAATTGTAATTCACGTAAAGATTGCTCGAATTTGAGATGTAATTCCTACTGAGCGATTCGCTCATCCAGTTGCTTCCTAACATTTTCAGGTGATTCGGATAGCGACAAGAATGGGGTTGACACCGAGTGAAGAGTGCTAGAACGCGAGTCACCTATCATTAGCTAGTCGCGTCCTTGAATTTTATTTGAGTCCTACTTTGTATTCCAGTATGTCAGTTGAATTGTCCGAACCATGTTAAGGCACTTAGCCTAGTGTTGTCTTTTAAAATTCAAAATTTGTCATAGACTATCTTTAATTCCTTTGGTTAATAAAATAAATATCACTTGGATTATTAGAAATTATTAGATTGTATTAGTCTTTTGCGCACTCCGAAATTATGTATATCAAAAATTTTATCGCTCTAATGACACGATCTATATAGACGCGTCACGCATCCGAGTATCTTCCGCACTCGGGACATGACAAAAACTCTACCCGTGAATATTATTTTCTATCACTATTGACATACCTGATTTGAACAATCCCAAAATAGTGAATTATATTTACTGCTCCATATTATGTAAGTGGCTATGGAGTGCATGGAAGCATCTAATATTAAACCGCAGACAAGGAGAGAGAAGAGAATCTTCAAAAGGTTCAACCTGTCGGGGGAATGGCTTCTTCTTTACGTTAATAAAGAGGCAAGAGGCACGCGTAACTAGTCTATGACAGGTGCAGACAGTTACTCAATTTAGAGTACTAGTCTACGAGCTGCATAGGCAGTTCAAATTTTGTAAATTTCAACTTTGAACAATACAATTACATTAATTATCAAAAAAAGAGTTTTGAGTATTGAATTCACTATTTGGAGAGGTCAGAATTCAATTCTCTCTTCGTTCGAAGATCTCTCTTACAACAAATTTATGTTCACTAACATTCACAATTTAAAATTAAATTTGAAAAATGAGGATTTTCATTTTCAAATACGTTGAATCAAATTGAAAATCTTTAAACTGTTTAGAAAGTAATGAAATTCTAAGTATATTTCCGTTGCAGGTCAATGACATGTCAACTCCGAGGCATTTCGCACTCGTGCAAGTTCATCCACATTAGTGTTGAATGTCTCGTGTACATGGTTTGGTATCGACCTTACTGATTATTTGTTGATATTGTATGGTACCGTATGACAAGGGTGTGTACCGAGACAACAGAAGACATATTCCTTATTAACTAAGTTGATAAAAAGTATTTGTTATGGTCTTCGGTTTGAATAAAGAAAAAGAAAAATATACGCTCTCGACGTGTTTCGAACCCAAGGTGTCTGGTTAAATTGAATCATGTTCAACCAACTTCTCTATCAAGATAAATTTAATATAATATAAAATATAAAATATTTAAAAAATATATGATTATCATATCGATTTCGTTCCATCGATGATTATATCGATTATCAATTGGTAGGATCTCGCACGTATGATATGAAATGTACTGTATCGATATGTCAAATCTATACGTAACTTATAAACATCTCATATCGATTTCGTACCATCCATCGGTTAAATGGAATGCTGTACGGTGGAGGACAATCGACTGCGAGGATGAGACGACGCGAGAAGATTGAGAATTGCCGGACTCCCCTCCCCTCGTTACTCCCCATCATTTAACTTGGTCTAGCTAGGTATACATACATAATAGCAACAGAAGAATACCCTGCAAAAATGCCCACGTAAGATTATATTTTAGGAACAATTAATTATTAAGAATGTCAAAATAATTAAAATGTCTAAAAGAGACACTCTAAATTTCAAAGGAAAAAAATCTACAAAAGACGCACTTTATAAACTTAACATCCATATAGAGCAAAAGCCATAAATATTTTTCCTAGCATACTACCAAAAATGCCCTCGATGGCTTTGTAGATGAATTTGTTCAAACCCAAATCCAGAATTATATGGCACAACTTTTAACATATCAAATTAAAGTAAAAAAGAAAATAACATGATTCATATTGAATTTAGATTAACCAAAGTATTGATAAATTTAAGACATTTGAGGATATATTAATTATTAGTTATTTGTGAATGAGTGTCAATTTTAGATATTTTAAACTACTTGGAATATCCCTATTAGATATTTTAAAACTTTATTTGCCTTTTTTTCAATAATATTCCTTGTATTTGCGGTGTTTGGAAATATTTTTACTTCAAATAACTTATCAGGGAGAGTTCCCATGCGACCCGTTTGCCTTCGGTCGTCCACGGGAGGGAGACAGGACGCCTCGCAGACGAACACGTGGCAGGTCCGCAGCCGTCCGCCTTGGGAGCCGGCCAGCGGCGTGGGAAATGTGGGGGGGCACGCGAGGGCCCCAGTACAGCAAATCCAACGGTCGTATTCGTGGGCTGTGAAGCCCCGTTTAACGGAGAAAGGTCGAACAAAAGCTCATAGTGGGCCCATTTTTTTGAACGCTTTTACTATCAGAGAGAATATCCTACAATTCGGAATATACTATAATTCAACAACAAAAGGAATGTAGGCATTACTCCATTTTTTTTCCCAAGTGTATGCCTACTCTCCGAGAGAAGAGAATACATTATTACAATTCAAGAACAAAAGAATGGAAACAAACGTAATTCTCTTACATGAGAATATACGTCAGTGATTGCTTTGCCTCCGTGGGGTGTACCCATCACCTCTGTGCATGAGAAGAAGATCATCCAGAATCGCACAGCAGAAAGGCTTGTCGGCTCGGCCATGAACATTCATCAAAGGCATGCAGATGCGCACGGCCTCTTGGGTCCACAGTTAATCAAATGGCTGTTCCGTTCACAACCCCTTGCTGGCGGGTGTCGTATTCGTGGAGATCCCCACAAAATTATATATATATATATATATATATATATATATATATATATATATATATATATATATGTGGGTATTCTCTTATAGCACGCATGGTTCTCTAGTCTTCATGGCGCCAGCTAGCTACAGACTCGCTACGCTGTTAATTAGGAGACCTCGAGTCCTTCTTCCTTCTCCAGGCTTCCCTGCAGCTTGGTGTGCAGCCGTGAGAGGAGGAAAACGCCGGCAGAGGAAACCAGTATTGCGCCGGCGAAGCAGGCGAGGTCCAGGCTGCTAGACAAAGGCACGCCCTTAACCTTGTCTAGCACGCCTGCCTGGAGCAGCGTCAGCACCGCGTGCCCGAACTTCGCCTTCGCCTCTGATATGCACTGCTTCGGCATGGAGGATGGGAGAATCTGGAAGAGATAAAGAGCAAAAGACACTGATCAGTCTGGTTTCAATCAAGATCCATGCATCTTCTCTGCGTCTTACAACATTAACTAAAATGCACTCGCATTAAAAATTTAAATAAAATCTCCCATGACCTGGCTTGAGAGAGAGAGAGAGATGAAGGAAACCTGACCTTTTGATGGAGACTTATTGCAACTCGGGGGAGCAACCGGCTGATATATCTCTTGGATCCTCTTGAACCAACAAACATGGTGTACAGCCCCATCCCGAAATTAAGCATCGCAGATCCAACTAGAAACATGTCTGTCAAGGAAATAAACAGCAGCGTATATATACGTGTATTGATGAGAGTAATAATCTATTTAAATTCAGCATAAACAAGCAAGATTGTGCAGCAACGTTACCTATGGCTTCAATAAGCAAACTAATCACCTCTCCTTGGTTGTCTAACTTCTCCCACAATGCATGGAAGTATTCAAGATATGCCTCCACGACAAGGGAACAACCCTGCAATAATCCAACCGGATCATGAAGATTATACCTGCTTTCTCAGAAGATTGATATCGGCACGAGAGCACCATGTAATGTTAGGTCGACCATATATATATGTATATATATATATACCTCTACAAAGCACAACACTGAGCCCATCAAGGTCCCGGCGACGCCGATCAACGTGAAGAACCGGCAGTTGATAACAGCCTGAACAGAGAAGTAGAGCTAGCAGACTGAACAACTCTAGTTCTCACGTTTTGTCGCTTTGAAGGAAACAATATAAGAACTTCCAAAGAAAGCCTACGCTGTTGACAATCTTCTCTGCTTCCGGCGCCCAGGTTCTTCTTCCCGTTGCTATGGCCTTCAAGACGCTGAGCACCGCTGTCGCTGCGTCAGTCACGAGCCCGAACAGAGCTGCTCCACCGTCGGAACCCTTGTTTTTCTGCTGCACTTCTTCCACTGCCAAGTAAGCCTTCGCCCGGGCAGAAACCCCGGAGACGGCGCCCGTCTTCCTCCCTGCACCCTGCATGGAACTAGAGCGCTCACTTCCACGCCCTGGCAGAAGCCCAACAGGGCGCAACAACCCCGAAGACTTCGGCGTAGTGGGGAGTAGAGGCGGCCGCAGAGACCCACGCCTCGCAGCCATGCTTCCTCCCTTCCTTAGTGTACCCTCTTGTGCTGGAGAAGAAGAAAACTATCAACTCTGTCTACCAAAAAATCCTAGAAGTCGGAGAGGGCCCAGGTTACTTTATAGCAGGTTACATCAAGAGAAGAAGAAAGAGCGAAGAAAATATTCGAGCGGCATATTGGGGGGGGTGACGCAAGGATCTACGGCTGCTCACTCCTGGCCGGACACGTGGCTTCATTGCATCCGTGAACCGGGGGTGGAGACCGGCCCGGCCGCGGTGCGGCCGTGCTGGCGGGGAAGGTGCGGGGGCAGGTTCGGTCGCCTGGTCCCGCGTTTAATAGACGACTTTTTGGCGCCCTTTTGCTTCTTTTTCTTGCGTCGGAGGTTTCTGTTCGCTGGGGCACGCGATGGAGAGGATTGCGGATCCGACGGTTCGGCATGGCCGGCTGCCGAAGCGCGGGGCCGACCAGAATAACGTGAAGGCGGTCGGGTTTCTTGACGCGCTCACGTGCAGCTCCAAGGTCCGTCGGCCCAGTCCAACGGGCTGTCTGTAGTAGCATTCCAATTTCCAACGCCATTTGTATGCGTGATTGTAGAAATATCACTCTTTGATAAACATTGATTAATATAATCTCACTATGTAAATATTTATAAATATTGTTGCTAAAGTCTTGGCTTATCAATGCAAAAACAATGTTGTTGGATAGGGTTAAATGCACAAATAATCTTCTTGCACAAATATAAGAGCAAAGGTACCCCACCCCTTTTGTGTGGCCTCAAAAAAAAAAATTTTGACGGGATTAACCATAGGAGTATTATTGTATTCATGTCTACGTAATAAGCAATAAGCTTATTTTAGTATATATATATATAATTTATTTTTGTAATTATTCACATGACAATTATTTTTATGAAAAAACCTTTACATTTATTTATAAATAAATGATGTAATTTTAAAATAATAATTAAGTTTTATATTTAATGTCCCTAAATAAATATTTATTCCTTATTATTTGCATGGCTTTTGGGTTTTTTTGTTTTGTTTTTATGTATATATTCACTTTATTAAATGAGAGTAGATCAAGTGTTTTACTCTATAAAATTGATCAAGCAAGTGAAAAGAAATCATAAAATAAAACCTTCGGCCGTCGAATCCCTGGAATTTTCAACAGGGAACAAAAAGAACAAACCGACTACTTGCTAACGTGTGGCAGAGACAACCTTGTGCTGACCGGAAGAGTCCGTTCGACTTCTCTCCCCTCCTTCCTCTCAAACACATCCAAGGTGGAAAGCCACGAAACCCTGCTGCAAGAGCACCTCAAACCAGATAAATCCTGTGCCATCGACGACAACTACACATGTTTCGGGATGTGGGATTCATTTGTATAATGATTTATCGTATCGGTGCTACTCGCATCTAGTCATTCCTAATTTTAGACCGTGACGATCGACTCGGTTCAAGATGACCTGAGTCTCTTCGAGTCGGGTCTAAACCTGTACAAGTCAAGCCGCATTGAAACATTTGAATCGGATTGAGTCTATACAAATCGTCGATACAACGAAGCTTATGCTTACCCCATTAGTCTGAGAAATTCTCTCGTAACATTGGACATTCACTCCAACTCAACATAAACCCGAAGCGACTCTCGAATGTTACTCTTAGAAATATAATACGCCAATAAGTGGCCCTACGTTCCACACACGAAAAAATAATAAAAAATCAAGATGTTCATTTATTGATCATAGATACACATTTGTTAGTTATTTGATTAGTATTCGCATGATTATTTCTATGCTGTGTTTATTATACGATTTAAAGTTCGTGTATTAGAATTTTCATCACCGATCTTAGTCATTGTTTATTTATATTGACATGAAGTCCGAACTCCTTTGATTAACTGTCAAAGACACCTTTAAACCTCTCCAAAATATGTTGTGATATTGAGAGTTTCATCTAAATTTGACCATTTAATTTAGATCTGATTTAAATTGGACCCATTAGATTTACTCCAAGTTAAGATCAAACCATTGTATTTATTTTCAATAAGATCTGATCATCATATTTGATGCAAATTGAGATCTGAATATTGGAATGATTTTAAATCAAGATCTGACTGTTAGATTTGCTCCGAATCGAAATCAAATCGTTGATTTTGAATTTCATCTGAATCATACCATTGGATCGCCGTATGATCACTATGATCCATCAAATAGATTTATGACCATTATGTCAACTTAGTGTCCATAAAGATCATTTTTGCATAAGACGGGGTGGTAGATTTGTAATTTTCCTAGAAGTTGAGATACTTATGTAATTTTTAACTGTTCCTAGATATCTGACATTTTGTAAAGTTGCAAGGTATATATACTCATTTTCTGAGCATATCAGAGTTTTTCCCTAATTTTTTGAAC
The DNA here is from genome assembly GCA_022559845.1 of Amorphophallus konjac. Lineage (NCBI taxonomy): Eukaryota > Viridiplantae > Streptophyta > Magnoliopsida > Alismatales > Araceae > Amorphophallus > Amorphophallus konjac. Next base: position 21,060,678 of record CM040126.1, on the reverse strand, counting down.
ATTACGGGGTTTTTCTATAATTTTTATATATTTTTACAATTTCTTAAAAAATGATATTTATGTAATCTCTAGACAAGTTTACAAATTGCAAAGATTTTGTGCAATTTCTCCCAGGAACATGAACTTCCCTTGGCAATACGTAATTTTTTTATATTTTTACATAATTTCAATATAATTATAAAATTTTCCCAAGAATAGGAGTATCTGTGTAATAACAAGAACATACCCTAGCAAAAGGATTTTATAAGATCAAACGACACAAATCAATATATCTTGGGAGATAGAGTAAATTTCAAACAGTATCCCAAAAAAAAAAGAGTCCGCCGATCCTTCTTCTTCTGCGTTTATGGAGGGACATCCAGCAGCCATTCTAACCTACCTTTCCTTTCACAATGATAACAAATCTAACCTCCTCCTAGAGTTGCTGCGCGCAGTGGATCCGGCATTCACAGGGATGGAGATGCTCATGGCTTTTGAGACTGCACATTGCGACTAGTACTCAGTTTTGGTGCACTCTCGAGGAGGTACTTTCAAATGAAAATGCATCTTAACATAAGCAACTTCCTAAACTACTGACCAAGCACACTAACGACTTACCATCCCCAATGAGATGAATACTAGAAGCCAAGCTAAGACTGTCCAACACAAGAAGGAAGAGACAGCGTCGACGTTCCATTAGGTGAGCGGTCTACTGCCTTCCATTTCATTTGAACAATCCTCCTAACTTCCTAAGAACAAAATGGACTTTTTAATCTTTTATTTTATTGAGATTTTTTTGCAAATAAATTTGAAATGTTAAAAGAATGCATTAAAGCAAGATTTGACTTACCATTTGCATTGGGCATATCCGTCGTAGGCTCGTACGATGCGGTACGGTACCTGCCGTATGATACCGTTGAATATCAAGAAGAAAGAAAGAAGAATAAAAAAGTTATCATTCTCTGACATATCTATTACAAATGAAATTATGAATTGACGTCTATATGATTTATTAGCTCATACTACTGTGTGTGGTTAAACAGGTGAGATTACGAGTTCTAAACTTAGATCGTTCATTTATAAAAAAAAATTACTTGGATTTAGGCCATTTAGTAATAATTCTAGAGGGGGGATACTTAGATTTAAGTCATTTGATAAAGAAATTCAAATTTTAAAAATTCCTATCATACAATGTCAAGTATTTTTTAAATTCTAAAATTTATGTGGCTCAATGCTTCTATGCCCTCCCACATGGTTGATAGGTTGTATGTTTGAATCCGAACATGGGATGGGTAGAGAATTATTCCACGTGCAATTCTCAATTCTTGGCTGTACAACTCCAATTTGTTGACACGTTGATTATAAAATAATAATATGTCAATTAGTAATCCTAAGTCTTAACTCAAGATGTGAAGGTCAAGTGCTATATTTCAGAATATCAAAAAATATAATAATTTAAATTATAGATTTTAATAAAATATATATATTAAAAATTATTCTCTCTCGTCTTCATCTCCACTCACCTTTTTAAATGATCGATCTAAGTTTTGAACTCGCCACCTCACCTTTTTAAACAAACACACTAACTGAGTTAAGAAGTAATATCTAATAATTAACGACAAACCATCACAAGTCAATCATCCTGAACGTACCACTGAGTGCCTCACTAAATTACTCAGGTACAATTCTATGTAATACCCAATGATCCAATTGTGTCTCACGCCCCGCACATGTCAAATTCTCTCTGGTGGGATCCGATATGTGCAGCTCACAATGTACCGAATCAGTATATCAAACAAAAATATCATTACTTTTGTTAGAGTAGGAAAAATATCATTGTGATTAACATCAGTTGATCAAGAGATAAATATTTTACAAAGATTCAAATACTTACTTTCTTTTGTAGTTAAATGACTAAACTATCCATCTCAACTCCTAAATTCTCTATCTTTACCGAAAGAGAGATGAGAGAGATGCAAAGATATCAGAGATAGAGGTGTCAAATGTGACTTTCCCCTGCACGGTTGACAGAGGAGAGAGAGAAAGAGGCAGGCAAAGAGAGAACCTGCATCCCCCCGCCACCCCCACAACCCCCTACTGCCGGACCATGCAATCTACCTCCGCCCATTGCTACACCCCTACTCGTTGGACTATGCAACACTACCCCTCCCACACTCTTCGACCCCAGCCCATCAAGGGTGCGCAGATCAGACGAGGGGCGGATGGACTGGTTCTTCTTTGGGTTCTCTCCGGGCTTCTATACCTGATCTCTCTTCATGACCGACGGGCATCCAGGCCTAGGTGCGACGGTTTTGATCTATCAATGAGGACAAATCCCGAGGCTAGTCTCTTAAGAACATTCGCAATGGCAGCTAGACGATTTTCACCTTTGCCAAGCTTAAGAGCCCATGGTGCTCTTCTTTCCTTGGAAGTCGGAGACAAAACACACCATTTCTAGCCTCTCCATTTCGAAATGCATGTTGCATTTGTTCTTATATTTTTATGAGATGTTCCCTTTTTTGATCTTTTAACTTTAATTTTAACTTGGCCCTCTCGGTGGAGGGGAGGTTGCGAGTGAGGAGGTATAAAGTTAAGAAAGATGAGCTTTTTTAAACCCACGAGTATTATTATGTTTTTATGAGCCAAGTTAAAATTAACTAAAGTTAAATTCAAGACCGACAATTAGAATACCACCAATGACATTTTTGCATTATTTTGACAACATTAAAGTTATATTTACGAAGATAATTTCAAACATAAATATTTTGCCATTTCAACTTTGACAAAAAAATATTTACAAAGAATCACTTTTTTTGAAAGAAGAAACCTAGCAAACAAATGGGACAAGATACAACCGGATGACATGGATTGAAATTATAAAAAGACGCCCACTCCATGGTAAAGTGGCAAGGGAAGATAAAAGCCGGACAACTTGGGTTAAATACCAGAAGACAGCTACTCTCAAACCGTTTTTAACTAATGTTTAACAAGTGTAAAAATGAGCACTTAAACCCCACTAGAATTGAACCACAAGAACCTCTTATAAAAAAATTATTCTCACTCTACTATTTTTTTTAAAATTAAAATTCACATTAATTATCATTACGCACCTTAAGTCAGACAAACTGACTTATTACCTACACAGCTACAGATCAGAAAATTATGCAATTTCCATCTTTCATTTTTTAAAAAGATTTATTTTACAATACTTATTGTTAACCATCATCGAGAGATACTAGCGTGTTAACACAAAGATCTCAATATAATAACACATTAACTTGCAATATTTTAACAACATTTTAAAATTTTAGTTAATATACATCAACAGTTACAAATTAATACATTCACTAAGGCCAAATAAATTCCACCAAAAACTAAGGAATGAAATGTGCATAATTTCCAAACAAGGACCAGGAAGTCAAATGTTGTGTAAGAACACACTAGTTAACTTTTCTAAACATTTAACTAGAAAATATTTTTTAATTTCAAAAATTCTAACACAAGTATTTGAAGGACAAGAGGTTATTCAAAATTTCCTTATCAAAAAAGCCTACCAAATAAAAAGGCTCCACCAAACACCAAAACCACCACCATTTAAACTATTTCCACTTTACTAAAATAAAAACAACAAGAATTTAAAAGTCACCTAGAAGTTGCGAGGACACCAAGGGTGAGATTGGAGAGGAAACGCAGCTCAAAAGTGCTTGAGAGGTAATCACCGTTCTTAACTTCATTATATGATTAAAAAGAGTCGTTAATACCTTCATCATCGCCACATTACCACCCCCAAATCTCACACAAATGGCCATCAAAAGAATTCTAAACAATAAGCATCTAACAACAAGATAATCAAAAAACAAGAAACAAAAACCGAATAACTGATATTAAAAAGAGAGAGAGAGAGAGAGGTCAGATTCCTTTGACAGGGTCTCCCACTTAATGATCATGATCGGACTGTCAATCCCTTGATTAGGCCATCATCAGAGGACGCCCAGAACGCACGGACCTCAGTCCATCTGAAGGCGCAGGGACGAATGCCGCAGAAAACAAAACACGAGAAGAAAATTTAATAAAGAAATAGATAGGGGAAGAAGGAGAAGAGGCATTCAGAATGAGTAGGAGGATTTGTTTCATCATCCCATCAGAAATGATTTCATCAATCTCATCACCACGCCACTGCCCCTGAAATCGCAGAAAACAGCGAAGCCGAGCAACAAGAAATCCGGACGAAGAACCACGGGATCTGAAGAAACAGAAGATATCGGAGGCGAAGCGATGGGACTCGGTTCGCGAGCTGGGGGGATTTCCCTCGGACAAATGCCTCGTTTTGTCCTCATGGAAAGAGGAAAACGCAAGAGCGCCAGATCGGACTCGTCATCTGTTTCTTCGTCACGGGAAAACCACAACGCCGCTCGGATCGACCAAGAACAATTGATATAAGAGAGAGAGAGAGAGAGAGAGAGAGAGAGATGATGAGATGGGGAAGAGGGCTTCGTCTGCTAATATATAGCCACGAGGGGAGAAAGGGGGGAAGGCTAGGGTTAGGGCTCCGCCCCAGAGCAACGGCGCTTGTGTGGGTTGAAATGACGCAAATGCCCCACTTTTGGACGAATACCGTAAGTAAAGAGTAGCGTGGTAAAGCGTTTTTACTGTATTTGGAAAAGTTTTGGGGCGTGAATTATTATTATTTTTAAATAAATTTTTATTAAGGATAAAAAGTAAAATGAGAGATTAAAAATCATAAAATAATAAGAGAGGATGAGTCGTAATTAGGGGTGAATTATGACTTTAAAATATCCATCTTAATTTTTTTTCAAATGTGACGTAATCAAGTCAGATTCTTCAAAAGTTGGATCGGGTAATTTAGGATGTTTGTTTCTTAAATCTCTTCAATCATGTAAGGATTAATGAAAAGAAATATAGGTAAGAAATCAATAAAATCTTGAGATTAAGTGGTTGATAAAAATTTGGAAGGTGAGGCACGCTACTGCCTTTATCTATTGTTATGATTTTTAAAAAAAAACTCTCAGAATATGTCAATTTTATTTCTTCCATAAATTTTATATCGTTATACGAAGTACCTCCATGTTAGACCATTAGATTTCATCAGACAAAAAATCAAAAAAGAAAAAAAGAGTGTTATCTGTGGGTCCCACCTTCGATTAAAGAACGAAGTCGACCCCTGGATTGAGGTTTCGACAGCGCATCGCGTTAGACCCTCTGATCAGCACCACGACTGAATTTTTTCTAATTTGTTTTTCTTCTCCGTCTATATCACTCATTGATCGCAATGAATTCATGAGGTCAAATATGCAGCAACATACAGATCTTAACTGCTTAATTCATATTTTCTAACGAATATAGACCTTGAGAGACATTGGAGGGGGAAAGAGACATTAGTTAAAATGAGATGGGACGATGTTATTAAAGGCACGATGAATTTTTGAGTTTAAATATAAATATAATCATTGAGAGAAATATTTGACGACGTAAGATACATGTAATTGATCTCAAATAATAAGATAAGAATCTGATGATGATGATAACGACGATGACAACGACGATGATGATTATTATTTTAATAAATATTTATATGATCAAGCGGATATAAGAGTGGTAACCCAGATGTTTGCGGATAACAATAAAATCTTCCTCATACAACATACTTAATAAATATTCATGATATCATAATTTCATAAAATATTTTTTAATATATATATAATCAGTGTTATCAGAACCGGACCGGCCGATCAGACCGGTTAGACCGTGAACCGGTCTAGAAATCGGTCCGATTAGACCCGGTCCGGTCAAATGACAAAAAATCGTCCGAACCGCGGTTCGACCGTTGAACCGGTTTGACCCTATTCCCCCGCCCAAAAAAAAATAAAAAATGGTTGGGTACCCCCGCCCCCGCTAAACCCAACCCGCGGCGCGGCACGGCATAAATAAATAAATATATTATTTACTTATATTCGATCAAACAATTTAATTCGACACACAACTCAAGTCCACATCTTATGTCCCTTGGGTCCTAACTCAAGGGTGAGCTCTCAAACATATAAAGTCAAGGAAGTCTTTCTAACTTCCAATATGGGACTAAACATAAATGCTACATTTTCAACATATAAATGAAGATATTTGAATCAACATAAAGTCTCTATTTCTAACATATAAATGAAGATATTTGAACAACATAAAAGCTCTATTTTCAACAAGTAGTTACAAGTTATTCTCTATATACATGTATATTTATTTATTTTGATCATTATAGAATCGGGTCCGACCATATATCAATATTATAATGACATCACGATTCAAATCGATTCGAACCAACGGTCAAACCGATTCGAACATAACCAGCTCATTGTCCGATTCAGACACCGGTCCAGTTCTAACAACATTGATATATATACATGAGTCTCCTCCTTTGAAAGGTTTCGATCTCCATGCGTACAATTATGTGATAGGAAGGTTTCAAACTTAAAAATTTGCGAGAATTTATGTTCGATTGTTTTCCATAAGTGACCTGACTTGTAAGAAATTTTGTAAAAAATGAAATTCTGAATTATTCCATTTATGTTTGATTATTCCAATTATGCAAATGGCTATTCTGAATTCGAAGACTCCGTTGTAAAGAACAAGATTTGTTAAAAATCTCACCACTCACGGGAAAAAAACAAACATAAATTCTCACAAATCTTTTAAATTTGAAACCTTCCTCTCACGTAACCGGATAGATATCCAAATCTATGATCTTTTCAAAGGTACGTATTTATGAACACCCTTCACTTTTATGATTTGTCAAAATCATCTGAGTATATGTAAAAATTACAGTTATACCATTGCTGCAACTTAAATATAATTTAATCGTTGAAATGACTGCCCTACCCTTAGGTTAGATTTTATAGTCATGATGAGATCACATATCTTAAAAGTATTTAAACTTTTGTGTTTATTAATACTTCTTTAGTATATTTTTGTGGTATTAGAATCGAAAGTGTATAATTGCAATCGTGTCACTTATGAAAGTTAAAAGGATAGAATAAATTATTCTAAAAAACCTGGATTAACAGTAAAAATACTTATCCACCTTACCAATCTATATTTTTACTCATTCATCGAATTAAAACCTCTTATTCCACCTTTATTCAGAATCAAAGAGACCCATATAAAACAATAAGCTAAAGCCAATACGAAAAGCTAAATGATACGCCCACTTAGAAACACTGCGAGATACTCTAAAGGCAAGAGGAAAAACATAAACACGATCGAATGGAACAAGTTATTTGTCAGCAAGGTAGACACATGACATTGAGAGCTCAGTGGATTCACCGCTACAGATCCAAGATTAACATGGCATGCAGAAGCGGCATTCCAAACAGAGATCAATTAAACTATCAAGATCTTACAGGACAACAAGAAACCAACGATGTTGCTACAAATTTGCCTGGGAAAGAGAAAAGTGAAACCTATTGTACCACTCCCATCAAACCCACTCCAGACTCTCCAGTGTAATACATTCCTACATATGGTTATGGTGATTACGGGATAAATGAAGAACTACAGCAGCAGCATGTAGCACTACTGGTCCGTGAAGCCCTATTTACTTCATGCAGCCAATTACAATACTTCGTGACACAGGTGGCAGAAATTTGGTTGCCCAAAATCTTCAGTATAGGGGGCAAACAGAACTGCTTGGTGGGAGATTTATGGCCCCTCAGCTTTGGGATCTAGAACCTCGGAAGAACTGGTGTCAGCTTTATCTGCAGATGCGTCAAGGAATGGCTTCTTTAGGGAAGGCTCCACAGGAATAGGGGTAAGAGAAGCCCGCTTTACACCCCTCCCCACAACACCAAGATGAGTTACACCACTATCTGTTGCAGCCGTAGAGACAGTGGGAGAGTCGGATGGACCATTGACTATGGCCACCTGTGAAGAGCATAAAGAGGTGTTGTTCTCACCGGCAGATGACTTTGAAGAAACCATTTTCATCATTTCTGCGAACAGAGACTTGGGATTCAACAGAAGCTGCTGCAGGTCTTCAAGCTGCATGCCAAAGAAAGTATAAAGAGTACTTATCAATTATCACCGTTGATGTTCTATTTGTTTGTTTTCAGGTTTAACTAAAAATTCCATAATTTTCTAGACCTTTTCATGACTAAAGAACTTAAAAAATGACTTTTCTTGATTTTAAGATCCAAATACTCGAATATGCAGTTACAACGAAGGCTTCACAAATTATGCTAACTTAACCAGGAGAACCAAGATTTGTCGTACCGACCATATCGGTCCGGTACGGTCACGGCCCGGTACGGGACGATATGATCGGGACGGGCAACATACCAATACAGAAGGTCGACATATCGTATACTTTTGATTTTTTTATTTTTTATTTTTTTATTTTTTAAAAATAAAATTGTAATAATGGTTAATTTAAATTGTTAAATAGTATATGCATTGAAAAATAATAGAATGTTGAAATATTTTGTAGGTGATCAGAGATGTATACTAAATAATGACATAGAATAATTTTAATAACTCTTCCAACTATTATTTTAAGACACAATAAATGACATAAGATTAATTACATAGAAATAACCAATTATACCTCTCAATTAAACATCTTATTTGAAGAGATAAATAAAAATATGTTGATCTATTAAAGTGAACATATACATAATTCATGATATCATTCAACTCCACTCATAAAGTACATAATGTCGAAACTCACTCATATGACTCATCTGTGAATCCCGAATCCCAATCATAATCAGATACATGAGACTCATGACCCATATAATCTAACTCTATCATAGTGGGTGGATGTATATGTGGGTGAGTCTGAAAATATGTAACCATCTGCACAAATAATGGGTCATGTGCTGCAATGGAGGGTACATGAAATTCTCTAAAAAAAATTCTAACTACATCTATACGTGCATATCCATCATCTGCAACTGGTGCGACTTGTGTTGATGGTGCTCGAACTCTGGACGTGGAGAAAGATCTTGATCCGCCCGGTGTTGGTGGTGGGGGTACCCTAGACGTGGAAGACGATGCCCCGACTCTGCTACGAGAAATATATCCCTCCCGTAACTGTGTCTGAAAGTAATCTCGAATATCCTCTGGAACTAAGAGCATGCACGGCAATCTTGTCCCACTCTAACAAGATGCTCTGCAAATCCGTATATGTCAGTGACACGATGTCCGCAATATCTACAGTGCACATGTCGATCACCCTCAATAGTGTACCCATACTCCCAGGCAGGGTGACATCGTCCGTCATTGATGACCTGCAAATGTTGAAAATTTTTGCATTACAATGACGAGTGCAAAACTCAAGATATAAAAAAATTTACAATTAATTTATAGTTACTTATAAATATAAACAAATGATAAATACTTCTAATCATGTGAGCCCAAACTTGGCCACATCCCATCTCCAAACAATCTGACATTATACGTGCTCCGCAGATAGGACAAATGTCTTCATAACGCATAGAACCTGCATAATGATCACAATACATGAGTACGTAATATTCATACTGTTGGGAACCTTGCGAGTACACGGCCGGCGGTGGCGCAACTGAGAACTGACCGTATCCTTCGGTATATTGCGACATTGAAACATGGGCATGAGGATATAGATACGATGGAAAGAATGAGCTACTACTCTCAGAATCGTCATGATATATCGGTTGCTGCTGCCATGACCGTCCATACTCACTTCAAGATCCCTGAGAGTCGTGTGTGCTCATCCTCTAAAAATCAAACAACATGCCTTGATAGCTGGTATTGTATGTAACAGGACTTCCATAATAGGGATCCCAATAATCAGCTGCCCGCCTCGCCCCTGGCGGTGGAGCACTGTGATCCTCATCTTGCGTGGCATGTGTGAAATGCTGCTCCTCTGTTTATACCACACGTTCGTTGTCCCCATGACCTCTGCCTTGACCACTACTATACTCTCGACCACCAGCACTAGTATCCCTACGACGACTCCGTTGACCACCCTGAGAACTGCCACAACTATGACATGAAGACCCTGTCGATGTACTGTCGTCATCTGAGCCATGTCTCCCACTGATGTGGGGCTCAACAGATGGCTCGAGAGTGTCATCATCTGCAATGTCCATCGAATTTACAGGTGGTTGTGTGCCCTTTTTGCTATTGAATAATGTGGTCCATGACAATTACTCCTTCTGTGGAGCAAACGACTTATCTGCAACAAGTTGTGTCCCTCTGGATGCATGAGAAGCGGAGGTTTTGTTAGATAAGAAGTTCGAGTAATTTCGTACTGTGTAAATATATACGTACGAGTATATCTGAGACGACTTTGTGGGTGCCTTGGACGTTGAGCGTCGTAGCACAGTTGACTGAGATAGTGGGTTATACATCAATCGCTCCCATGGTACATCATCGTACGCATGAGATGTGTCTCCGCCCCTAATGATGAGGTCTTCATCCAAATTAACTTCCTCATCACGTCCCGTCGCTAACTCGTCTCCAACCGTCTACACATCGATGTCATCACCGTCCCCCACTGCCTGCTTCATAGCTGCTACGAGAAAAGTATTAGGTCGTGGTATCTCGCCTGATTCTTCGCCCTCCTCATCAAGTTCCGCCTCACCACGCTCGATTGTCCGCCCCTAATGATGAGGTCTTCATCTAAATTAACTTCCTCATCACGTCCCGTCGCTAACTCGTCTCCAACCGTCTACACATCGATGTCATCACTGTCCCCCACTGCCTGCTTCATAGCTGCTACGAGAAAAGTATTAGGTCGTGGTATCTCGCCTGATTCTTCGCCCTCCTCGTCAAGTTCCGCCTCACCACGCTCGATTGTGGTTCTTGCAACCCGTGAAACCATAGGGTCATCATCGTCTCGCAAGTACGCAGTATCTATTGGGTTGTAATCTCCCTCTCCTCTCCTTGCATCCATCTGCACATGCTTAACTTTTAGCTTCATGTTGTAATGAACATAGATCATTTTTGTCAAACCTTCTATGTATCAGCCTATTTCTGAACTTAGTATGTAAGAAGAGAACATTAACCAATTCCGCTCGCACCCACTCGAGAAAGATATTTGTGATAGAACTTTCATTGCAATCTTTCTTAATGTCGGTGCACTTGTGACGTAATTGAGCCACCACTCAACTGTTATTAAGACAGATGATGAACATTATAATAATTAGATGAAATAAATACAGACCGAGGTATAGAATGTTCATTGTTAAAGTACATTACCTGCGACAAGTCTGTCACGGCTGACAACGACATTAGGTGTCGCAAATGAACCAATTACCTCTCTAAATATTTTCATCTGCAGCATCGGAAAAAAATAGGTACATAATCTTTTTTCATATCCAAAAGAGTAAAGTATCCAAATATACCTCATTCAACGCATCAACAGCAACTGTTGGGCTACGAGACAGTCGGCCTATCACAATGTTGATAGATTCTATCAAAGTATCATCATAAGCGAGACCCCGAGCATACTGAAAGGTCGGGTGTAGGTAGTACGTTGTAATCACAAGATATTAAATTTTTTTTATCATATAACTACATATACCGATATTAGAGACAGTAAATATTTACCTGCCATGTGAAGATCACGGCTCATTTGCCTGTCCCAGTTGTCCTCCACAATGTCTAAGATGGTGGGTCCATATTTCTTTGACGTTGCAAGAATCCTCTGCTTTGCAACTTCAATTTTGTTGTACACCAACCCCATGGTTGATACTATATCCCCATTCACACATCTCAATACCTCATACAGTGGCTCTATCAATGAAACAAACATCTTAACTCTGTCCCAAAAGTTACTCGTGTTGACAATCCATTCGACCTCCTCTCCTTCACGTGAAGCGGCAAAAGAGGAACTCAGCCAAGGCTCACCCCTAAACATATGCTTCAACCCATCCTTGTGCTTCAGAAGACTGTAATGCGATGTTGTTGGTGGTAAATCGTGTGATGCCAGTCCTCAACAGTTCGCCACCACAATGCTCTCTCATCCATGCCAATACAAGTGTGTGATTATAGATGTATTTCGTGACCTTCAGTGCCACATCGACCACATACTTGACTACACGAAACTGACCAATCTCTTTCAGCACGAGGTCTACAGAGTGTGATGCACAAGGGGTCCAGAAAAGGTGTCATCTGGTCCTCATCAACTCCTCCCCAACCTTCTTATTCGAGCCATTGTCTGTCACCACTTAAACAATGTACTCCTCCTCGATCTCGTTCACCACTTGTTCAATCAATGACAATATATATCGGTAACTGTGGACTTGACCTGACGCATCCACCGACCTGTGAAAGAATACATGTCTGTCACAATAAACAAGAAAATTGATCGTGCTACTTTTAGTGGTACCTGACCATCCATCACATATTAATGTGACTCCGTATTTTGACCATTTCTTTTTGAACGAGTCCACATAACTCTTGATCTCAACAACTTGTTCATCAAGATATATACCGACCAACTCTCTCGATGTAAGTGATTGCACATGTAACCCAAGAACTTGTGCTTCTTGAAATATTGGCTTGTAGTAAGGACTGTTGGCCGCATTAAAAGGCAGTCCTACGTGGTGCCACCATTTTGCAACGCATGTCCGAGTTTCATATTGGCCCCTTCTGGCCATATGCATCGTCCATCCTCGTTTGCTTGCCATGCTCTCGGGATAATGCATCGGACTCCACATCTTCAATGTTGATCGATTGTGTCCTTCTTTGTGACCCGAGTCACCAGTGAAAAAACTCTTGAGCCCCATGATTGACAAGTAATAGATGAACCACCACTGACTGATGCTCCAGTCCTTGCCGCCTCGCGGCTTCGCACTCTCGTCTCCTCGAGATGTCTTACCTCATTTCTACTCTGACGTATGGCCTCACGAAATTGTGCTTCATATGGATAATTCACCGTGACATACACATTAGGCTGCTCAGTATGCGCTTGTTGTTCTTCGACGTTGCCGCCTGCTCTTCCGCTGATCGCCGTGTCATCCCTTTTCTTCTTTTTTACCTTTTGTTGCATCTCAGCTCTCTTCTCCCGCAGGTGCCTAGCCATTGCAAGTTTCACATCTCTAGGCACATGGGTACACCAACCAACCTCAAAATGTCCCGCACCTGCTCCTCCTGTCAAGTGCTTCTTCAACCGGGACACACCTCCTCCCATGTGTTCTATTTTGCAGTAGTTGCAACGCCAACTACGGTTGCCATCCAACAAAACTTCATGTGACCATCCAATGTCATTTGGACGTTCCTTAAGAGCCATGAAGTGCTTAAATTTATCCCTAAATTTAAGAATGACAAATTAAAAGCCAGAATTAAAAATATTCTAGAATTAATTATTAAATTTTTGCTTATAAATGTAAATTATAAATGTTCTAGAAATATCACCAAACAAGATATTGAATAAATATAAATTATAAATATTTAAAAAATACATGTTTTTTAATGTTCTAGAACTATCTTACATAGAACCATCAAATAAAATTTACAAATGAAAATTTTATTTAAAACATGAAAATTAATTCTAGAACATCTAAAACAGGAAAATTAAAATTAATACATCTAAAATAAATCTAAAATTTGAGCCCCCACCACCCCCCTGTCGCGATCCCTCTCCCACCCACCACGACGATGTCCCCCGTGTTACCCCCACCCACCCACCGTCGACCACCGCCCACCGCCAGACCCCCCCCCCCCAACCACCATCTCCCTCCCCCCTCTGGCCTCCCACTGGCCAGATCTAGCCGGTGGGAGGCCGGAGGGGAGCGACGGTGGACACCGGTGGCCGAATCCCCCCCCCCCCTCGGCCAGATCTGGCGGACCCCCCCACCTCCCACGTCCCCCTCCGTTAGAGGGCCTCCCAGCGCCTCCCACCTCCTCCGCCCTCCCACGGCCCCCAACCGTCGCCATCTCCCACCCACTGGCCACCCTCCTCCCTCCTCTTCACAAAAAAAAAAACTCAAAACATTTCACTTACCTCGCCGGAGGCCTCCGATCGCCGGTCCCCGTCCACTTGCATCGTGGCTCGCAGCCCTGCACCGCCCTCGCCGGCCATGACCACTGCAACGCTACTTCGCCCAGCCACGCCCACGGACGGCTTAAAACGTCAGACCGACACGAGTCGACCGAGCCGCACGTACCAGACCGGTCCCGCATCGAACCAGCCTGGTAGGCAGCGGGACGCACGGGACCGTGCGGGCCAATGCGTCCCGACCACATCCCATGGCCCGGCCGTCCCACTTTCCTCTTGGGCCGGTGCGGGACGTGCGGTTCAAGCCGTCCCGGAACGGTTTGGAAAACCCTGAGGAGAACAACAACCCAAGGCCCAGTAACGAAAGCAACTAAATGTCCTAGTTATAAACCGGTGCTCAAACGAGATGGGAAGTGTTATTTTCTCTTAAAAACAAGATGCTATTCAAACCGGTCATACTTGCGAATCACATCATGTGTTCGAGTCTAGTACTCTTAAAAACAAGATGCTATTCAAACAGGTCTTACTTGCGATAATTGATAAGCACCTGAAAATGTAGTTGTAACATGTTGCTAAAAGGACATAAAACAGTTCAAACATATAATATGCCTCTAATCATCTGAAAAAGTTGCCATTCACATATCCTGCTAGTCCCAGACTACTAATCAGCTTCTCACTCTATCCCCCCTCCCACCACTTTTTGTCAGACTGAACAAGCTATGCTTCAAGAATAACAAAAGCAGCACTTCGACAAGAAGAAAAATCTGGAACACAGTACCTTTTTCTCAAGCTCACTTAAGATTCCACCAATAAGTTCAATTTCTTGTTCCTTCTCAGAGATGGACGAAGAATGGTCAGTACTTTCACTCGCGGAGAAAGTGGTATCTCCTGTTGTCCCTTCACTTTTCAGGTCCACGACGGATTTCTTCAACATCTGCAGGCGAGACTCACAAAGTGTGATAGCCTTTTTGCAATATGAAATTGCTTCTTCAGTTTTTGATCCCAATTCTAAAACCAGACATATCCTGAAATTTCTGAAATTTGCATTAAGGTTAAACAAACAGTTAGCTTTAGATTTTTTATCCTTTCTTACACCAAAAAAAAGGAGATTCCGAAGCAGATGATGCAGAAACATATCCCACTTGCATCTGAAACCCATCCGCACCTCGCCGCCCCCCCCCCCCCCACCGCCACCACCGAAAAGGGAGAAGATTGGCTTTGAAGGGTTCACAGGAAAGTGTGATTCACAGGCACAAGTACGCATCCCAAGTTAAGACAAACAGGGAAACACAGGAAAACTCTGGACATTGGTCAAATTATTATTTTTACATTAATTTCCCGAGCATTTGCATATAAACCATCCAGTTCATCACTTTACCCTTGTTCTTTCACTCCCAACTTTTCAGTCCTCATGGAATTCACTTTTATCTTGAACCCTGCTTAGGTTATGTTTGCATTTTACCGTCTTTTTCATGAAACGCAACCCAAATTCTAAATGTAGTCGTCATCCTCTCCCCAACAAAATACGTGAGGATACAATTCGATTATTCGTCGATGATTTGATTCCACAAGATTCTCCAATATTGAGAGGGCCTTCTTATAATCGCCCAAAGAAGTTTCAATATCCTCTGCAATTAGCAAAAACTGCATTAGTTTGAATTTAAACCAAAGGGCTAAAGAGTACAAGCAAAAATTGGAAAAACTAACCTCTTTCAACTGATACCTCCCCAAGAGCTGCCAAGATGTTCACTTTCTCCATTGAATCTTCTGGGCACTTCTCAACAATTGCTCTTGCAATATCTAGCATTTTCCACGCAAGATCCAAGTCCGAATCATCTTCATCTGCTTCTTCCAAGTCCTCATCACCGTTATCACTGCCTTCAGCATCTTCCTGGTCTTTTTTGCTAGATCCTATTTCTCCCAAAAAAACAACCATGAATAAGCAGAAGAGATTCAACCAAAAACATAAAGATACATAGTTTGGAACAAGGAAAGAAGTACTACAGCAGTAACTAGGTCTAATTCCTCTAATAGAAACAGGTGCATAGTTACAACAAGGAAAACAATCCTTAAAACACCTATTTGAACAGATTGTTGAAGTTATCAATCTTTTGCAATGTTTAGTTTTATTTTATTCTTGTACACATATACTATACATACACACACATGTATACAGGGAGTTGAACTAAAATGTTCTAAGTTCTTTCAACCCTTCCCACCATTCATAGAATGGCACTGTTTTTTTTTTGAAACAAGTGAATGGCACAGTCAAATACATCCTTAATAACATAAGGCCACTCTAAATGGTCTCATAGCTTTCTTTGAGCCACCCATGGGCAGGAATATGTATGCAAGAAATGAGGCACTTGGATGAGTAGGAATTGTTCATGAAATTAAACTAAGCTAATTCCTTCACTCTGCCTTGACAGTTCTAAAACTCAATTTGGAAATTTAAATGAAGAACAATCCTTTTCATCTCAGCTACATTAAAAGGGCACTTTCTTCAATGTTTAATCAAAACTTTTTTCAAATCTTTTCAAGTATAAATCTTCAATAATATTATCTGCACTTGGCAAAACATCCAAAACAATCAAACAGCAGCAAGCTTTGCAACATAACAAGTCCTAAGTGACAAATAATTCTACTACATCAATGCACGTTACCAGGTGCATCATCAAGAATTAAATTTTTTATGTAGGCTGATGTCAATTCCCAGATAAAATTGTTACAAAGTGCACTACCACAAAATAATATTTGACATACCTTCCTCCTTTTCTTCATTGTTGGCAAGACTATGATCTGGTTTATCATTATCAGTGGAAATCCTGGAACTTGCACTGTTCTCCCCGCTTGCAACAATTGTACTAGTTTCAGAGTTCCTCGAAAGACCCTTGGGAACATTACCTAGAGGATCAGCTTCCTCTTGAGCTTTATATAGCAGTGCACATCCATATTTGTAATATGAACTGGTACATTCAGGTGCAAGCTCGCCATAGTGTGCAGCCCTGGAGAATTACAGAAATTGTTGCTGTAGTACAGTCAGAAGACAAACTCTTAAAAATAATACTTTCTTGCAAGATACTGAACAAAATTCAAGAACAAGCTCATGAGCATTGTTTTCAAGGCGACACTTAGGCATCGCTTAGGCGCCCAAGGCAACCAGGCGCCTAGGTGAGCAGCCCATTAAGGCACTCAACTGGCTATCTTGCTGCACATGAGCCACCTTGGGCCCGCCTAGCCTACCTTAGCAGGACATCCACTCCTTATTTTGAGATCTGTTTTAGTATTTGGACAAAAGCTTAGAGGTAATTTTGAAAATTTGACAAATGATATGTCAAGATTGAAAGAAGAAGATAAGACTTTCATTTCACTTTCCTCTTTCTCTCGGATTCTTCTACCTGTTGGTTCCTCTTCCCTCCTCTTAAAGACATTGATTCATATTTGCATGGTACACTCTTTTGAAGCTCGTACCATTTTTGACTTTTCTTGATAATTCACAAGTAAAATTTATGAAATTATTATGTTATTTTTTGAACGTGATGAAATTATCATGTTGATGTGCTTATAATTTACCAAAAAATGTGTCATGTTTATGCTTCTTTTTAATATAAAGAACAACTATTCGAATAGCAAATTTTAGATTAAAATTTTTATATTGCTTGACAGGTATTTGCAAATTCTAATTAATTTTCTCCTTATTAATTTGTTATTATTTGGCATTGATTATGTTTTTGCTATTTAAAATATAGGTACATATTGAAGATTTCTGGATATCAAATTTTCAATTAACTAAATATAGATCTTATATGTAGAAAATGTATAGTAATAGTTCTATTGCAATACACTTAGCTATATAAACTAGACTTAGCCTAGGCGTCTTGCCTTGTCACCTAAACAGTAAAGCGGTGGGCCACAGCCTTAGTCGCATTGGACGACGTTTTGACAACCATGCCCCTGAGCCACATCATCTTTCTACTATGCTTATTTTCTCTTAACAAATGAACACACTTTTTGGTGTTGCAACCAAATTTTCAATTTGCACTATCCATCTTGTTTATTCTTTCTTTTGTTTTCATCCATTTAAAATAGAGGGTGATTTCTGTATTCTTTCCCCGGCTGAAAAGAGAGGGCAGTTTCTATATTCACATTTTCCATTTGTGCCCCTATTTACACACGAAAAATTAGCTAAAAAGATTTATGGTATTCATTTATTGAACAAAGATGCACATTTGTTTAGCTATTTAATTAGCACGTGCATGATTATTTCCGCACTTTAAGTTTATCAAACGATTTAAGATTCGTGTATTAAACTTTTCCCTTCCGACCGTAATCGGTGTTGATTTACATTGACGTAAAGTCCGAACAACTTTGATTAACTGTCAAAGAAACCCCCGAATCTCTACAATATCCATTGTGATATTGAGTTTTGATCAAAAGAATCACCCATAAGGAATACACATTTGTAAAAGAGAATTGAATAATTCATTCTTTCAGTTCATGATACATGGTCCATGAAACCCCAATAATATGATCGAGTCATTTGATTTACATTCGGTCTTGAATCCACTATTGGATCAACATTCGGTCATGATCTGACTCTTTGATTTGCTTTCTCCACAATTGGGTTGTCAAATTTAATATCCAGTCGGATTAGGCTATTGGATTATGTTTCCGATTTAAGTAGGGCCATTGGATTTGTTCTAAGTCACGTCAGACCGTTGGATTTGAATTGCATCATGACCAATCCGTTGAATCGCCGATATAATCACTATCGAGCTGTCGGATGGACTTCCAATCAATACTAGACCTCCGAATTTGCTCCAGGTCAAGATCCAACGGTTAGATTTAAACTTAGTCAAGATCTAACTGTTGGATTAGCTCCATGTCGCGATCTAACCGTTAGATTAAAATTTGGTTAAGATCCGACCAATTAACACTGCGTCGCGCTCTAACCGTTAGATTTAAATTTGGTCAAGATCTGATCGTTGGATTAACCCATAATCATGATCACTCTGTTGATCGTGAACGGACTTTTAAGCTGACTTAGTGTCAATAAAGGACTTTTTACACACAAGGCGTGGTATATTTGTACTTTTCCCACAATTGGGGTATATTTGTAATTTTCTCACAAGGGTTTCTCAATAATTTTTTTCACAAGCAGGAGTATATTTATTCTCTCGACTCTTTTTAGATATTTGTGCAATCTTTGACCCTTCCTGGATATTTATATAATTTTGACCCTTCTTGAGTATTTATACAATTTTACAAAGATGCAAAATATATTTGCAATTTTTTAACATGTCAAGACTTTTCCCCTAATTTTCAGACTTTGCAAGATTTTTCCCATGATTTTCCAACTTTGTAGAGTTTTTCCCATAATTTTCAGACTTCACATGGTTTTTCCCCACAAGTTTCTAACATGACAATTTTTCCCACAATTTTCTGATATGAGAGTTTTTCCCATAATTTTTAGATCTTGTATGATTTTGTCTGCAATTGTCTGAATATTTTCACAATTTTCTATAATTTTCTTGAGAATAATATAATTTCCCAAAAAATCAAAGTATTTGTGCAATTTTCATATCCTCCGAGGATTTTCTTGCACTTTTCTGTAGGAACAAGAATGTACAGTCTTTTATTATTTTTCCTAAATTTTCCCACGAATTTACGTATCCTTTAAAAAATTCTTACAAAATTACCCAGAGTTTTCCCAAAGTAGGGGTGTTTATGCAACAACGAGTGCACACCCTTTCAACGCGACTTTACAAGATCAAACGAATCAAATCAAAAAATTTCTTGAGAGGCTGGGCGACCAAGCATTATCCCTTGCCTTCAAGCTCTTGTGTGTTCTTCAGCTATGTTATTGAAATCGCACCTAGGCAAACACCTAGGCACTGAGGCGGAGCGAGGCAATGGCAATGCGCCTCGCCAAAGCCGTTGTCGCCAAGGCGTTCGCCTCACACCGCCTCACCCTCCTCGCGACGTGTTTTTTTTCTCGCCGATCCCACCACTCGCATATCGGATACGTGTATCGGGTCGCCACACCCGCTTCATACGAATCCGAATTTAAGCTAACCCTCGAGCCCACCCACCCCGTTGAGTCAATGCTCGTCCGCCCCCTCCCTCCCTCAAACCCTAACCTCCAGCAGCTCTAGCAGGCGAGCGAGCAACGACGACAACCTCTGACAAGCGATAAGCGGCGACGGCAACCTCCAACAGGCGAGTGGCGACGACGGACCTCTGGTAGCCCCCTCTCTCTTGACTCCCTCTCTCTCTCTCTCCGTCTCCCTCTCTTACTCTTCTCGTCTCCCTCTCTCATCTCCCTCTCTTACTCTTTCTCTCTAACGCACGCACACATAGACAGGGGCTCGACCCCTTTCCCACTCTGTCATACTCTCTCCCTCTGTCACTCTCCCCCCCCCCCTCTCTATCTCCCCCACAATGAGAGGGAGGGGCCGAGCCCCTCTCTATCTCCCTCTCCCTATTTCTCTCTCGCCGTCTCCCTCTCTAACACGCCCTCAGAGAGGGGTCGGCCCCTCTCCCACTCTGTCACACACTCTCTCTCTCCATATGTCCCTCTCTCTCTCCCCATCTCTATCTCCCTCTAAGTCAGAGGGAGGGGCCGAGCCCCTCTCTGTCTCCCTCTCCCTCACTGTCTTTCCTCTCTTTCTCTCTCTCACTATCTCTCTCTCTCTCTCACACACAGAGGGGCTCGGCCCCCTCCCGCTCTATCACACGCACACTCTGTCTCACTCTCTTCTCCCTCTCGCTCTCTCTTTATCACATAGACACACGCCTTGTTTGGTTGTTAAATTACTTGTTTTAGTTTTGTTATAATATTGCACTTGTTATCCTTATTTAGTGTATTTGTGTAACACAATATTAGTGTTAATTCTTGTTTAGGAATGAATGAATTTAAGAAATTTGTTGACTTTATATATGAATTTAAAAAAATTAGAAACTTTATTGACATGTAGTTTAATTTCTGAATTATAGATATTTATTTAATAAAATCTCATCTCAAACGCCTCAGACGTCACCTAGACATTTGAGGCATGAGTCGACCCCCTGCTCACCTCGGTCGCCTCCTGTGTAGTCAAAATCCCGCCTAGGCGCTTGCCTAGGCGGTGAAGCGGGGCGAGGCGACGACAGCCCGCCTCGCGCCGTCGCGGTTCACCGAGGCGAAGGCCTCACGTGCGACTGGCTCGCCGCAGCGCGCTTCGCCCGCTCACCCGCCAGGCGGATCCGCGTATCGGGTAAGATTACCCGTTAACTACGACGAACCGGAGCATTCAAACCCACGAGGGTTTCACTCGCATCACGTCTCTTACCATATCATTTCCCTCTCCAACGGTGGCAACAACTTGTGACGATCGGCGAGCGGCATCTGACGAGCGACGAGCGGCATTCGGTAACTCCATCTCTCCGTCTCCATCTCCCTCTCTCTCTCACGTAGGCACACACAGAGGGGGGCTCAACCCCTCTCCCACAGTCCCACCCGCTCACTCTCTCTCCCACTGCCACTCTCGCTCTCTCCCCTCTATCTCCCTCACAATGAGAGGGAGGGGCCGAGCCCCTCTCGCCGTTTCCATCTCCCTCTCTCTCCGAGTTTGTCCGTCACTCCCTTTTTCTCTCTCACACAGACACACACGAAGGGGAGCTCACCCCCTCTCCCCCTCTCCCACCCCGCCACTCTCTCTCTCCCCTCTCTATCTCCCTCACAGTGAGAGGGAGGGGCCGAGCCCCTCTCGCCCCTCTCCCACAGTCCGACTCCCACCCTGTCACTCTCTCTCCCCCTGCCACTCTCGCTCTCTCCCCTCTCTATCTCCCTCACAATGAGTGGAGGGGCCAAGCCCCTCTCTGTCTCTCTCTCCCTCACTCAGTCTCTCTCTTACTCTCTCTCTCTCCCTCGCCTTCACTCTGTCTCTCTCTGTTCTCCCACTCTCTGTCTCCCGCTGACTCTCTCTGTTCTCTCAACTCTCTGTCTCCCGCCCACTCTCTTTGTTCTCTCACTCTCTGTCGCCTGCTCTCTCTCTCACACAGACATGCACGCATGCACAATTAGGGGGGCTAATCCCCTCTCACTAGTCACTCTATCTCACCCTCTCTTTGTCTCTCACAGACCACAGTGACGATCAATCGTGATTCGTGCAGGGCAATCGACGTCGGCAATAAACAGTCAATAAAAATATGTTTTTTACATTTGTTATGTAATTTATTTTTGTTATTTGTTTTATTTTTGTAATATGATTTAAATTTGTTGTTTACTTTTTTTTAAGATGTCTATGCCTACACCACCAACTTCTGTGTCTGTTTCTGGTGGTGCATCGTCAAATGCAAACACTCAAGGGCCCAATGTAGAAAAGGGCAGACCAAAAGACATTAAATGAAAATATGGAATCTCTACCAATCCACAAAATAGAGATGTGATAACATGTAATTTTTATAAAAAGATGAGTAAAGGAGGGATTTATCGGCTGAAGCAACATTTAGTCGGCCTAGGTACAAATCTGACAGCTTGCCAGAAGGTTCCCGTGGATGTGAATATAAAAATCCGAGAATATATACAAAATACTAAGAAAGCTAGAACTGAGAAGCTATAAATGGTGAGGTAGAGGGAAGGTAGAGATAATTTGTTGAAGGATTTATGTCAATCTCAATCTCTGAATGTCTATCAAGTTAATATACTTGATGACATTATTTCAAAGCCACCACGGATGAAAGGTCCTATGGATAAATTCTGCACTCCTGATTTGGAACAAGCTAAGACATTCAAAGATAAAAAATGGAAAAAGGAACATCGTGATAGGGTTTGCCAATATATAAGTAGATGGTTTTATCAAGCTGACATCCCATTCAATATTGTGCATCTACCTAGCTTTCAAACAATGTTGAAAGTTGTAGGACAATACGATTCAGGATTTAAAGGGCCTAACTATCATGAGATTCATCAGACTCTTTTACATAAGAAGATAAAATCAACTCAAGAGTTGATGGATGCCCAAAAAGAAAATTGGGTGAGATATGGTTATAGCATCATATCCGATGCATGGACAGATGTGAAGGGACGAACACTGATCAACTTTCTTGTAAACTCTCCTGGGATTTTTCTTTCTCTGTCTCTCACTATCAACTTTCAATATATTTTCTATTTTTCTTTCTATGTCTCTCACTGTCATTCTGTCTTACTCTCTTTCTCTAGGTGGGACTGTTTTCTTGAAATCAATTGATGCCAAGGATGGCAAACTCGGTTTCGGTCTCGGTTTCGCCCGGGTCCGAAACCGAGTCGACTCGGTTTCGGTTTCGGCCGAAACCGGCCGAAACCCATATAACAGGTTAAAAAACTTAAAATTAATTCTAAAAAATCTGAAAAAAATCATAAAAAATATAAATAACCACTTAAAATCACAAAAAATCATAAAAATCATTACACATGCATTTCATTGTATAAGTTAGTGCAATAACCTTGAAGTAGACAACTACAAAAATTCAACTTCAAACATTGAACATGTGTAAGTCATATTCCATTGTACATTAATCGAAGCAGTACAATAAACCAATTTGGACAAAATAAATGTTATAAAAATTCATTGATTCTTACCTAATATGGATAATAATTACTAGAAGAACCTTCTCCCTCATCGTCTGGCCCTTGATGTCGATACCCATAACCAGGTTGCATGTATGGTCTATATTCACTATAACCAAACAATGAGGTGGCCAAGTCCTGCATCCCTCTTTGGATCCCTCTTGGAGTGTTTGGTTGGCTTGATTCGAATCCAGTATCAACATAGGAATCTTGAGGAAGAGAAGAGTCACTGGTCGAATATGGATGGAACTGAAATGATGGTTCATAATTCTGGGCCCCATAAATAGCTGCTTCATGTTGGCCACCTTCGTAACCTGGTGAACCATATCCGTGCTGACCTTGACTATATCCAGTAGTACCACTTGCAGCACCTGCACCACCTGTACCACCTGCAGCACTAGTACCACCTGCAGCACTAGTACCACCTGCAGCACCTCCGGGATGATCATCATCATCATCATCATCATCAGAATCATAAGAAACCAGTCGCCTTTTAACCTTTGACGATGTTTTTTTCTCTTTTGGAGTGCTTTTTTCAATCAACGTTGACACGAGTCCTTTTCCCCTTGGCGTGTGCCTCACATAAATCTGCTTCAACTCCTCAATTGCCGGGTCCTCTCGAGCAGCAGCATTTGCCCTCTCAGTTTGCCCATGCACTGATGTACTTCTTCTTAAGGAGGACATTCTAGGAGTGACTGGCCTGCTATCTGTATCTGAGTGTCTAGCTGGCTCAAACTCGAACTGCTCCTCAGTGTCATCAACCACCCTAGACTGGTGCGCATGAGTATCTCTAGCCCTCTTTGATTTGCTTCTTAATTCGGGATCTCTTGCCTCATCTTCATCAAGTATGCCCTCTGCCCATCTTCTATCATCAACATCAAAAACGGGCTCATCAACCTGCTCTCGTGTCTCCACCCAAGACTACAAGGGATTATCATCATCAAATAAGGCATCCACATCAATCTCTGCGGCGGCATCCTCGGCGACGCGTTTGTCTCGCAGCTGTTGTCTCAACCTCATATTCTTTATTCTCAACCTCATATTGTAGTGGCAGTACACTAATTTCTCTAACCGATCAGCCTTTAGCCGATTGCAAACCTTTGAGTGTATAAGGCTGAACGTGCTCCAATTCCTTTCACATTGGCTTGCTGATGTGGTTTGACTCAACACCCTGATTGCAATGAAAGCCAATGCAGAATTGCCCGATTGTCTATTGTTCACCATGATCCACCAGTCAGCTGTTACACCAACCAACCATAAACAAATAAATATAAGATGTAAATAAAAATTAATTAAGGAAGATGTAATTGCAAAGAAAGCACAAAGATGAAGTATACCTGGGCTCACTCTTCCCACTGCGTATTGCAATTGGGAGTCAGAATACGTCCCACTTTTCATTCTATAGGAGGTCATCTACAAAAATTACATAATAGATTAGCATTACTACGTAAGTAAATTCTATACCTCTTATTCATGAAATCAAACAGGCCAACCTCTACTTCCGCCTGAAGCCTCTTATCTTGTGTCCTCGATAAACGACCAATGACTCTTAAAGTGCCTTGAAGCACCTCGGCATCAACATGTGCATTGGCATTGTACATTAATCGAGGGTTCAGAAAATAACCTGCATTTGTATATAGTTAATGTATGGTCAATAATATATGAATACAAATAATCACTCACCAGCTGCATGCAAGTCGTGGTGTAATGTGGTGTCCCATCTATGGTCAATAATCTTCCACCACTTTGCATGTTCTTTGGGAAGGGACTCCTGCAACTCCAATTTCGCACGGTCCATGGCCTCATAAAGATATCCCATATCATTCTTGTCATCGCCATCCACCAATCTTAGGACCTTCACGAGGGGGGTGACTACTTTCATGTATCGTGTTACTCTGCCCCAGAATTTGTTGTCGTCCACGATTCGACAGACATCCAAATAATCCATCTGAGCATCAACATTGCCCTTGTCGATGTATTCTCGCAGGGTATTATGGTACATGAAAGCTTTCAACTCATTCTTATACCTGTGCAAAGAAATAAAATTTGAATCAAATACAGATCATAACTATAAGGCTAAAGAAGTAATAATTGAGTTCAACAGTATACCTACGCAGAGACTCCAGAGAAATAAAATTTGAAGCAAATCTGGTTGGCCCTGCACGTATAATATCTCGCCCCCCACTTGCATGCTCCCTGAACATGTTCAATATCCTAGGATGGCCATAAATATATTGGGTAATCTTTTGTCCCCTTTCAACCGTCTTCTTCACATGTTTGTCCTTCCCTATGTCTTCAAGTATGAGATCAAGACAATGTGCTGCGCATGGGAGCCAATATAAATGCCTGCGCTTATGCATCAATTTCCTCCCTGTAGCCTTATAACTGGCTTCATTATCAGTCACAACTTGTACAACATTTTCTTCACCAATTTCGTCTACCATGTTGTCCATCAAATGAAACAAATAATTGGCATTTTTTTCAAAATTTGATGCATCTACAGATTTTACAAATACTGTACCTTCGATGCAATACACCAAAAAGTTAATCATGGACTTTTTCGTGGTACCAGTCCAACCATCACACATAATAGTACATCCTCTCTCCATCCATATATGCTTGAAGCTTTCAACCCACTGATGGAGCTCCTCAACCTCTGCCTCAAGGCCACGCCCGTATATGTCCCGACGTGACGGCGCCTTCAACCCAGGGCCAACATCTGCTATGGCATCCAACATAGGTTGAAAATATTCACTTTCAGCAGCATGTGCAGAGACACCTGCATGAAAAAACCATTTACAGATGCTTTTAAATGCATGCCCTGCAACTTCTGCAGATTTTTTGACCCCTCTTAATGCACTTTTGATCTTAGGTTGTGTAGCCTGGGGCCTTCTGTGGAGATAACTGTCCATGGGGCCTGCTCTCTGCGTCTGCGGGGGCGGGGCAGCAACATCAAGACGTCGTGCAGCTGTACTGGAGTAGGTCCCTCCTGAACCCATGGGTGCCTTTCCTTTCCTTCGAACGGCTTCTTCACGCTCCCTTGCTTCTGTCAGTTCCGGATCAGAATCTTCAGTGCCTTCCTCATCATCATCCCTCCTAACCCTTCTGCCAGAAATCTCCTCAGCAATTTCCTCCTCATCCTCAACCCTTTGTTGCACCCTCTCCTTTTTCCCCACAAGGCACTGGCGCATCTCCTCTCGCACCTCTCGTGGACAGTGGTCGCATTGTCTCACCTCTCCTCGTACCCCTGCCAAATGTTGCTTGCCTCTGGTAATTCCGCCATACATCTCCTTACGACAGTAATTACATTTAACCTTCCTTCTCTTAGCATCAACTAAGGACATGTGGGCCCACCCCGGATCCTCCTGCCCTTGCTGCTCATGTGTTTGCTGACGTCTAGGCATGATGCTGCATTAAGAAGTTACACAGTCAAAGACAAACAATTGTAAGTACAAAACAAAAGACCCAAATTTATGAATGAATTAGGGCTTAATTACCAAATAACCCTTAATCATGTGTCATAAAAATATAATCCCAGCATGATCCTACCCCACATTCATCAATGAAACTTAATTAACATTCAATTGTGGCTAAGAAACTAGAATTAGACAAAAGACCCAATTTTTATGAACTAATTAAGTCTTAATTACTAATTAAGCCCTAATTACCCTTCGTAAAAATACAATCCCAGCATGATCCCACCCCACATTCATCAATGAAGCTTAATTAACCTTCAATTGTGGCTAAGAAACTCGAATTAAACAAAAGGCCCAATTTTTATGAACTAATTAAGTCTTAATTACTAATTAAGCCCTAATTACCCTTCATAAAAATATAATCCCAGCATGATCCCACCCCACATTCATCAATGAAGCTTAATTAACGTTCAATTGTGACTAAGAAACTCGAATTAGACAAAAGACCCAATTTTTATGAACTAATTAATTCTTAATTACTAATTAAGCCCTAATTACCCTTCATAAAAATACAATCCCAGCATGATCCCACCCCACATTCATCAATGAAGCTTAATTAACCTTCAATTGTGGCTAAAAAACTCGAATTAGACAAAAGCCCCAATTTCTATGACCTAATTAGGGCTTAATTAACAATTAACTCTTAATCACCCTTGGGAAAAACTAATTACCCGCATGATCCAACCCCAAAATCCTCAATGAACCTTAATTTAACTTCAATTGAGCCTAAGCAAACCAATTTAGACAAAAGCCCCAATTTTTAAAATCTGATTAGGGTTTAATTAGCAAATAACCCTTAAGCCCTTAATCACCCTTGGAATAAACTTAATAAGCAAGACTTGCTTACCCCAAATTTTTAACCCAACCAAAAGAACACAACAAAATAATCAAACAAAACCCAATGAAATTAACCTCAAACAAAATAATCAAACCCTTGAAGTTGAAGTTGAAGTTGTGTTGGCCTCGGTGTGCGGCGCAAGAAGGCTCCCTCAGACCTCAGTCCCTCTCGGCCTCTCCCTGTCGGACGGCCTTTCACCCTTGGTCGGACAGCTGCCGGCAGGAGCAGCCGCAGCAGCCAGCAGCCGCAGCACAGCAGCAGCAGGCCGCCAGCAGCAGCTGCAGCCTGCAGCACAGCAGCGGCAGCAGCACAGGCGCGGCAGCGGCAGCAGCGGCAGCGGCAGACACCACCCGCGACGCAGACAGCAGGGGGGGAAGGTTTCGGCCGAAACCTGTGGGTTATGGGGTTTCGGGGGCCAACACTTGCCATAAAGTCACTAGTTTCGGCCGAAACCAAACGGTTTCGGGCCGAAACCGTTTGGTTTCGGGCGAAACTCGTATCGGTTTCGTCCGAATCTGATACCCCCCTTTAGTTTCGGATTGCTACAGTGTTTAATGTGTGTTTCGGATCGGTTATGGCCGAAACCGATACGTTTCGGCCGAAACGTATCGGTTTCGGCCGAAACTGCCATCCATGATTGATGCTTCTGCACATGTGAAAGACGAAAATTGTTGGCAGATTTATTAGACAAAATTATTAACAAAGTTGGTGTTAAGCATGTCATCCAAATTGTGACATACAATGAGTCTAATTATGTGACAGCCGGAAAAATATTGATGTCAACCTATCCTCATTTATTATGGACACCATGTGCTGCCCATTGTTTAGACTTGATGTTGGAGGACATTTTCAAATTATCTCCAATGAAAGAAACCATTCGTAGAGCCAAATTGGTGACTACATTTATTTATGGGCACACAAGAATTCTTGCTATGATGAGAAAGTATACAAATGACAAGAATCTTGCACGTGCAGCTGTCACTCGCTCTGCCACCAACTACTTAAATTTACAGAGCATGCTTGATTGTAAAGATAGCTTGAGAAGGATATTTACATATGTTGATTGGCTTGCTAGTAACAATCGATGGGCCAAAAAAATGAAGGGAAAAAGGTAGAGGACATAATCTTAAAGACTTCTTTTTGGAATGGTGTGTCATATTCATTGCAAATATACAAGCCCCTTGTTATGATTTTACGATTGGTTGATGGAGAAAAACCAGCGATGGGCTACATTTATGAGAATATGGATCGTGCAAAGAAGAGTATTAAGAGTGCATTAAATGAAAAGCTTGACAAATATGATCCAATTTGAGAAATCATTGATAGACGGTAGGACATTCAAATGCACCGTCCTTTACATGCAGTTGGCCTTTATCTTAATCCAACTCTTTATTTCTCTAATTCAAAATTTGAGTATAATCAAGAAGTTAAGCAAGGGCTATATGATTACATTGAAAAGCTAGGTCCAGAAGCCTCAGTCCAAGATGCAATTTTTAAGGAGCTTGTAGCTTATCAGTATGCCCAAGAGCTATTTGGGAGAGAAATTGCCATTAAACAACGCACTTCTATGGTTCTGGATATAGATGCTTTTCTCAATTTCTTGTCTAATTTTCATTGCAATCGTGGAGTAAAAATTATTGTGAAATGTGAATTATAATTTCTTTGTGGTGTAACTACTTGGTGATTGAACTTTGGTACTGTCACACCAAACCTTCAAAAGATAGTCATTCAGATCTTAAGTTTGACATATAGTGCATCTAATTGTGAGCGCAATTAGAATACATTTGAGCAGGTTAGATGAATAATTCCATATTCAAGTACATAAAAGATTAGTGTTGTTTTGTTTAATTGATTTTAACTAATATACTTGTAGGTGCACACAAAGAAAAAGAATATGTTGGAGCAAAAGAAGCTGAACGATCTTGTTTTTATGCAATATAATCAACGTCTCCATACTCGTCATTTGCGTTTTCAGCAAAGTGACTATGATCCTATTTCTTTGGATGACATTGATGATTGCAATGAGTAGATAACTAATCCTCCAGAAAATGAAGATTTTGTGGATGAAGGGGAGGACCTCACATGGCTAGATGTTAAAATCACTACCAGTGTTAATCAAGAGGAAGGACCAAGCACAACACCGGCAACCAAAAAGCGTCACCTAGGAAAGGAAAAAAGCATTGCCACATCTAACTCTATAATAGAGTGTTTGGTTGCTCTTTTTTACCTTTTTTTCTCTCAATTTTAAAAAGAAAGAGAAGGAGATCTTATAACCCTGTTTGGTATGTCTCTCCTAAATTTTAGAGAGAGAATCTACTCCCGTGTAAATCTTCCTAAAAAAACAACTCCCGACCAATTTTTTTTTTTGAAACCGCAGTCTCTCCTCTCTCGTCCCCCGTCCCCCCCCCCCCCCCGTGTGTCCCCTCCCCTCTCCCCCACAGCCGGCGTCCCCTCCCCCTCCCTCCCCTGGCTCGTCCCCGCCCCCTCCCCCTGCCGTTCCCCCTCCCTCCCCGTCAGGTCACCCCCCCCCCCGGCCCCCCTCTCCCTCCCTCCCGGACGGATCCCCCCCTGCGAGGCCCCCCTCTCCCTCCCCGGCGGATCCCCCCTCTCCCTCCCCGACACCTGCTACTGGTGGGGGCGCCGGCTCCGACGACCTCGGCCCTCACCACGGATGGTGTGCTACAGCTAGCGTTCGAGTACGGCGTGCTCAGCGACCCGCTATCCGTCCTCGCCTCCTAGAACTACGACGACGACACGCCCTGCGGCTGGAACGGCGTCGCCTGCGCCGACGTCCCGGGCGACAGCATCAACGGCGGCAATGACACCTCCCGCGTCGTCAGCCTCGTCCTCCCCAACGAGATCTCCGGGGAGCTCCCCGACCTACTGGCCGGCACCGCGGTGACCAATCTCCAGTTGCTCAACCTCTCCGACAACACCCTCACAAGCCGCGTGCCCCCCGGGCACGCCCTCCTCCCTAATCTCACCGTCCTTTCCCTCTCTGGTGCCCTTCCAGTCGCAGATGGCGGCGGGTTCTCCCAAGCTGAGTACGGAAACGGGAGAGCGGTGCCCTTCCGGTCGCGAAGTCGGTGGAGATCAGCGAGGCGGGAACAGGGCCGGTGAGACGGTTGTCTCGGAGCTGCAGCCCCTGGAGGGCGGCGAGGCCGGAGAAGTCCGGCAGCGGCCCGGAGAAGGCGTTTGAGTGCAGCCACAGCTGGGAGAGGCCGGAAAGTCGGAGCCGTCGGTGGAGAAGGGCCTCCCCCTCTGTCACTGTCGATTGGAGAAAATCGGAGCACGGGATGCCAAACATGTCAATATAATTTTTTAGAATTATGTTAGCCTTACCAAACATGTCAATACAGTTTGTCACTTTTAATATTTAAGTTAAAAATTGACATGAACTAATTTTTTAGAGAGAAATAACTTTTAAAAAAAAAATTGTTCCCAAACACCCTAGAAATGTGAGAGATGTTGACTCCGAGGGGACACAATCAGAGAATGAGAATGAACTTCCAAGTGATAGGGACTCCTCTTTTACGAGTGATGAGAAGGCTTGAGAGTTGAGAGAGATTTGAAACACTTTGTGTTATGGGATTATGTAATTAACTTGTTTGGTTGTCTAACTATTTTTGTTTTGTTATAATATTACACTTGTTAGTTATTTTTCTTCTTTAGTGTATATGTAGTTTTATGATATTTACTGTTTAAAAAAATATTTTTTGTGACATTTTGACATGGAATTTAATTATTAAATTACATATAATTATTTAATAATATCTCGTCTCAAACGCCTCGGCCATCGCCTAGGCCTTTGAGGCGTGAGGCGACCCCCTAGTCGCCTCGCTCGCCTCACGCCTCAGACCACATAGTTCTTGAGAGCTCTTGGAGATTTTCTACCGTAGGTGTCTTCCCTCTTGGGTGCTTCTTGTGTGTGTGAATGAGATTGGTGGCATGGTGGTTACAACAACAGGATCACGGGAAACAAGAACCATGAACAAATAAGCCAACAAAGAACCAACACTTTTCCTATTTGAATGGAAAATTTTCCTGCTCTAAACTAGTTGATTTACTTTTAACCTGGTTTGAGGTGCCCTATCTTCACCATTTCCTATCATTCAGATGTTACTCAAAGGAATCTCAAACCATTGTAATCCCCGCCAAAGAATGGGGCAACAAATCTCAGAGCATCTCTCTCAAAAAAACAAAAAAGAAAAACATAGCAGCATCAACTTTGTGCATCTGTAAACTAAAAATTAGAAAATAAATCTTCATGTAGGCAAGTTTATTGGTATCAAATGGTAAGAAATCTGGATCTTCAAGTAGGCAAGTCTGTTGGCATCAAATAAGAAGAAATCTGGATCTGGACCAAAGGCAACCCATTTGTGTCTATAATAGACCAGTTGGGGGATCACAAACACCAAGATCATCAGAAAACAAACACTAAGCCATAAACAAGCAATGATCCAAGAACATTGTCATTTGCATAGTATTTTTCTAGCTTCAAATTATCAGGTTTACTTTTAAGGGATTTTTGCATTTATACCCCTGCAAATATCGATTTT
This sequence comes from Amorphophallus konjac, assembly GCA_022559845.1. Classification (NCBI taxonomy): domain Eukaryota; kingdom Viridiplantae; phylum Streptophyta; class Magnoliopsida; order Alismatales; family Araceae; genus Amorphophallus; species Amorphophallus konjac. The sequence goes on along the minus strand of CM040126.1, from coordinate 21,028,247 downwards.
TGCAAATAAACCCCTCATTTAGACCTATTATCATAGATACCCTTGGTATACTCCAAATGGTTATGGTTATACTCTCGCCATAACCCCCGTCCGTTTAAATGGAGTTAAGTGTGGGTTAAAAGGAAGAATGACTAACATGCCCTCAAATTAGCGCTCTCTCTCTCTCTCTCTCTCTCTCTCTCTCTCTCTCTCTCTCTCTCTCTCTCTCTCTCTCTCTCTCTCTCTCTCTCTCTCTCTCTCTCTAGCGTTGGTGTTCCGAGCCACCGGAGGCCGAGAAGCCACTTCCCGACGAACGCGGTGCTCGTAGACGACGAGCAAGACCTCGTCAACCTGCAGGGAAAGAGGAGGGTTCACCGGAGAGCATAGTAGTCAAGGCGGGCACCTAGGCATCGCCTAGGCGCCGCCTAGGAGCTATTGAACGGGAGAGGCGGACGGTCGCCTTTCACAACAGTGAACAGGCGAACCCTAGGCGGGCTGGGCGCCAAGGCGGCCGCCCGGTCGCCTTGGCTCCGCGAGGCCGACCCGCTAAACCACCCCACCCGCGGATCCGTTAAGTTTTAACACTTTAACCTTTAAACCCCCCCCCCCTCGATGGCCAACCGCTCATTGACCGCTCCCCCCCCCGTCCCGTTCGACCTCCCAGCCGGCCAACCCTAATTGCTCCTGGCTCCTGCTCGTCCGCCGACGTGCGCATGCGCGTGCCGCAGCAGTCGTCGTCGTCGACCACGGGCCCTGCCGTCACCTCCTCCTCCGCACCTGAGACAACTCCTCCACCGCCGTCACCGGAGCGCAGAGCCATCGTCACCTCCTCCACGGCTTCGACGTCCACCGCCGGCGCAGCGGCTGCGACGTCCATCTCCGTCGCCGATTAGTCCCCCCTGCCCTTCTCTCTCTCGACTCTCCCACCCCGGCCCCTCTCTCTATCTCCCTCCTCTCTCTCTCTCTCACCGGAGCTCTCCCCCCCGGCCCCTCTCTCTGTCTCCCTCCTCTCCCCGACTCCCCCACAGGGCCTCCTCTCTCTCTCTCTCTCTCTCTCTCTCTCTCTCTCTCTCTCTCTCTCTCTCTCTCTCTCTCTCTCTCTCTCTCTCACCGGAGCTCTCCCCAGTCCCCCCTGGCCCCTCTCTCTGTCTCCCCCCTCTCTCTCTCTCCCTCCTCTCCCCGACTCACCCGCTGCCGGTTAGTCCCTCCTGCCCCTCGCTCTCTCTCTCTAGGCTCTCCCCCCTGCCCCTCTCTCTGTCTCCCTCCTCTCCCTCTCCCTCCTCTCCCCGACTCCCCCACAGGCCACTGGGCCTCTTCTCTCTCTCTCTCACAGGAGCTCTCCCCCCCCCCCGGCCCCTCTGTCTCCCTCCTCTCTCTCTCTCACCGGAGCTCTCCCCCCGGCCCCTCTCTGTCTCCCTCCTCTCTCTCAGTCTCTCTCCCTCTGTCACAAACAGAGAGGGAGAGAGACTGAGAGAGGAGGGAGACAGAGAGAGGGGCCAGGGGGGACAGCCGAGAGAGAGAGAGAGAGAGGAGGGAGACAGAGAGGAGAGAGACAGTCCAACAGTCCCTCTCCCTCCTCTCTCTCTCTCTCTCTCGGCTCTCCCCCCCGGCCCCTCTCTCTGTCTCCCTCCTCTCTCTCTCCCTCTCTGTCTCCCGACTCCCCCACACGGCCACACCACACCAGTCCCTCCTCTCTCTCTCCCTCTCTCTCTCCCCCGGGCCATGTCTCTATCTCCCGACTCTCCCTCTCTGTCTCCCTCCTCTCCCCGACCCCCATGGCCCTTCTAAGGCAGCCCTCCTCTCCCCGTCTCCCCCACAGACCCAGTCACAGTCCCCTCTAATTTATTTTTAGATTATTTTTTTAATTGAACTTAAATTAATTTTCATTATTAGTTATTATTTTGCATGTAGATCATGACAGATCATAATTCCACGGCTGAAACCGAGATAAAATTAAAAGCAAAGTCAAAAGACCCGGGATGGAAGTATGCATATTGGCTTGACGTGAATGATAAGAACAAGGTCAAGTGCGATCTTTGTGGCTTGATTACTAATGGGGACATCAAAAGACAAAAGGAACATTTGATTGGTGGTTTTGGGATGTGAAAAAATGTCCAAATATTAATAGACAAATTGCTGAAGAGATGCTCAATTGGATGAACAAAAACAAAAAAAGAAAGTCAAATGAGAGTATTCCAATTGAAAGAGATTCTGATGATGAACGCGAAGTGAAGGGACATGTGAAAAAGTCCCGGCAAGGTTCTTCAACATTGGACTCTTCTGCAAAGAGTTCGGGGACGAGCAAACCACCTACAACTAAATCCAAAGGGCCAATTGATGCCTTTGCAAGAATGAGTATAGAAGACTTTGTTGATGCTATAAGAAGTGGGAAGAAAATTCAATCCACGTTAGAAAATAGATGGAACAAAGAAAACAAAAGAATGGTTGATGAGTATGTTGCCACTTTGTTCTATGAAGGTGGCATTCCATTCAATGTAGCACGTCTAAAATGCTTTGAGCATGCAGTGGAGGTTATAGGACGGTTTGGACCAGGATATAAGCCCCCAAGCTATCACATGTTGAGAGTGTCCCTTTTGAAGGACATGGTGGAGAAGACAAAATTGATGTATGAGGAATATCAAAAGCATTGGAAGACATATGGTTGTACAATAATGTGTGATGGTTGGACCGATAAAAGACAAAGAAAGTTAATCAACTTTCTAGTCAATTGTTCGCAGGGGACTTTTTTTGTTGAGTCAGTTAATGCTTCTGATAAGAAGGAAGACGCAGGGTTGTTATATGAGTTGCTTGATAAAATGGTAGAAAGAATTGGAGAAGAAAATGTGATGCAAATTATAACTGATAATGTATCATATAATGTAGCAGTTGGTCGCTTGTTGATGGATAAAAGAAAAATATTATTCTGGACACCTTGTGCTGCACATTGTTTGGATCTCATGTTAGAAGATATTGATAAGTTAAAAGATTACAAAAGTGTAATTACAAAAGTTAAGAAGTTGACAGCTTATATTTACACTCACACTCGCCTTCTTGAACACATGAGAAAGGAAACCAAGGGTAGAGAATTTGTGAGATGTGGTGTGACTAGATTTGTCACATCATTTCTTACATTGGAGAGGTTGAATGATGATGCAATAAAAAAGACTCTTCGGAGACTATTTAGTTCTGAAACTTGGTATAAAAGTATATGATCATCAATAAATACAGGGAAGAATGCCTCAAGTATTGTCTTTCAGGTGAGATTTTGGCATGGTGTTGAAGATGTTTTGAGAGCCTCTCAACCAATTTTGTAAGTGTTAAGATTGGTTGATGGAGATGAAAAACCTGAAATGCCTTATATATATGCTGCCATGGAGTATGCAAAAGAGCAAATTGTTCAAAATTTTGGCTCCAAGGTAAATTTACTGTGCTTTAATTTGCTTATTTTAAAATTTTACCTTGCTTTAAACTCCATCATCCATATGCAAGAAGTAAAATTTCAGCCAATTCTGAAGATAGTTGATAAAAGATGGTAAGATCAAATGCACCGTCCTTTACATTTGGCGGGGGTTTTCTTAAATCCCAACTTATATTTCAAGGCTAGAGAGAAAGATGTTAGTTCATGTGGAAAGTTTGAGAGTGATTTTTTTTTACATGTCTTGAAAGAATGGTGCCGGATTTGGACCTTCAAGATAAGATAGGTGATCAAGTTACAATGTATCTGAATAAAAGAGGGATGTTCAGAAGAGAACTAGTCATAAGAGCTCGCGATAGGAGAATGCCAAGTAAGTGTATCTTTTTAATAATTTTTAAAATTTACTTAGTATTTTTCCAAATAACAATATTTTGACATGTTATTTTTTTTATAGTTGAATGGTGGGTAACATATGGTGGGGAAACTTCCGAATTGAAGAATATTATTATAAGGATTTTGAGACTTTGTTGTAGTGCTTCTGGGTGTGAACGCAATTGGAGTACATTTGAATTTGTAAGTTCCACAAACTCATCTAATTCCAAATTTTTCTTTTACATTGATTCATATTATCCTTATTTAACATTATCCACTTGTATTCTTTGCATGTAGATTAACGCCAAGAAGAGGAACCGCTTGAAACATAAAAGATTGAATGATCTTGTATATGTTAAATGTAATCGTCGTCTTCAAGAGAGATTCAAATAGAGAAAAAATCATCCAGAAAAATATGATCTCGTTTGTCTACCAAATTTAGATTGGGGGAGTGAGTGGATGACTCAAAAGACAAAACATTTAGTTCATGATGATGAAGATCTTACTTGGGCAGATGTTGAACTTGCTATGGAAGCATCATATGAAAGACCAATAAAAAGTAGAACACAACCAAGAGATTATGATGATCCATCGGATGATGGAGAATTACTAGAAGAAGATTCTGAAGAGGACGATGATGATGCTCCATGGGAGTCTAGTGAAGAGGGCCAAGATCACGCTGCTCACCAAGAAGATGATGAGAATGACAATCATGACGAGGCCATTCCAGCAGAAGTGTCATTTGGTTTTAGGATTTAGTCTTTCATGTAATGTTAAGACGCTTAGACATGAAAAATAATATGGATGATGTATTAACTTGATGACTAATATTATGATTGTGTGAACATTTCTTAGTAGTTATCTTATAACATACTTGCTAAGTACCACTATTTGATTCCTTTTTAATGATGTGATTTGTTATTTGTTAATAACTTATTATGTTTGGTAGGATTTGTTTTCCATATTATGTCTAATATCTTTCAAGATGGAGCTAATAAAAAGATGAAACTAAAAAAATGTAGCCCACAGGTTAATGTGTTGAACCCTTTGGCCTTTATTTTTTGTAATTTTCTTGATGTCATTATGTTCTTTTATAATTTTATGAATTGTTTTCAGATTTTTCTATATTTTTTTATGCAATTTAATTTTCTATAATTGTCATGCAATTTAATTACTGCAAGTTCTTCGTGCTTCTGAATTTTTTGTATTTTTTCTATAATAATTTCATATATTTTATTTTTATTTTATATATTAGGAGATATATATTTTAGATTTTTTAATCAGTGACCAAAGTGTCGCCTAAGCGACGCCTAAGCGGAGGCCTTGTCGCCTAAGCACTTAGAGATCCCGTGAGCACCTTGGTTCACCTTGTCGCCTTGACAACTATGCCGGAGAGGGGGGTCACTTGGGTGGAGGGAGAGGGGAGGCGTCACCGAGATAGGGGAAGAGACCGGAGAGGGGGTCACCTGAGTGGGGGTTGGGCGTACTCGACAAGGACCGACGCCCTGTTCGTAGATGTGGGGTGGAAAGTTCCACCCGCGCTCAACACCTTCGGAGACCTGGAAACCGCTTAACTTGTTGCCCTCCGGTGAAACCTCCCGCCTCCCAACTTCACTATCAGGCCTCTCCACAAGTCCTCCCACAACGCCTCCAACAACCTCTTGGAGCAAGACCTCAACTGCACAGAGGGAGGAGCTCATGGAGGTGGCCTGGGGTTTGGCCGAGAGCCAACAGTCTTTCCTGTAGGTGGTCCAGCCGGGGTCGGTGCACGGGGTGAAGGCTGTGGAGGTACCACCGGAGTTCGCAAAGGAGACGAAGTGGAGGGGGATGGTCGTGGCGTGGGCACCGCAACAAGAGGTGCTCTCCAACCATGGAGAGGGCTGCCGGGTTGGGGGGTTTGCCGAGGTGGGAGAGAGTGTGGCTATCGGGGTGGCATGACAACGGTGACGAGGTGCACAAAATCGGTGGCGTGGGGGGGTTGCAAGCAGCGTTGAGAGGGACGGGGGCTCCCGGGGTGGGGGCAGGGAGGGGTGGGGGTGGGGGATGCTTGCCGGAGGGGGAGAGGGGAGGCGAGAGGGGGTGCAAGTGGGGGGGCTGCTCACCAATGAGGGAAAGGGAGGCCGGGAGGGAGGAAGCTGCTCACCAATGGGGGAGAGGGGGCCGGGAGTGGGGGCTGCTCGTCGGAGGGAGGACAAGAGGGCTGAGAGGGGGAGGGCTGCTCGCCAATGGGGAGAGGACGGGCCGGGAGGGTTGGGGGGGATGGGGCTCTCTCTCTCACACACGAGTCAGGGTATTTCGCATGCCCTACCATTTTTGGTAACATATTCCACTGAATATTCGCCTCTCGTTGACGGTCGAGAACCGCAGGGATATAGCTGCAAGAATTCAAGATATATCAAGGATCTTGTTGATAACAGGTCTAAATGAGGAGTTTATTTGGCAAAACCACTATTCACAGGGGGGTATATAGGCAAAAGGCATACTTTTAAAAGTAGGTAGAACCATGCTTCTTCACTTTTGTCAATAATTCTAGCCAATCATACAAAGTGTGATTGCGAGATAAACCTAAACGTCATCGAAACATTTGTCATTTAAAGTGAATTAAACAAAGAACTATTAAAACAAGTCATTTTTGTCATCAACATCATCATAAAACCCAATGTTGTAGTCACGTGCCTATCTCAATGCCTAGGTTATTGAATTACCTAAGATTTGAATGGGGGTTTTCTGTCAACATTTCCTTCCTTGCGCTGAACCTAACCATCACTAGTTTGCAGGAGGGAAAGCCTGACTTCGATAAACATGCCAAGCATTTCTAGCTGATACCAGTTGGATAGAAGAAGAATTTGCTGAAGCAGTCATGGTAGCATGACTAGAATGGATAGTTAATGGCTTGTTTTATGAATAAATGAGCTCCTGGGATATTCTGGACGAGACAGTACCATTTTTCTAACCACTAGGAGGTTGAAAGTTGGCATGAGGAGTTTTGTCAAACACCACCTACCAAGATCATATACTCGTACACTATTAAGCTTCTGAATTTTAGCTAATGAATCATGTATCAAAAATACACTGCGAAAGCTCAGACAAAATGTCAATAATCAATACAATTCCCAAAAATCCTTGTGTCAACGAAAACAAGATTATTTAACTGCCCTAAACTTCCACTCTGTCAAAGGAATTGTGTGATACCTCATGAAGGAGGAATAACATGGAACTAAATGGCACCCCTCCTCTCAATTTCTAGACTGAATAGAATGAAAATGCATGTAGGAGATAGCTCATGGTCACTGAGCAAGGCCAACATAAAACATGTTTAGGAGTTTCTAAGATTAGCAATTTTTTTCTTTGGAAAAACTGTGAACACATTTTGTTAGCAAAAATTTCTGAGGAAACCTGCAGATGGAAGATGTTAAATCACAGAAAATTCTATACATAAAGCAGGAAGTTTTAATCAACTCACTAGTTGGAAAAAAAGTAGACAAAAGCCATGTACATTTGCGATGGATTAATGATATTCAATTGAGCACAGGCATGTCAATTCTGCGTTCTTCTGCAAGACTGTAACATTTCCTAGTCAGTTATGTCCGTATGGTCTGGCATTAAGGGTGCAGTCCCCTGAATGAATGCCCCGGAATGCATCACTTTTGTTTGAAAATCATTTAGTAAAATTGGTTTCTTTCATTATGCAATAAAAAATATGGCCAACAGCAGAATGAATGCATATTCAACAAGCTTCTTTAAATTCCTTATTATTAAGTATAGCCTACAATATTTCACAGTAGGTCCCAACAGATTTGCTTCGAACTTCAACAGGAAGCCCCCCCCAGCGTATAATGATGTGGCACAGAGTAGAGAATAGAGACTATTTCGTACATTACGTCTACAAGTTTAAGAGAAGGTACTGCACTAACATCAGCCACTGTTGCTATGCAAGGAATAACCAAAAAACATTATCTTGTGCAAACTCTGACAACTGCGCATTTACACAGTTCAAGAAGCCAGGAGGAATAATATGAGGTACTCAGAGAGACTACGAGAAAAGAACACCAAAATTATCAACAGAAACATGTGATGTACTATGAAGACCGCAGTCAAGAAAAAAATAGAATACAATGGCCTACCGGCCACATTCACATGAGAAGCATATCATGACAAAGTAAGGTAAAGAGAAGGAACTATAAGAGAGGAAGAAATGAGGACCTGATCTCCAGGGCGCGGCTGAGGCAATCGACGGCCTCGACGAAGTCACCGTCCTCTATGGCCTTCGACCCCTTCTCGAACAGCTCGTCAGCACGGGCGAGCTTGTCCTCCGGCCCACTCCCCTCCGCGTCCTCTAACCCGGCAGCAAAGGAGCCTCCTTCCCCGTCGGCCGCCTCCTCTCCAGCAGCAGGAGAATCTCCATTCCCTCCTCCGACGGGGGAGCAACCCGATCCCTGAACCACCTCCCCGTCCTCGCCTCCCTCCACGGCTAGGGTTTCCTCCACCCCCGCGCCCGCGGAGGGCTCCGCCGCGGCCCGCGATCCGCCTTTCTCGACTTCCATACTCTCTGCAGGCGCCGCCGCGGGAGGTGCGTCGGATTCCCCTTCTGCTAGGGTTTTGGCAGCAGCAGCTTCCTCTGGCGCGGCCATGGCGGAAAAGAGGAGCCCTTCGAAATGGAGGGAGAGTAAGGAAAAAGGCCGCCGAACTACACAAATATATAGATATATATATATATGTGTGTGTGTGCATTTTCCGTAATATCGAGTATTAATATTGGATTATGTTTTATTAGTACAAGACAAAGCAAGAAAAAGAGCGGGAAAATGAGGGAAAGGTGGGAAAAGAGTCGGCGGTTCAGACCTTTTTTTACGGAAAGACCAAAGTAGTCCAACTTTCAACCTCTATTTACGCGAATGGCACTCCCCGTCTGCCGATTGTGGTGTACATCGCATATACATTCACTATGTGCGTATCTCGAAATTGACACATTTTAAAAAAATAATAAAAAATGAAAAGAACCATTATATATATCTTAAGGGCTAATCAAAGGTGTGCAATAAGTATTATTCATAATTAAGTGCGGCCAAATGACCACCTTAGCAAAGTTACATCTCCACATAATCTTAAGTGCGGTCAAGTAATGACCTTGGTTTGATCACCACTCCGTATAATTTTTGACTTGAATTGACATTGGCTCAAATTGTGAAACAAATGCTAAAAAAGTATGAAATTATACAAGTTTCATGTCAAATACATCTCACAAAGATAACAAAGTTAAAAGAGAAAATTACTACCACATGGTTCCACAAAATTGATGGGATGAAGTGGTGCACGTGAAAAGAGCCTTCACACAAAGTTATTGGGGTACTATAATACTATTCGAAGTATTTTAGCAAAGAGAAAATCTTACTTTGTATGAGTCCTATGCATCATTGGGCCACGTGTGAAGTGCTTGAACCCCAATATCTTTTTCCCTCTTTTAATAGAGACTCGTATTTTCAATACAAAAATGTTATTTATCACTCTTATTTAATTATTTGTCACCCTTAATACCAAGGGTGATAAATAACTTTATGGAAAAGGGGCAGTAATATTTAAGGAGTATTTAAGGAACCCATAGGGTGGGACGTGTGAGTGAACTAATAGCACGTTAGACGAGTAATTTTCCTATCTATCCAAACATACAGCTAGTACTTTTCTTCCGTAAGACCTTGAAATGAGATGATCGAACTAATTTTAACTCGTGGTGCAATCATAAAAGAAATAGTAAATTTAAATACTCACATATATAGACAAATGCAAACAACATATGATATTTTAACTTTAATCTAAATCGAATCTTAAAAATCCAATCGATCTATCACTTTGGTATAGCAAATAGGTTGTCATCCCCCTATCCGGAAGCTCAATCCAAATATGATTGGGAGGAAGCTTTGAAACATCTAACTTAAGGTAAACCCTGTCCGCAGCCCGCAGTGATGTTCAGGAGGTATAGGGCAATTGTGTTAATTGGGCCTAATTAGATCTTATTGCATTGTTAGACTTAATAGGCTGGGCCAACTATGTCTAATTGGACATATGGATCCAATGATCTTTGTATTTTTCTAAACGGACTGTATGTCGGGGAGATGATATCCCTACAAGTTAAAATGTTGTGTCAAATGGGAGAAGTATGGGATAGAGCTGGTGTGTCCAAGTCTCAAACTCTCCATAAAAATTTTCACACATTGAAACATTTATAATACCGAAGATTATGTCATCAATAAAAATTTGAACAATTAAAAGATCATTTCCATGCATTTTTACAAACAATGTTGTATTAACGTTCCGACGTTAGAATGTTACGGTGTTAAAATAATGTCAATGATCCCAACTGTTCGTGAACCAAGTTTCTTGTTCATATAGGATTCAAATTTTTAATATTGTTTATAAATATCGTACGAAGAAACCACACAAGTCAGTGAGACCAAGGCAAGTCTTCTTGTGAAGATTAGAGGACCCCAATTTGAGACTGTCACGAGGTCTTGTTATCGTAAACATTTTGTGAGTGATCTTTTCTACATTAATGCTTCCTTATGTTAATGTTAAGGCGGCCAGATCAATTGGAAAAGTTTACCGTTTATTGTTAATTTGTATTATTTGAGAATCCTATTATCTCCCTTTTAGTTAGATCTTGTCGTGATAATTAGAAGTTTCAAATTACATGGGTTAGTTGTATGTGGAAACTGAAAATTCCAGCGACATTTAGAGCAGCCAGTAAGCTCTCCAATGTCAGTAGACTGTTACTCAAAGATCCAAGAGGAGTGGCGTGGCCAACACATACATGTTAAGCATAGACATGAGGGGTCTCAAATTCTCGCGAATTAACAAGAGTTGGGGAAGATTATGTACTGCCAACAACTTGGAACATGGTGACATTTGTGTATTTGAGCTTAATTAGAAGAATGTGCTATATGTTAAGCATAGACATGCGGGGTCGAATCAACGGAGATGTTAAGATTTTTAAGTTAAAAATCTTATGTTCTTTTTTAGAGTAAAAATTGTTGAGTGATTATTTTATTTTTAAAATTCAAAAGAACATGAAATAAATCTATCTAAAGAAATGTAGAGAGTTGGGAGAGAGAAAAAATGAGAAAGATAAAGAGATGTAGAGAGGTGTTGTAACACCCGAATTCATCCGAAAGATAGTTAAATATCGTATAGTTATTCTATATGAATTTTATGTTACCTTAATTAAAGTCTAATACCTTGAACGGTATTGTTTAACGAACCTTATTAAGTAAATTAAATACATATCTCACTTTAATAATGTATAACTTTTCATAGGAATATCAGAATATGATCAATATTAGGTCCGTTGGATAGAGAATTCAAAAATCTACAAATTTCATGTTAAGCATATTTTCAAATTCTAACGTTTGATAAACTAAAAATAAGATAGAAGAATTTAACTCTTTAAGATCCTATTATTGTTAAACTTTTGTGGATTTTTGTGTAAAATGTTCTCCCTTCTCTTATCTCATTCCATCTTCATCCGATAGAAGGTTCTTTTTTAAAAAAGAAATCTACACATTACCCCCCATCCCACCCACGTGATCCTCTCCCTCCTTCTTATCCCTCCCCCTCAACCTTATCTTCTTATCTCCTTCTTCTCCTTCTCATATCCCTCATCCTTATCCTTCCTTCCCACCCCTTTATATACCCTTCTCCCCCTCTACTTCTCCCACGTCCATAACTCCTCTCCCCCTCCGCCACTTTCTCATTCTCTCCCCCTCCACCACATAACTCCCCTCCTCCACCTCTCTTCATCTTTCTCCCCCCCATCTCCATCTCATATTCTCTCTCTCATATTTTATTTTATTTCTATCTCTCTCTCTTTCTCAATCTCTCATATTTTATTTTATTTCTCTCTCTCTCTCTCCCTCTCTCATATTTTATTTTATTTCTCTCTCTCCTTAATCTTTCTCTCTTATCTCTTTTCCCATCCCTCACTTTCTATAAATTGGTGGAGATAAATAAGACGGAGTCGAAATATTGTGAAAATTTGTTAAAAATTTAGACGGAGAATCTGAGAATTTATTTGGACCATTTCACATTCTTTACGTAGGAATCTGCCCCTACGGGTAAGTTACGGGTTGTTTAAATTTTACTATTTAGAGAAGATATAATAAGATAAAAATTATTTTTGGGACATGATTATTATCTTTTCCTACATAAAGATTACTACGGGAGCTCGGGTGAAGTATTCAATTTAGTTTGTGAAGTCCACCCTAAAGGTAGGCATGATAAACCGAGTGCATGTTATTTGTTATTCACATTTCTTTGATTTGATTTGGTTTGAAATATAATTTAAGTTGTTGATTTATTTAACCCAATGATCTATGATTAGAATAAGTTATTTATTTAGTTACCATTCTGTTAAAATATTATTCTTCTCTCTAATCTCTCTCTAATTTCTCTCTAATCTCTCTCTATTTTCTCCCTCTACTTTCTCTCTCTACTCTCTCTCTACTCTCTCTCTACTATAATCTCTTCGAATGTTATATATATTTAGTTAATAATATTAAAATACGATCCAGTTATTTTGTAAAGTTCAACGGCAAGTTTTAAACATTGAGACGACTATGTAATATGCATCGTAATAAGAATAAAAATTTGATTAAGCATATGGACTGTGTCACTTTAAGGAGGTGTGGGGCGACAAACCGTAGTTAGCTTCCGCTACGAGATTAGGCCCATTTCCGAGGACAAACGGACTTCTGAAAAATCCGGAACCCAGAATAAGAAAATTATATAGGGAATGGTGGAGTATTAACTCCCGATCCTGTGTGGTTGATCAAGGCCGACAAGCTCCAGCGTTTAGACCTTTTGTCTTTATGTCGACGTATGGATGCCTAGGTATGTGTTTGTTACTGCTTTTAGTGATGGGATGCCTGTCCAATATATGCTGCCAAATAATATGAAGTTCAGATTTGATATATGACTTTGATATGATCTGAAAATAAGTTCATCTGTATAAGCTCTGATTTAGCTAAGATATGTATTATGCCATATATATATAAGTCAGATAAGATTTGTTATACGCATCTGTTTATAAACCTGAAAATTACTTTACTCTTTATATTTCCTTCGCATTCATAATATATGTACAATTCAGTGAAATTGTGATTAGCTTTATATATATCATGGATTTGCACAGTTTAGTATACGATAAGGATGTGATTGGTTTTAATGCCTACTGAGTCTGTGGACTCACTTTCGTTGCCTAACCATTACAGGAAACTGACGAGTGTGTACCTCGACTCCGACGGACAGTAGGTCGGAGGGTGATCCCGGGCGTAGTTTGGATTCCGCTGCGTAGAATAAATAGATTTGGTTTTCTTTTGAATAATGAATATAAATATGACTTTTGAGTAGAGATATGTAATATTCCGTATACGGTATAAATTATGTGTGTTTATATTATGGTAACGGTATGGTTATGTCTTTTGGAATATGCGATGGTTTGGCCTTTAGCGCCTTACAAATATTCGGCCCACAACCCTTTCGTATATCCGTTGTGACGTCCCCGGACGCGATACGGGATCGCAGGAAGGGGGCACCACAGAGAGTGGTATCAGAGCCAGGTTGTGAGGCTTGAAATTATTTGCAGCCATCTAAATTTATATACCATACCATAAGATCATAGGAATTTATTTTAGAATTTGATATCAAACCTAGAATCATATTAATTCAGATTAGTTCTCCCTCGCAGGAGATGGCAGAGAGTGATAGGGTTGAGGTTAATACTTCTCCCGAGGAGTCTGCGCCCTCAAATGGGACATCACAAGGAGTTGTCGGGGAAACAACTCATGGCGAGCTTGCTCCCGGTGGGCAAGGTGCGTTACCTATTCAGGGTGTGCCAGATTTAGGAGGCTTCACACAAGCTTTTCAAGGGTTAGTGCAGACTATGCAGTTACAGGCCCAAACTCATGCAATGATGCAAGCCCAAATACAAACCGTGTGCAAGAGCAACCGAATAGGGCAGCAGGCGCTACCCTGATGGAGAAATTCAGACATATGAGTCCTCCTTCTTTTAAGGGGGAGAGTCACCCGGAGATTGTGGAAAACTGGGTGAGAGAGATTGAGAAGATTTTTACGGCCATTAGATGTGCAGAGCAGGATAAGGTGATATTAGCTACATTTATGCTAAAGGACCGTGCGGACGAATGGTGGAGGTCTGCACTTAGAACCACTTTCAGAAATAGAGAGACGGAGATTGGCTGGAATGAATTTCTTGATATCTTCCATGCAAAATTTCTCCCTCAACATTTGAAAGATAGGAAAGAAGTTGAATTTTTAAATTTGACTTAAGGAGGTATGTCAGTTGCCGATTATGAAGTAAAATTTACTGAATTAGAAAAGTATGCCCCTCATATTTGTTCTGATGAGCTTAGAAGGGTGAAGAAATTTGTTAGAGGTTTGAGAAGCAACATTAGAAGTAGAGTTGCAATCCTTGAGCCTCAGACTATGGCAGCAGCTTTGAGAACTGCTTTTATTACAGAAACTGAATATGAGGAATTCTTAGTAGAAAGACAAAGGGATATTATAAAACACTACAAGAAAAAGTGGCTATAGCGACCGCATTAGCGACCGCTTTAATCGGTCGCTAGTCGGTCCCAAATAGAGACCAATTCGGCGACCGAGCACATCTGAGACCGATTAGCGACCGAACTAAATTCGGTCGCCAATCGGTCGCTGATCCCGTTATACTCCCCCCTGCGACCCCCGCCCGCCCGAGCCCTCCCTCCCGCCCTCCACCCTCCCGACCGAACTAAATTCGGTCGCCAATCGGTCGCTGATCCCGTTATACTCCCCCCTGCGACCCCCGCCCGCCCGAGCCCCTCCCCGCCCGAGCCCTCCCTCCCGCCCTCCACCCTCCCGCCCGAGCCCCCGCCCGAGCCCCCTTCCCCTGCGGCCCCCTCCCCCTGCGGCCCCCTCTCCGCCCTAGCCCCCCTCCTCCGCCGGAGTCCCCCCTTCCCCTGCGGCCTCCCGCCCGAGCCCCCCTCCGCCGGAGCCCCCCCTCCCCCTGCGGCCTCCCGCCCGAGCCCCCCTCCTCCGCCCGAGCCCCCCTCCCCGTGCGGCCTCCCGCCCGAGGCCCCCTCCGCCGGAGCCCCCCTCCGCGCCGCTCGCCTCGCCGTCGTCGCCGCGCCGCTCGCCTCGCCGTCGCCGCTCGCCGTCGCCGTCGTCGCCGGCTTCCTCTCTCTCACACACAGGTACCTCTCTCTCTCTCTCTCTCTCTCTCTCTCTCTCTCTCTCTCTCTCTCTCCAACCCGCCGCGGCCCCCCCACAGGTACCCCTCTCTCTCTCTCTCTCTCTCTCTCTCTCTCTCTCTCTCTCCAACCCGCCGCTGCCCCCCCCAAGGTACCTCTCTCTCTCTCTCTCTCTCTCTCTCTCTCTCTCCAACCCGCCGCGGCCCCCCCCCCCCACAGGTATCTCTCTCTCTCTCTCTCTCTCTCTCCAACCCGCCCCCCCACAGGTACCCCTCTCTCTCTCTCTCTCTCTCTCTCTCTCTCTCCAACCCGCCGCGGCCCCCCCCCACAGGTACCTCTCTCTCTCTCTCTCTCTCTCTCTCTCTCCAACCCGCCCCCCCACAGGTACCCCTCTCTCTCTCTCTCTCTCTCTCTCTCTCTCTCTCTCTCTCTCTCTCTCTCTCTCTCTCTCTCTCTCCAACCCGCCGCGGCCCCCCCACCCCAACCCCCTGCAGGGAATTTAATGTGAAAATTTTGTTTAGGCCATGCTAATTTTTTGTTTAGGGCATTTCATAGTCCATGTTATTGTTAATATGATAGAATATTATTTTGTGCACTTTTCAGGTGTTTGGGTGCTTTATATTGCCTTTATTAACAGTCATATGGACCTTCCATTTTTTGTAGTAAAATACCAGTGCATGTAAATAGTCATTTTTGTGTGTTAGCATGATAATATATTCACAAACATGTGTTGTATTTGGATTGGCCTCACCTCTCCTTTCCTAATGATTAGTGTAAGGTTTTTAAGGGTTTAGTGTTTAGTGTTTAAGGTTTAGGGTTTTAGATTTAGGTTTTAGGTACTAGATTTAGGTTTTACTCTTTTAAGGTTTAGGATTTTTAGGGTTTAAGGTGTTTAGGGCTTTTAGGGTTTAGGGTTTAGGATTTTAAGCTTTATGGTTTAGGGTTTGGGGCTTTAGGGTTAGGATTTAAGGGTTAGGTGTTAGGGTTTAGGAAGGGTTTCAGGGCTACAGGTTTTTGGACTTCGATTTTAAGTGTGGGTTTTTCGGTTTACGGTTGCTAGGCTTAGGGTTGAGGGGCTGTTTAGTGTTTAAGGTTTAAGGGCTTACGGTTTTAAGATTTAAAGTTTAAGGTTTGACAGTTTTGAGGTTTAGTAGTTTATGTATTAGGGGTGGGGTAAGGGGTTCAATGTGGGTTTAGGATTTTAGTGTTTTAAATTTTATGGTTTTTAATTATTTTAGGGTTTTACAGTTTAGGGGGTTATGAGTTTATTTTTTTATGTTTAGGGTTTAACATATAGGGTTAGGGTTTAAGGTTTAGGGTTATTTAGGGTTTAGGTTTTTGGGTTTAGGGTTAGTTGTTTGGTGTTTAGGTTTGTTTGCATTTTATATTTGGCATATGAGTTTAGGGTTTTGGATTTAGCATTTGGGGTTTTTGGTTTAGCGGTTAGGGGGGTGGATTACGGTTTTGAGAGTTTAGGCTTTAGGGGTTTTTGGTTTAGTGGGTCTAGTTTCTAAGGATTTTAGGTTTTAGGGTTTAGGGTTTTTCATGTTTTTAGGGTTTATAGTTATTACAATTTAGGATTTTTAGGGTTTAGGGTTTTTCGAGTTTTTATGGTTTATAGATATTATGGTTTCATATTTTTAAGGTTTAGGGTTTAGGGTTTAAGGTTTTCAAGATTTATGGTTTAATGTTTTGAGTTTAGGGTTTAATGTTTTTAAGGTTTAAGGTTCTTGGGGCTTTTAGGGTTTTACATATAGGTTTACATTTTTGGGTTTCTTTTATTTAGGGTTTGATGTTATTAGTGATTTTAGGGTTTATGATTTTAAATTTATGGTTTATGGTTTAGAGTTTATAGTATTAAGATTTTTGATTTTTAGGTTTAGGAGTTTTAGGGTTTAAGGTTTAGGATTTAGGGTTTTTCAGATTTAGTCTTTTATGTTTGTGGTTTTTAAGGATTTTAGAGTTTCTAGTTTTAGGGGTAACTCAAGATTTAGGGTTTTAAGGTTTAGGGTTTGGGATTTTTAGTTTGAGGGTTTGGGGTTTAGCAATCGGTGGTTTAGCAGTTTAGGAGTTTAAGGGATCGTAGTGGGGTTAGGGGTTAGGGGAGGGTTTAAGATTTATAATTTTTAAGGGTTTTATGGTTTTATGATTTAGGGGGTTCGGGGTCTGCAGTTTAGTGTTTTTAGGGGTTTTAGGGCTTACGTTTTTTTTTCTATAGGGTTTACAATTTTTACGGGTTTAGGGTTTAAGGTTTAGGGATTTGGGAATAGGTTTAGGTTTTAGGATTTTAGATTTAGGTTTGAGCAAATCGCTCAAAAGTGCAATTTGCAAATGCACTTGGTTTATAATCAAAGCCGTCGGGGTCCGGGGGTCCAGAATGTGAAATACTGATCCGATCGGCATTCCGATCATTCCAACACAACCTGGGAGGTAGACGTGACTTGTCAGAGCTGACGGATTCTAAATCGGACTACCGGTTTGAGCCCGACGCTCAAAAGTGCAATTTGCAAATGCACTTGGTTTATAATCAAAGCCGTCGGGGTCCGGGGGTCGAGAATGTGAAATACTGATCCGATCGGCATTCCGATCATTCCAACACGACCTGGGAGGTAGACGTGACTTGTCAGAGCTGACGGATTCTAAATCGGACATCCGGTTTGAGCCCGACGCTCAAAAGTGCAATTTGCAAATGCACTTGGTTTATAATCAAAGCCGTCGGGGTCCGGGGGTCCAGAATGTGAAATACTGATCCGATCGGCATTCCGATCATTCCAACACGACCTGGGAGGTAGACGTGACTTGTCAGAGCTGACGGATTCTAAATCGGACTACCGGTTTGAGCAAATCGCTCAAAAGTGCAATTTGCAAATGCACTTGGTTTATAATCAAAGCCGTCGGGGTCCGGGGGTCCAGAATGTGAAATACTGATCCGATCGGCATTCCGATCATTCCAACACGACCTGGGAGGTAGACGTGACTTGTCAGAGCTGACGGATTCTAAATCGGACTACCGGTTTGAGCAAATCGCTCAAAAGTGCAATTTGCAAATGCACTTGGTTTATAATCAAAGCCGTCGGGGTCCGGGGGTCCAGAATGTGAAATACTGATCCGATCGGCATTCCGATCATTCCAACACAACCTGGGAGGTAGAGGTGACTTGTCAGAGCTGACGGATTCTAAATCGGACATCCGGTTTGAGCCCGACGCTCAAAAGTGCAATTTGCAAATGCACTTGGTTTATAATCAAAGCCGTCGGGGTCCGGGGGTCCAGAATGTGAAATACTGATCCGATCGGCATTCCGATCATTCCAACACGACCTGGGAGGTAGACGTGACTTGTCAGAGCTGACGGATTCTAAATCGGACTACCGATTTGAGCAAAACGTTTAAAATTATCATTCGTCAATTTCACTTCAATGAAAAACATCTTGCTTTTAATTTTCAAGAATAATTGATTTCTTTATTAAAGAATTGATTTTAATTTTTTTAAATGATATACAGGATCATCCGTCGCGAGATGTTGGACGAGACGACGACCAGGATGACACATATGCGGAGGATTTGTGATTTCATTTTAGTTATTTGTATGTTGCCATTTTATTATGGATGTATGATTAATTTGTGTGTTTGTATGTGATGAATTTGAAATTTGTGGAGATTATGAGTTGTGTAGTTGATTTATATGTTTTTATGAAATTGTTATGTAACAGGTTATTTATTTTATTAAATTGTTATTTATCAGGTGATTTATAGTAGCTTTATATTAATTTTTGAAAAAAAAAATTTAATTAGCGACCGCATGGAGACCGAATAGCGACCCAAGTTATTACTTATTTTATGAAAATATTAACTTTGGCGACCGCATAGCGACCGAATAGAGACCATATAGTCGTTTATATAATTTTTTTTAAAAAAAATACTACAAAATTGGCGACGGAATGGAGACCGAATGGAGACCGAATAGAGACCGATTGACTCTGGGACCGTTCTTGCGACCGAGTTATATCGGTCTCTATGAACGACTGATTCGGCGACCGAAGTTATTCGGTCGCCATCAGCGACCGTATCCGCGACCGACTTATGTCGGTCGCAATTTAGCGACTAGTATATAGCGACCGAAATATTCGGTCGCTAAGTGGTGTCTGTTCGGTCGCTATTCGATTTTGCGACCGAAGAACGACTGAATAGAGACCGAATATGTCGGTCGCTATTTGCGAACTTTCTTGTGGTGAAAAGGGGTAATCTTGGTTCAATTGTGAGGAAAGATAAGAAGCCAAAGATGACTTTTTCAGAGAGAGTTCAACCAGTTAGGAGAGATAATATGCCAGCTTGTCAACAGTGCGGGATGCAACATAGAGGTAATGAATGTTGGCGGGCTGCAGGTAAATGTTTTTCATGTGGTCAGACAGGACATATGATAAGGGATTGTCCCACAAGGCCAAGACAAGATCAGCAACCACAACAGCAGCGGAGAGTTCAAGCCAGAGTATATGCACTAACAAGGGAAGACACCCGAGATGCCAATGCAGTAGTTGAAGGTATTCTTCTTATCGATGATATGCATGCAAAAGTTTTATTTGATCTGGGTGCTACACATTCCTTTATTTCTCTGAAATTTGCTGAATTATTGAAAGATAAACAAATTGTGAACACTGATGAGATGTCCATTAACACACCAACTGGGGAGATAGCAAGAACGACTTCTGTTATTCCTACCATTGATGTGGTGATTCAGGGGAGGATTATGCCAGCATGTGTGTATCTGCTGGAAATGACTGATTTTGATGTCATCTTGGGAATGGATTGGTTAGATACAAATTTTGTCCTTCTAGATTGTCATGGAAAGAAAGTAATATTTCAAAAACCTGGGGAGCAGACATTTCACTATCAATGTCCAAGGCACCGTTCTAGTAAAACACTAGTTTCAGCACTTAAAGCTTTGAAATTACTTAGAAGTGGATGTCAAGGTTATTTGGCTAGTGTAATGGCTATGCCTTCTAATGAAAATCAGAAACCCCCCTCGGATATCGATGTGGTCAGTGAATTTCCAGATGTATTCCCCGATGAACTTCTGGGTTTGCCACCACACCGAGAGGTGGAGTTCACTATTGAACTCTCACCGGGTACTTTACCCGTTTCCATTCCTCCCTACAGAATGACACCAGCTGAATTGGCAGAGTTGAAGAAACAATTGCAAGAACTACTAGATAAGGGGTTTATTCGACCAAGTGTGTCACCTTGGGGTGCACATGTTCTGTTTGTTAGAAAGAAAGATGGGTCACTTAGATTATGTATTGACTATAGGAAATTGAATCAAGTGACCATTAAGAATAAGTACCCTTTGCCAAGAATTGATGATTTATTTGATCAGCTACGAACTGCCACGGTATTTTCAAAGATTGATCTCAGATCTGGATACCACCAACTAAAGATAAGAGAAGAAGATTTCTCAAAAACTGCTTTCAGAACACGATATGGGTATTATGAATTTTTGGTTATGCCATTTGGGTTAACTAATGCACCAGCAGCATTTATGGATTTGATTAATAGAGTTTTCCAACCATATCTGGATACATTTGTAGTGGTATTTATTGATGATGTGTTGATCTACTCTCCTACTGTTGAAACTCATCAAGAACATTTGAGAATTATGTTGGAAACTTTAAGGAAACATCAACTCTATGCGAAATTCAGTAAATGTGAATTCTGGTTGGATAAGGTCCAATTCCTAGGACATATCATTTCTGGTGATGGAGTGTCTGTTGATCCAGCTAAGGTTGACGCAGTTTTACATTGGGAAAGACCGAAGAATGTCAGTGAGATTAGGAGCTTTTTGGGTCTTGCGGGTTACTATCGCAGGTTTATTGAAGGTTTTTCTTCTATTGCAGTTCCTATGACCAAATTGACTAGGAAAGGAGTTCCTTTTGAATGGTCAGATAAATGTGAAATGAGTTTTCATGAATTAAAAACAAGGTTAACAACAGCCCCAGTGCTTACTTTACCTTGTGGGTCAGGAGGATTTGTGATATATACAGATGCCTCTAGAAAAGGATTAGGATGTGTCCTAATGCAGAATGGCAAAGTAGTAGCTTATGCATCTAGACAACTAAAGAATCATGAGGTGAATTATCCAACACATGATTTGGAGTTAGCAGCGGTGGTACATGCTCTAAAAATTTGGCGACATTATTTGTATGGTGAGCAGTTTGAAGTATTTACAGACCATCAGAGTTTAAGATATATTTTCTCTCAGAAAGAATTAAATTTAAGACAGAGAAGGTGGATCAAATTTTTGAAAGATTATGACTTCACCTTGAATTACCACCCAGGAAAAGTAAATGTGGTAGCAGATGCACTCAGCAGGAAGAGGCTAATGGCAATCCAGTTGCGCCAAACTTGGAGAATGACATCTGATGTAGTGGAGTATTCTCCGATATGCAAAGGGAGAAACTTATTTCTGGCCCAACTAACTATTCAGTCTGCAATGGTTGAGCGAATTGTGCAAGCACAACTGAATGATCAGCAGTTACAAAAATTGATTGGCACACCGAGATTTACTCAAAGTGCAGACGGGGCAATCAGATTTCAGGGAAGATTATGTGTATCTCGGAATGAAGAAATAAAGAAAGATCTATTGACCGAGGCACATAAATCACAATATTCCATTCACCGAGGCAGTACAAAAATGTACAAAAACATGAGAACTCCTCCAAAATTTTACTGTAAACCTGGCATCCCTATCTGAAATAATAGACACAGGCACACCATGAAGTCTCACAATCTCTCTAATATACAAATTGGCTAAATCCTCTAATGATTGTGTCTTTGTGATTGCCAGAAAATGGGCTGACTTAGTAAGTTTGTCAACAATTACCCAAATAGAATCATATTTTCTCCTAGTCATTGGTAATCCCATCACAAAATTCATAGTGATATGTTCCCATTTCCATTGTGGAATTTCCATCAACTGTAATGGTCCTGCTGGTCTTTGATGCTCTGCTTTTACTTGTTGACAAGTAAGACATTTGCTGATAAAGGCTGCTATATCTTTTTTCATACCAATCCACACAATTGAAATTTAGCTCAGCTTTTCACCCTCAAACAGATGGACAATCAGAAAGAACCATTCAAACATTAGAAGACATGTTGAGGGCGTGCAGTTTAGATTGGAAAGGCAGTTGGGATGAACATTTGCAGTGAATTGAGTTTGCATATAACAACAGCCATCATGCAAGCATAGGAATTGCACCATATGAAGCGTTATGTGATAGACCGTGTAGGTCACCTATTTGTTGGGATGAGGTTGGTGAGCGGAGATTGATTGGGCCACAGATTGTACAAGATTGTGTAGAAAAGGTTGAGTTGATTAGAAAAAGATTACTTACAGCTCAGAGTAGGCAGAAAAACTATGCTGATCAAAGAAGGAGAGATCTACAATTTGTTGTCGGGGATCACGTATTTCTAAAAGTTTCGCCTACTAGGGGAGTAATGAGATTTGGCAAGAAAGGTAAACTCAGTCCAAGGTATGTTGGACCATTTGAAATCTTAAGAAGGATTGGAGAGGTGGCATATCAGCTGGCTTTACCACCATCATTGTCAGCAGTTCATGATGTATTCCATGTGTCCATGTTAAGAAAATACATGCCAGACTCATTGTAGACACGCTAAAATTGACATTACTTTGAGTATTTCTCATATTGCCTTGTAAATACCCCATTTGACCCTCAAATTAGCTTGTTTGAGTGGTTTTTCCCACTTTCTTGAATTTCTCCTATTTTTCCCTCATTTCCTCCTTTTCCCTATTTTTCTGGATTTTCTGGGCATTTATCTCTATTTTCTGCAGTCACGCCCTAGAGAGGGGCGTGTTTTTAAAACGCGGCCTGATCCAGGGCGTGTCTCCCCCATTTTATCTATTTCTCCCTACTTTACCTATTTTTATAAATTCGTGACCTGATGAAGGGCGTGTTTTAAAACACGACCTGACCTGGGGCGTTTCTTGATGAAAGGACGTCCTGAGGTGAGGGCGTCAATTCCTGGAATTATCTAATTTTTGAAAAAGAATAAATGTTTGAAAAATGTTGAATCACGCCCTACCATGGGGCATTTTTCAATTCACGCCTCTCCCTGAGGCGTCTTTCATAATTTCTAAATAAAAGAAATGTTTATTTCTAAAAATAATCCAGGACGAAACGCCCTGACCCAGGGCGTGTTTTAAATTAACGCCCTATGACAGGTCGTCAATTCTTTAATTGACGCCCTGACCAAGGGCGTGTTTCATCTTCTGGCTTCGCAGCCCTTTCCCCAGAGAGTCTTTGCTTCGTTTGGATACCTTGCCCATTCCTATCCTTTCCCCCCTTGGACTCTTGCCTTCTTATCTCTTCATCCAATTCTATTTAATAGGGCTTTCGCTTCTGTTGATCGGTTGGACTCCTCTTCTTCGGATCCCCCTCTTTTCTTTTCTTCCTTCCCTCTCTCCCTCCGTTCTTCTTCTTTTTTTGTTTTGTTTCTTCTGTTTCTTCTTCTTTTCTTTCTTCGCAGGTTGCTGCTGCGTTGGCAGGAGGAGGCTTCCTGCACTTCAATATTTATCTGCTGAGGCTTCCTCCCAAACGATCATCAGAGCTAACGCGCAGGCTTCTCTTATTCTCCTTCTTATTCCTTTCCTTTTTGTTCATATTAGTTTATACATGCATCATATTCATATTTTTCTCTTCTCTATTCTTTCTCTTTTCTCAACTACGTTAAGGTCTCCTTAGTGCATCTCTTGCACATCTCCATGTTTTGCATACATTCATCATATTAATTATTCCACACCCTTTTGCATAGGGGTTTAAGGGCAACCACCCTTAAGGTGTGTTCTTCACCATATTTTCATGCTCATCTTTATATATAGAATTTGATGCTACACACCATGTTCTAATTCCTATCTTTTATTGGTGTTTGTGTCTCTTTTTGCAAGGGTAATAATTAAAGAACTCTCTTCATCGGCCGGCCGATTGGAAGAGAAAGGAAGCACTCACATCCCCGCACTTTTAAAGGTATTCTTCGCGATCCTCCCATGCCTTTTATTGTTATCTTTCGAGGCCTTGCGTCTCTGGCGATCACGTTATTCCACCTTAGCACCTCGTGCTATTTCATGCTTTACTCATTCACTTAATATTTCTTTGTTTAAGTGGATTTTAAAGGAATCTACAAATTGGCGATCACGGTGGGACACTTTGTGTTCTTCATTTATTACCCCTTTCCCCTTAGGCACCCGCGTGTGCCGTCTCCCCTATTGCACCCTCGGTGCGTCTCCCTTTTGTGCCCCTCGGGCACCCTCCATTGGTTTTGCACTCTTTCCTAAGTGATTTGTCAGTTTGTTGATTTTTCTTTAAAAATTTCCACTTATTTAAATTTTTTTTGATGAGCATGCTTATATCCTGTTGATTGCCTTATTTATGTGACTGTGAGTGTTTTCATTGGTTGCTGGCCGTGGAGGTTTGAAAGAATTCACGCCCCTGTCAAGGGCGTTTTTTATTTATAACGCCTTTACGTAGGGCGTGTTATCTTTGATTAACGCCTCCTCCCCGGGCGTCTTTATCATATTGCCCTGCGTTATTTACCTGCTCTGTGAGTTAACGCCCTACCACAGGGCGCCTCTTTATGCTTAGCGCCTCACGTTCAGGCGTGTTTTGGAATTTGACGCCCTCACCCATGAGCGTTTCTTGATTTGGCTGTTCATCTCCTGCTTATCGACGCTCTCACCAGAGGCGTGTTTCTTATTTTTAGCGCCTTTCATCAGGGCGCGTTTTCTGTGGGCCCCCACAGTTTTTCACGCCCTACCCCAGGGCGTCTTTTTGATTGGTAGCGACCTTCCCCAGGTCGTCTTCTTCATGTGTTTTTACCGAACTCTCTTGTTTATCACTGTGCTTTCCTCATATCATATTTGTTGCATTCATTCATTTTGCATTGGTTTGGGAGAGCCCTCCTCTCTCTTCATTAGGATTCCACACACCCTCTTGGAATCGGGACGACCCTCCATTGAGCATTCCGTCTCTTTGGACCGGAAATCCCTTTTCCAAGCCTCCGTAAGTCCCCGCACCCGTGGATTCTCTCACGGACGCCGGGCAGGTTGTACCTTGAAGTTCCCAAGTTTAGTTGGCCTATGCGCGGTGTGAGAGGGTTCCTAGTTGGCATCAAAGTGAAATCATATTGAAACTAGGATCCTCCCTTGTGTGAATCATTCCATAACTTTGTTAAAAATTCATTAATTCACCAAGGATCATACACAAAGAAATCAAAGGGAATCGTTCTAATTTGTTTGCTATCTTGGTAAACTGTTTTGATTGCACATTTGATTAATTGCATAATGGCTTACCATGATAAGGAAACCAACATGTTTAATTCAATTCATGAGGATGCACAACCTAGCACTTCTTATAATCCTCAATTCCAACATGTTCATCATTCTCACCATTCTTTCAAAGGACCACGTCCTCATGCTTATGGTGTTGCCCGACCCATGGGTAATATTCAATCCAATGGTCCTTCAATTCAATCACGTGCCACTATTCCCTCGGGGCCGTCTCGCCCCAATGATGAGAAGGTCTCCCAAATTTTACATGCATTAGATCATCTCACCCCTCAACAGATCCAAGCCCTTAAGGCCGCCGTTGAGGGTACATCTCATGCATCTCCTCCTCCTTCCAATTCTATTCGGGTGGCCCATCGCCCACCTCCTCCTTCCAATTCTACTCGGGTGGCCCATCACCCACCTCCTTCCAATTCTACTCGGGTGGCCCATCACCCACCACCTCCTTCCAATCCTGATCGGGTGGCCCATCACCCATTTACCTCTTCTATTCATCCTTCTACTCGGGTGGCCCATCACCCGCCTCCTTCTATTCCTCCTCCAACACGGCCCCAAGGCCCGTCTATTCCATGTAATCCGGCTCATCCAGGTTCTTCCATGGGTCGGCCCATTAATTCCCCTCCACGGCCTTCTTATGCCGCCCCTCCTTCAAGGCCCTGCCGGCCCTCTATCGTTCATGTTACGCCCCTCCAGCAAAATATCTTTGATAAGATCACTTCGATGGAAGAACAATTAAAGAGGGTCACGGCTCCTCCTACTCCGGTTAATCCTCTCCATGCGGCTTTGGATGACATTACAAGAATGGAGAGAGAATGGAAGGATAGGAGAGACGACTACGACATCGGCACTCCAAGCAAGTAAGAATCGGCAATTGAAGAATCTGAGCCGGTATATGATGATGAAGCTATGCAGGCACCCCTTCCGAGTTTCCTTCATTTCCCGCTCCCTCCACTTTCATTCGACGAACCCCCTGCTCAGGACGAAGCCACCGTCCCTAATCCAACCCTTATTCCCGAGACCTCTTGGTGCTACGACGATGGATCGATACTCCAATCACCCACGCCGGTGCATCTTGAGTCTCCTCCCACTCCTAACACCGCTCGCCCCGTTCGGCGCTTTCTACGCACCAAACCTCCACCAATTACACCTCCACCAGTCATGCTAGCCTTCCACGAGCCTCCAATTACACCTCCACCTATTACACCTCCCCCCATTATGCCATTAGCCTCCACCTCGGCCTCCACTTCCCCAATTAGCCTACCATTACCACCAATTCAACCCTCCATTATGCCTTTGACACTTCAACCCTCCACTTTACCTATTCCACCACTTAACCTTTCGCCTTTACCCATGGCTAATCCTGAGCAGGATCCACCAATTTTTGCACTCGAGCCCATCCCGACTGCTCCCGAGCAAAGGGAGAAGCTCGACGTGTTTGAACCTCCACTTACTCATTT
Organism: Amorphophallus konjac; assembly: GCA_022559845.1. Lineage (NCBI taxonomy): Eukaryota > Viridiplantae > Streptophyta > Magnoliopsida > Alismatales > Araceae > Amorphophallus > Amorphophallus konjac. The sequence continues at coordinate 21,001,439 of CM040126.1, read as the reverse complement.
GTCAACATCTCCCGTTATACCTCCACCATCCACGGAGCCTTCCGCCTCCGCCTCACCCCCCTTTATTACTCGGAAGGGGAGCGCTGCTACAAGTACTTGTGTCAAGGACAAGCAAGAGCCGGACAAGAAAAATTCGGTCGTGGCTAGGCCATTCAAGAGGCAAGAATTCATTTACCGGATGCCAATCCGGGTTATTGTGCCAAGCATGATCGAAGAAGCCAAGTCGTCGCCACTGCTCAGCAGATGCCAAGAAGGCAGGGCTCCCCTTGTTCCTACCTTCAAGTTCAGAATTTATTCTACACAAGGGGCGAATGCCCATCTTATTCGACATTCTTTATACACCACATTCAATGGGCAACACAATGCTTCCCGTTCCAACTCTACGACTCCCTCACATTGTTGATCTTTGCTTTCAAAGGGGGTTGCCGCTTCTTGAAACTCCTTTTATTGGGCCGATTGGCTATACTTTTTCACTGCCGTGGAGGGGCAGTTCTCTTGGTACTAAGGGGCCGTCCCCTATTTTATCCGTCTTCTATTCATCCATTTCTATCACGTCTTCTTCATGGGCCACTCCAAGGGAAAAGAGGAGGATCTCTCCCTCTCACCCTTCATATTCTTCATCTTCTTCGAATTTCATGCATTTTTCATTCATTCATTCATTCCATTCATTGCATTCATCACTTCCATCATTTTGCATACATTTGCATTTCCTGATTCCCGGGTTTCCTAACCCGTATCTTCCCCGTCTTCCGGCACCGCCGGACATTCCGCATTTCTCATCTTGTTCATCTTCGCCCACATCAATTGGGCATGACGCCCCTTCCCATTTTCTCATTCCTCCAGAACCTCCGGATTTTCCTCCAAATTCTCCTTCATTTCTCCTTCTCCCCGGGCATCACGTCCCTTTCCACTTTATTCTTCCGGAGTCTCCGGATCTTTCGTACCTTTCCCTCGGGCAACGCGCCCCTTTCCATCTTATTCCTCCGGAACCTCCGGATTTTTCTCTCCTCCCTGGGCATCGCGTCCCTCGGCATTTGCTTCTTCCGGAACCTCCGGACTTTCCCTTTGGGCACGACGCCCCTCTCCACCTTTTTTATTTGCTTCCTCCGGAACCTCCGGACTTTTCCCTCGGGCACGACGCCTCTTTCCACCTTCTCCTTCCTGATTTCATTCCTCCGGAATCCCCGGATTTTTCTCTCCTCCCTGGGCATCGCGTCCCTCGGCATTTTCTCCCTCCGAAACCTCCGGACCCTCCATCTTTCTTCCGATTCATCTTTCTGTTCTTCCAAGACATCACATCCTTCATTTTTTTTCTTCCTTTTCCATCATCTTTTTCCCTATTTCGTCTCAGGGCATCGCGTCCCTTCTTTTGTCATCCCTCCGGAGCCTCCGGATGATTCCTCCTATCACGATTCTCCTCCTTTACTTCCGGACCCTCCAGATCCGCCTCTTTCCATCTATCAATTTCTTCTTCTAATTCCTCCTGATCCTGGGTCCGACCCAACTTCTTCCACATCCACTGCCTTGGGCATCCGCCCTTTCTCCCACTGCTTCCGAGGCTTTAGTCCTCACCCCTCTTCTTGATTTTCCGCTTCTTCTGTAGACTGTTCCATGTGATCAGGGTCTCCGCGCCTTAGTGAGGGAGTTCTAGCCCTCGCCTCTCTTCTCTTTTTTCCTTATTCGTCTGAGTCTGGTCTTGGCACCACTCTTTCTTGTTAAGCCACTTTCAAACCCTTTGCTTCCAATCTTTTTATTTGCCAAAGAGGACAAATCCCACGATGATCGATCTCGCCTCTGACAGCTACTTCTACAAAGGTTGCAAGGTAACATATTGGCGTAAGTACGTATTTTTGTGATATCATTATCTCATTGCTTCACGCATGATTTTCAAAATGAAGTGCTTCTTAACAAGATTTAAAAGTAGTGTTTTAGACTTTTATCTTAGGTTTTTGTTTAATTAAATCATTCTCAAAAGAGTCTTTAGACTTGCTATGCAGCACCTTTGGTTATAAAAACCCCGCGCTGGGAATTCTACATTCTCTCCTTGCTTGTTAAGAACAACCCTTAGCTGGGCACCTCACACACTTCACGGCGTCCTTAGCCGACTCCTTTAATAAAACACCGTTGCTATCTTGGCCATGCTATGAGAATATCTGAAAGTCTTTTCTCTTCTTTATTCGGCCACATGCAGGGGCAAGAGGTTGACGGATGAGATGACCAACCTAGGTAATCCCCAATACGAGAGGAGTCTCAAATAGGGGCAGTCTTGACCTAAAATCAACATCAATATGAGTTTTCATATGAGTTTTCATGATATACATCTAGCCAAAAAGGCTATTATGAACATCAAGTCAGAATTTCGATAAAAGCAAAAGTATGAATTACGGCATGTCAAGAGTGGCAAAGTCCCCGCAGGGAAAACCCTGGTCGTATGCATGTCATGGGTCTAAAAATTAAAGGCATAAAGCCCCGGCACAACAGACTACCTCTTTGAGGGAACACCTTGGAAAGAATTCAAGTCTTGATATCTCCCATCCTACATAAAGCTTATCTCCAATTATTCTTCTCTTCTCCCTCCAAGACCGAATGTTTCTCAGGTATGGCCTTGGTAGGAGCACCGTTAATCAAGGGCAGTCAATTATAGGACGCCACTTTCAATGCACGCCTAACTTTGGGTAATTTTAGCGAAAAGGGAAGGAACTAGGACCCCTAGCCAGTGATTCAAAAACAACCCTTTGATGCTGCATTAACAATGTCTAAACCAAAATCCACAAAAAATTGAATATTTCCTGAGCAAAATCAAACAAAAAATTGAATACTTTCAAAATTCATAATAAAAATTCAAATATTTTTCAAAATTCATAAAAATTCAAATATTTTCAAAACTCATAAAAATTTGCATATTCCAAAAACAAAAAAAAATTGCATTGTATTGTCTGATGGTGTTTTGCAGGAACAGCTTTGCAAGGACCAAGAGCATGGGATGAGTCCTATCTCCACTCATTGCTATCAATCTATTGATCCTCCCGATATTCTCGTGATATGCCACACTAGGGCATTTTGATTATCATCTCCCTATATCATTCTGATTACTATATCATTCTGATTATTCATCTACAAATCATTCAATCAACTCCTGCTGATTTCACTTGATCACTTTGCCACTGGACATTACTTGATTCCAATCATTCAATCTCAATCTCACATGCCAAGATTATCATCCTTATGACAAACAACAAACAATGATGCTTTGCAATACTATAATTTAACTCATGCTATTCATGCTGATACATGCTTGAATGCTATTCACACTAAGCTTTGAGTGCTTTGATGTCTATATTGTCATTGCTTATTGATGCTTCCATTCATGCTATGCTTATTATGCTTAAATGCCTCATTCATTGCTTGTTATCTTCATTATATCTTGGCTAATGAAATTTTGAGCGCAGGAAGAAGCTCTTGGTCCCACCGACTGGGCATCATCATCCAAGTCCCACGGTGCTTGCACCTCATTTCTGAGTTCCCCCATACTTATTGCTCCACCATCTCTCCCTGTATGCATTTTTACTATATGTTACATATGCTACTAGATTATATCAAGGACCTTGTGGCTTTGGTAAATCTGGAATTTGAGTTCCCCTTCATCAAAAACGATGACGATTCCAGAGGCATCTCAGTCATACGGATAGGCCGTTGAGCCGTCCGAGACTGGGGACGATAGTTCCTTTTTACGAGTTGGTGCGCGGATAAACGGGTTTCGGCTTAGTATCAGCTCGCTGAATTGGTTGCTTGACCCAATCTTGGCAGTTTAACAATATTATCCTTGATTATATTATATCTTTATTTGTTATTTTCCCTTTAAACCCAGCATGCATTCATGTAGGACTTTGAATTAACATTAGAAAATCATTCTGATGAGCTGACTTTGAGGGTTGAAGTTGATCTTAATCTTTCCAGATATGAGATATTCCATGCCGAATTGAGTCCTCAGTTCGTTTTATCGCTGTTTGGGTCTTTTCTCGAAAACTCCCTGTTTGGATTTTTATCATCTTATTTTTCAAACTTTCCCCTTTGATCCACCTTGGCTGCAGCACGTCCACTGGCTGGTAACCGCTCCCCAATGGTGAAACTTACAGGTTTGTGACCTGGGGTACTTCCACCGCGCTGGAAGTTGATCATTTTATTTTATCTCCTTCGTGCACCGCGTGCACATCTCCCCTTTTATCCAAACATTGTTGATTTCGTTGGATTTCCTGAGATTTGCTTCATCTCGAGCTTTTGATTTGATTCTTATCAAGTGATGTTGATTGCGTGTTTCATCACACCTTGGCATCTACTTTTCAGTTTGCTCTGCTCCCTTGCAAAGCAGACGCCAAGGCGGGGCAGCTGTAGACACGCTAAAATTGACATTACTTTGAGTATTTCTCATATTGCCTTGTAAATGCCCCATTTGACCCTCAAATTAGCTTGTTTGAGTGATTTTTTCCACTTTCTTGAATTTCTCCTATTTTCCCCCATTTCCTCCTTTTTCCTATTTTTCTGGATTTTCTGGGTATTTATCTCTATTTTCTGAATTCACGCCCTGGAGAGGGGCGTGTTTTTAAAATGCGGCCTGATCCAGGGCGTGTCTCGCCCATTTTATCTATTTCTCCCTACTTTACCTATTTTTATAAATTCGTGACTTGGTGAAGGGCGTGTTTTAAAACACGACCTGACCTGGGGCGTTTCTTGATGAAAGGACGCCCTGAGGTGAGGGCGTCAATTCCTGGAATTATCCAATTTTCGAAAAAAAATAAATGTTTGAAAAATGTTGAATCACGCCCTACCATGGGGCGTTTTTCAATTCACGCCTCTCCCTGAGGCGTCTTTCATAATTTCTAAATAAAAGAAATATTTATTTCTAAAAATAATCCAGGACGAAACGCCCTGATCCATGGCGTGTTTTAAATTAACGCCCTATGATAGGTCGTCAATTCTTTAATTGACGCCCTGACCAAGGGCGTGTTTCATCTTCTGGCTTCGCAGCCCTTTCCCCAGAGAGTCTTTGCTTCGTTTGGATACCTTGCCCATTCCTATCCTTTCCCCCCTTGGACTCTTGCCTTCTTATCTCTTCATCCAATTCTATTTAATAGGGCTTTCGCTTCTGTTGATCGGTTGGACTCCTCTTCTTCGGATCCCCCTCTTTTCTTTTCTTCCTTCCCTCTCTCCCTCCGTTCTTCTTCTTTTTTTGTTTTGTTTCTTTTGTTTCTTCTTCTTTTCTTTCTTCGCAGGTTGCTGCTGCGTTGGCAGGAGGAGGCTTCCTGCACTTCAATATTTATCTGCTGAGGCTTCCTCCCAAACGATCATCAGAGCTAACGCGCAGGCTTCTCTTATTCTCCTTCTTATTCCTTTCCTTTTTGTTCATATTAGTTTATACATGCATCATATTCATATTTTTCTCTTCTCTATTCTTTCTCTTTTCTCAACTACGTTAAGGTCTCCTTAGTGCATCTCTTGCACATCTCCATGTTTTGCATACATTCATCATATTATTCCACACCCTTTTGCATAGGGGTTTAAGGGCAACCACCCTTAAGGTGTGTTCTTCACCATATTTTCATGCTCATCTTTATATATAGAATTTGATGCTACACACCATGTTCTAATTCCTATCTTTTATTGGTGTTTGTGTCTCTTTTTGCAAGGGTAATAATTAAAGAACTCTCTTCATCGGCCGGCCGATTGGAAGAGAAAGGAAGCACTCACATCCCCGCACTTTTAAAGGTATTCTTCGCGATCCTCCCATGCTTTTTATTGTTATCTTTCGAGGCCTTGCGTCTCTAGCGATCACGTTATTCCACCTTAGCACCTCGTGCTATTTCATGCTTTACTCATTCACTTAATATTTCTTTGTTTAAGTGGATTTTAAAGGAATCTACACTCATCACACGTTATAGATCATGAACAGTTGGAAATTCAGCCGGATCTTACATATGAGGAAAAGCCAGTTCGCATTCTCGATCGGAAGGAACAAGTGCTGAGAACGAAGATAATTCCATTGGTGAAGGTATTGTGGAAAAGTACCTCAACTGAAGAAGCCACTTGGGAGATGGATGATGATATGATGAAGAAATATCCACGACTATTCGGTATGTATTAAGTAAATCTTTAAATTTCGAGGATGAAATTTATTTAAGGGGGAGAGATTTGTAACACCCGAATTCATCCGAAAGATAGTTAAATATCTTATAGTTATTCTATATAAATTTTATGTTACCTTAATTAAAGTCTAATACTTTGAACGGTATTGTTTAACGAACCTTATTAAGTAAATTAAATACCTATCTCACTTTAATAATGTATAACTTTTCATAGGAATATCAGAATATGATCAATATTAGGTCCGTTGGATAGAGAATTCAAAAATCTACAAATTTCATGTTAAGCACATTTTCAAATTCTAACGTTTGAGAAGCTAAAAATAAGATAGAAGAATTTAACTCTTTAAGATCCTATTATTGTTAAACTTTTGTGGATTTTTATGTAAAATGTTCTCCCCTCTCTTATCTCATTCCATCTTCATCCGATAGAAGGTTCTTTTTTTAAAAAAAAATCTACACATTACCCCCCACCCCACCCACGTGATCCTCTCCCTCCTTATCCCTCCCCCTCGACCTTATCTTCTTATCTCCTTCTCATATCCCTCATCCTTATCCTTCCTTCCCACCCCTTTATATACCCTCTCTCCCCCTCTACTTCTCCCACGTCCATAACTCTTCTCCCCCTCCACCACTTTCTCATTCTCTCCCCCTCCACCACGTAACTCCCCTCCTCCACCTCTCTTCATCTTTCTCCCCCCCCATCTCCATCTCATATTCTCTCTCTCATATTTTATTTTATTTCTCTCTCTCTCTTTCTCTATCTCTCATATTTTATTTTATTTCTCTCTCTCTCTCTCCCTCTCTCATATTTTATTTTATTTCTCTCTCTCTCTCTTTCTCTTTCTCTCACATTTTATTTTATTTATCTCTCTCCTTAATCTTTCTCTCTTATCTCTTTTCCCATCCCTCACTTGCTATAAATTAGTGGAGATAAATAAGACGGAGTCGAAATATTGTGAAAATTTGTTAAAAATTTAGACGGAGAATCTGGGAACTTATTTGGACCATTTCACATTCTTTACGTAGGAATCTGCCCCTACGGGTAAGTTACGGGTTGTTTAAATTTTACTATTTAGAGAAGATATAATAAGATAAAAATTATTTTTGTGACATGATTATTATCTTTTCCTACGTAAAGATTACTACGGGAGCTCGGGTGAAGTATTCAATTTAGTTTGTGAAGTCCACCCTAAAGGTAGGCATGATAAACCGAGTGCATGTTATTTGTTATTCACATTTCTTTGATTTGATTTGGTTTGAAATATAATTTAAGTTGTTGATTTATTTAACCCAATGATCTATGATTAGAATAAGTTATTTATTTAGTTACCATTCTGTTAAAATATTATTCTTCTCTCTAATCTCTCTCTAATCTCTTTCTATTTTCTCCCTCTACTCTCTCTCTACTCTAATCTCTTCGAATGTTATATATATTTAGTTAATAATATTAAAATACGATCCAGTTATTTTGTAAAGTTCAACGGCAAGTTTTAAACATTGAGATGACTATGTAATATGCATCGTAATAAGAATAAAAATTTGATTAAGCATATGGACTGTGTCACTTTAAGGAGGTGTGGGGCGACAAACCGTAGTTAGCTTCCGCTACGGGATTAGGCCCATTTCCGAGGACAAACGGACTTCTGAAAAATCCGGAACCCAGAATAAGAAAATTATCTGGGGAATGGTGGAGTATTAACTCCCGATCCTGCGTGGTTGATCAAGGCCGACATGCTCCAGCGTTTAGACCTTTTATCTTTATGTCGACGTATGGATGCCTAGGTATGTGTTTGCTACTGCTTTTAGTGACGGGATGCCTGTCCAATATATGCTGCCAAATAATATGAAGTTCAGATTTGATATATGACTTTGATATGATCTGAAAATAAGTTCATCTGTATAAGCTCTGATTTAGCTAAGATATGTATTATGCCATATATATATAAGCCAGATAAGATTTGTTATACGCATCTGTTTATAAACCTGAAAATTACTTTACTCTTTATATTTCCTTCGCATTCATAATATATGTATAATTCAGTGAAATTGTGATTAGCTTTATATATATCATGGATTTGCACAGTTTAGTATACGATAAGGATGCGATTGGTTTTAATGCATACTGAGTCTGTGGACTCACTTTCGTTGCCTAACCATTTCAGGAAACCGATGAGTGTGTACCTCGACTCCGACGGACAGTAGGTCGGAGGGTGATCCCGGGAGTAGTTTGGATTCCGCTGCGTAGAATAAATAGATTTGGTTTTCTTTTGAATAATGAATGTAAATATGACTTTTGAGTAGAGATATGTAATATTCCGTATACGATATAAATTATGTGTGTTTATATTATGGAAACGGTATGGTTATGTCTTTTGGAATATGCGATGGTTTGGCCTTTAGTGCCTTGCAAATATTCGGCCCACAACCCTTTCGTACATCCTCTGTGACGTCCCCGGACGCGATACGGGCGGGAAGGGGGCACCACAGGTGTAGAGAGATAAAATAACTAATTTTTATTACACTAAAGGGAATGTTTACGATATGGTCATGCGAAATAAAAATTACAACTAAAATAAAATAAAATCTAAATAGAACCCAATGAAAGGCTAGAGATCCTAGTGGTGAAGGTGATGTCATCGTCTCTTTGAGTCTTTGATTTATGAATCGTTCAAGACAACCACGTACACTCGTATCGGAGTCATGAAAGTTGCTGCTCTTCTTGTGCCAACTTTGGAGGAAAGTTTTATAGAGAGGAGAAATATAGAGAGATAGAAGAAGAGGAGAGGAGGAAGAAGAATTGAAAAGTGATGGAGATATATAGAAGAAGAAGAAAAAAAATAGAAGAAAGGGAGAATACATAGACGACGATGGAGAGAACGAAGGAGGAAGAAGAAGAGAGAAGAGCAACCCGTGTGTGCGAATCCAGCCACGTCGTCAATGCATATGAGCAATCACGCCCCATGCTTTCACTTTCCACACGAACGCATGCCGCCAATGGGAAACCCTTCCCCGTTCAATCGTCGTCGCCTTCTTTTGTGGTATCATGCACGCGATGCAAAGACAACCGCCCATGCAAACTTCCCATGCTAGCCACAAAAAACATGAACGAGGACTCCCCCTAATGCTGTCACTTGTCACGTACGATTAGGATTGGCGACAGATGGGTTCAATCCTTTTGGTAACATGAACAATGCATATAGTATGTGGCCTGTCATACTCATGCCATATAACTTGCCTCCATGGAAATGTATGAAAGAACCATTTTTTATGATGTCATTATTGATTCCTGGGCGTACAGCACCATGGAGGAATATAGATGTGTATTTACAACCATTAATTGATGAGTTAAAGGAATTGTGGGAGAACGGAGTTAGAACCTATGATGTTGTAACTGATAGTGTTTTTCAAATGCATGCAGCAGTTTTGTGGACTATAAATGACTTTCCTGCATATGGTGATATATCATGATGGAGCACAAAAGGGTATCTTGCATGCCCGGTTTGTAATCAAGATACATGCTCTGATCGATTGAGAGGTAAGCTTTGTTATATGGGTCATCGGCGTTATCTACCTCAAAATCATAGTTGGAGGAGGAGTAAAAAATTTAATGGCAAGCTTGAAAGGCGGTCTCCTCCAAGGGAGTTGTCTGGTGATGATATTTTAGCACAATTGGACATCCTAAAAGATGTCAAGTTTGGAAGGAATGCAAATAAAAAAAGAAAGCGTACACAAGCAGAATTGAATTGGACTAAAAGAAGTATATTGTTTGAGTTACCATATTGGAAGAACCTCAAGTTGCGTCATAATCTCGATGTCATGCACATCGAGAAAAATATCTGTGATAATATTCTAGGGACTCTATTGAGCATTGAGGAAAAGACAAAAGATACAGATAAAGCACGTTTGGACCTTGCAGATATGAATATACGTAATGAGTTACATTTGAGGGTTAGTGGGGATAAGTTTATCAAGCCTCCTGCTTGTTACACTTTGTCACATAAAGAGAAACAAGGGTTTCTTGAATTTCTTCAAGCTGTGAGGTTTCCAGATGGATATGCAGCAAATATATCAAGAAGTGTGAACCTAGAGAAAGGTAAGATCACAGGATTGAAAACTCACGATCGATTGCCATATTTTATTACAACGAATGCTTCCTATTGGAATGCGTGGTTACTTGAATAAAGATGTGCTTAATGCATTAAGTGAGCTGGCAAGTTTTTTTCGAGAGTTATGTTCCAAGACATTGAGAGTGGATGCCTTAGAAGAGTTACAGAATAAAATTGTGATAGTTTTATGTAAGTTGGAAATGATTTTTCCACCGGCATTCTTTGATGTTATGGTGCATCTAGCAGTACATTTGCCACAAGAGGCTAAGCTTGGAGGACCTGTTCAAAATAGATGGATGTATCCTCTTGAAAGGAATATTGGTACTCTTAAGAGGGTTGTTCGAAACAAAGCTCGTCCTGAAGGTTCCATTGCGGAAGCATATATTGCAAATGAGTGTTTGACATTTTGCTCTATGTATCTTTCTGGAGTGGAGACAAGGTTCAATCGTCCAGAACGAAACTATGATGGAGAGGATCACCTCAGTACAACACTTTCTGTGTTTTCACATAAGATACGCCCTTTAGGCAAAGTTGATTATAAATTTCTTTCACCTGAGGAGTACAATGTGGCTCATTGGTATGTGCTGAATAATTGCGAGGAACTGAGACAATATCTAATGTAAGTGATGTTTATACGCATATAATATATTACAAATTTAATGAAGCATGTAACCATATCTTTATACATTTTTTTCAGTGAACATGAAGATGAGCTTATAATGGAGGGTCCTGATGACATTGAAATGAGACAAAGAAATCACTTTGCATCATGGTTTAAAGAACGAGTAGGATATTCTTTTAAATACATTATTATATTTTTGACATAGTAACATATTTTTAACTTGTTGTTATTTGACATTGTGTGATAGATCAAACAATTACGTGAAGACAACTCACGAGAGATTCGTGATGAAATATACTCACTTGCATTGGGTCCTGATAAGCGTGTGAGAATATATCCATGATGCATTGTTAATGGAGTCAAATTTCTCACTAAACGGCGTGATAGTCGTCAAGTGACTCAAAATAGTGGGGTTTGTGTGGAAGGAGAGCATAATGGCAATACAATTGAATTCTATGGAATTCTAAATGATGTAATTGAGCTGATATATACAATGAATTGCCGAGTTGTTTTATTCAAGTGTGAGTGGTTTGATCTCTAATATAAAAAGCCGGTAAAAATTGATGAGGATTTTACAAGCATAAATGTCACTAAGAGGTGGTATTCAAATGATCCATTTGTGTTAGCAGGACAAGTATCTCAGGTTTTCTATGTTCTTGACACAAAATTAGGAAAGGACTGGCGAGTTGTGCAAAAGATGCAACATCGACAGTTATTTGATTTAGCTATATTTGATAAAGCTGACGACCAAGTGATTGGTGAGAGTGTTTTTGTTGAAAATGATGCATATCAAGAAGATGAGTGCACAAATGTATCAATTAGAGATGAAACTCAAGAAATTGGCCCTCTAGCTAGGAATGATGTTGATCCAGATTTCCTTCCAACTATTGATATGGAACCTGAACCCGAAGAACTTGATTTCTTTATCAATGATGTTGATGTTGAAGAAGTTACAAATAGTAGTGGTGATGAAAGTATTCCTATTGTAAGCTCTGGCAGTGATTCTGAATGAGGTGCGAAAATTTTCTAACAACAAAAGATTATGTGATTTAGTAATTTACAGTCATGGACTAACCCCTATGTTTAAAATTTAACATTTGGATAGATGGCCCCTGGTCTACGTAAACGCCTGCGTGGAAGTTGTACACAAAGTGAGGATGTGGTCCCATGTGATGCAGAGTCTCCTACATCTCTTACACCTCAAGCAGTTGGGAGTAGTGTTGGTGGGATTAATTTTAACTTATACACTTTTAACCAATACTTATATTTAAAGTAATTCATTTACTAAGCATTTCTATTTGCAGGTTCCTCTTCTAACACAAATAGGAATACTCGTGGATGTAATAGATCGAGAGACCTAGAGCAATACATCCAAAGGCATGGAATGGTGACTATCAATATACCATCAGAATTGAACCGCCCTGTAGGGGACCACCATTCTTGGTTGACAAGGGAGATTGGGATCCTTGTTCGACATCATGCACCTATGAAAGTGGAGAGTTGGAAAGGTATTAGTGGCCAACAAAAAGAAGAGCTTTATTTACGTTTAAAGGTAAATGATTGAAGGGAAGACAATGCTAAGAACATATTCATTGCTTTTAGCTTTCAATCAATTTCTAGTTCTATTTTTCTTATCATTTTATAGCTATAGAAATCAAGTATATGAGAATCCTTATTTTGTAGGAAAAGTTTGAACTTGACTTGGAGGACTCAACCACCCTGTGTTGTTTGGAGGGTTTATTTTCCTCTCGCTACAAGGATTTTCGTTCCAAATGTTACAATCATTATAAAAGTCTAGGGGGTGGAGAAAGAGGTAGAGGGAAACCATATAAAGAGTTCAGCATGGAGGGACGACAAGAAGAGTGGCTATGGTTGTGTGATCATTTTGATAAAGATGTTTTTCAGGTATACGAGTTTTTTTAATATTTGGGAGCATTGTTTTCTACTATAGGTTACTTATTAAGTGCTTCCTATATTCAAATTAATGTTTTTTAATCTACAGAAAAGGTCAGCTATAGCCTCCACTAATCGATCCAAACTCAGGACAATTCATAGGATGGGCACCAAGACACTAGTAGCTCATCAACATGATCTGGTAAATGCCGCAACAACTTAGTTTGTTTTGTTTATGCACCTACACAAATAACTTTATAGTTTGTAATTGATTGGTTATATTCATGATAAATAGAGATGCGGCCCCATTGAGTTGTACAAGTAAGCATACACTTCTCATTCCTCTGGGGCATGGGCGTCTGAGGAAGCACTATCAAATTATGTAAGTATATGTTACAACTACTTACAATACTATAAATGCAGTTTTATTTTATTTTTTGAGTACTACTACCTTTTGAATGAAAGACTTGTTTAAATAGATAAATTTCTGAATGATGTATATGTTACAACTACTTACGATACTATAAATGCAGTTTTATTTTGTTTCTTTGGTCTAAAAATTGCCAACTCTGAAGGTATAGAATGAATGTGAAATAATGATTAAGGCATTGATGCTCTTCAAGGAAGTAGATTTCATGGGCCCCGGACCCGATCCCTCGAAATTAGAATATAGCACACACTCTCCTAGAGAAAATGCAACTAGAATTCAAATCCAGAGCTTGTGCTCGTTCTTGTCTTAGGGGCTGATCTCCTTTGAGGCCCACTGGGGATGGGTCGACCCACCCAGAGCAGGGGTTGACCCCCTCCTCCCCCTTTAAGGCCAGCCAGTCCCTGCATATGCATGAGGTTCCCCTCATAAAAAGAGATCCCCTGTGCATTTTAGTGAAGGCTGCATAAGCTTTTAAAGTTGTATTCATATGCGTACTTTCACATACGTGTATCACATACAAAGCTCAAAGGTATAAGAGGGGTTAATGTTCAACAAAAGGGAGATGACCAATGGTTTGAATAAGAAGAAAATAAATGGATATATGGGCTGAATCAGAGGGCTCACTGTGAATGGCTGTTCAGAAGGGTGCAATGGCCAAATGTGATTATGAAATTATTGAGGACGGGATGAATAAATCAAAAGTGGATTGTGAACATGGAGCTCCTTGACTCAAGAATTGAAACCCATCTTAGACTGATATGTGTACAGAAGGAATGGTGATAAGACCTATTTCTGAACCTCATGAAAACCAAGATGGATAGGGTAAAGACTGAATTTTAGACGCGGGATTGAATCTCTTGAGTTAAAACTAAATTCTGCACAACTCAGAAAGGTGCTAAAACCTTAATGGCCAAGGTAAAAGATGGAGCAACGGGCCTGTAACCCAACAGGAGAAGAAGATTTAATTCATGAACTTCCAAAATGAAGACAAGCAGAAATAATCAATGGAAGAAGCCCAAAAGATGAATCCAACTGAAATCTGAACCTCCCTAAAGGAAATAGTTTCAACAATTCCAGAGATAGTTGGTTGTTGCTTTGCATTTATTGTGCCGAATTCTAACTTTGATCTGAAGGGCTAAGTCTCACACTTAGAATTCAAACCTTGTCCTGCGCATTTTGATTCTCAACAATTCCAGAGACTAAATGTGATAAACCTCTCCTCATGGTACACATCAGTCTCATCCGGGCCTCAGCTCTTGAACCGAAGATTCCACGTTCAATATTCACATATGCTCATTTGCTTATTCAATTCTCAGCAGTTTTCGAAGTTAGGGTTGGCCATTGCATTTCTTTCAGTTCGCTGCAGGCTCTTCAGTCCAATCACCTGCTCATCTGCTCTTTCATCATTGATCATTATTCATTATTCATTTCCTAATGATACATGTCTATGATGTGGAATCGATATGTCAAACTATGGCCTTATTTATGAACTCGCTAGAAATTCTGATTTTTTATATGCTCTTGAGCTATAATACAAGTGCTTAGAAAACAACCCCAGATATCTTCATATGTATGAACAGCTGCACCCTTGATTAGAATCGGTATACATGTGGTCTAAAGTTGAAACTTGAACTATATCTCTGTCTTAAACTATACACACATTAGGTTTATTTCAGTTCTTTACACACATTACTATATCTCTATCTTAAACTATACACACATTAGGTTTATTTCAGTTCATTGCCCATAAAAATAATAGCTCAGGAGCAAACAAAAACATGATGTGCTAAGATAATCAGTCAAAAATAATTATTTGGTGAATTTTACAAACCTGATTGTAGGTGGATAGTTACAGAATGCTAGAGATAACAAGCTAAAAGCCACAATTGTAATTTTTGGTCTCACAAAAAGTTGCAGAATGCTAGAGATAACAAGCTGAGAGCCACAATTGCCATAGTTGCATAATGCACCTCTACTACCATCACACAAGGAAACAAAGCCATGTGAGTTGTGGATATTAGCAGAGTGAATGAGTTGCCACACTATTGTGATAATACAGGTTCCAGCCAATGCTTGTGATATCACAGAATGCTACCATGCACCTTCATGAAATTTTTAGGCGAAATACTGATTTTTCAACTGATTTTAAGAACTGTCTATATGGTTATGATGTTGGTGAGGAATTTGAATTAGCATGGACAAATATGATTCAGAAATACGGTCTTCAGGGGAACAAATGGTTGCATGAGAAATTTGAAACCAGGGAGAAATGGGCCTTGGCATATGGAGGGGAAACATTTTGTGCAGACATTGCTAATACACAAAAGAATGACAATTTAAGTGCTGCAGTGAAGAAATACCTTAATAGTAAGAGTGAATTATGGCATTTTTTTGAGGCTTTTGAGAAATTGCTAGATGAGAGGCGCTACAAAGAATTACAATGTGATTTTGAAATGAGCCAAAGCACTCCATACCTACGTGTTCAATGGAAGCTTCTAAAACATGCAGCATCCTTATACACTCCTGCAGTTTTCAAGGTGTTAGAAAAAGAAATGGTTGAAATTCTTGACCTTGAGATCTTGGTAAATCATGTCAATGGGACTTCCACCGAGTATAGAATTTCGGACTCAGATGGACATCGAATGTGCACAATTTCATTTGATGATTCTAACTGTAACATTTCTTGTTCCTGTAGAATGTTTGAGTCTGAAGGAATCTTTTGCAGACACGTGTTGAAGGTTCTTGAGACAAGAAATGTGAAGAACGTCCCAGAGCAGTACATTATGAAGAGATGGACAAAAAAGGCAAAGGAGGGAGTTGTAGGAGATAATCATGGGGTAGTGACGGATGTTGATCCGAAGGTACAGATTTCAGTCCGTTATAGAAACTTATGCCCTATGCTTGTCCAATTGGCAATGAAGGCATCCCTTTCCGAAGACACTAGTAAAATGGTTTCTGATTTCACTGTGAGAATGATGAAAGAGATTGACAACCATTTGGGAAGCATACTTCTCGATAATACTCAAGCTACTCAAACTGCAGAAGTTGGACGTATAATGGTTGAAAATATGGAGCCAATTGATTGTTCAAGTGAAGATGGGGAGAGTCTTATTGACGAGGAAGATGAGGGTGGAAACCAGGGCATTCTCGTGGAGACCATAAAAAGGCCAGGTGGAACTGATGACAGTGTTAGAAACAACGACAGCCATATGATTATCCAAAACTTTCCATTTCCTTAGTATTCTGCATCACATGAAAATGTAGAATACCCAAATTATGTGAAAGCATGAAGGAAAAAGGAAACGGAAAGTTTTGGCAGATTGTACTAGCTTCAACAATCTTTAGTCCAAAACTAAGAAAACTGGACTTAATTTGGCATATTCCCATTCAATTCAGTTACTTCTAGGCAGGCTGGTTGGTTTTATTCTCTGTGAAAACGGTTGCCTTAGACATCCACTACTCTCCACCTAAGGCAACTCTACTTTGTGCTTCCAAAGGCAGACCAGGGAATACATCATTGTTTATAGCATTTTCCAAGTCAATGCTCGGGGCCTTACTTAATCAACAATAATAAAATAAGTGATTGAACAATAATAAAATTAAAAATGCTACCTAGTTGGTCTGGATGTATGTGCTATGCATTGTTTTTCTATGATTTATTCATATTGATGCTATTTGTACAGCTATCCATATCGCTGGTTTGGATCTACGTGACATGGTATTCTATGACACCATATTGTTTTCATGTTTATTTGCACAGCTATATGATGTCTAAAAATTTCTTTGTAATTTAGGAGCGTATGGTACAAATGCAACAACAATCAACGGAGTGTGAGACTACTATAGCTGAAGATGACATATGTGCTGAGATACTTGGGAGGACGTCTGGATACATACGTGGTCGTGGCCATGGACCTAAGCCACCTCAGCGAGCTAGAGCTATTTTTTCGAGTCAACCCACAGTTAGAGAGAAATAATTGGAGCAAGAGGTGGTCACTCTTCGAGATCAACTTGAGGATCAACAGAAGAAGATAGAATTTTTGATGACTTGGATGAATGGAAATAATATTCCACCATCATCATCATGGTAAAAATATATTTCTTATCTTGTTGATCAAATTATGTTAAATATTAATATTCTCATTTAATTTCTTTTATTTTCTATTATTTTACAGAATGGTATGCTTCTATATATGGTGCAACCTCTTCTCAATCATCAGTGGATTCATGTTGCAGATTATAAGATCATGAGAGTTATTTTTGTTGAATATCATATGATATTTTGCATTTACATTTTCAAGACAATCAATCACTTTTTGTTCTTTTAATGTACTTTTTTGTTACAATGAGAAGGAAGGTATGACATTTGTTCATTGGTATTTTAATATTTTATAAGGTTCAAATGAATGAATGAGATTTTTGTAATATTTTTGTTTGATGTTATTAAATGAATAGATGTTACATTTAATAATATTGAAATAGTGATCAAATATTTAATTGTGATTAAAATTAATTGTGATTAAAATTATAATAATATTGACTAAGTATTTAGTAATGATAAAAATTAGTAGTCACTAAAATTATAATAAAAATAAATAAATAGTCAATCAACAGTGACTAAATATTACCTGCGACCAAATTCAAGTATGTCGCTATTTAGACTATTTTTAGATACCTACAAGAATTAACGACTAATATTTATTCAAAATTATGACCAACATTTTAGTCGCTTTAGCATCAATCTATAGCGACTAAAATTAGTTGAGTCGCTAGTAGTTAAGGGTTTAGCGACCAATGTGATAGTTGCTAATATAGTAGAATAGCGACTAAATATTATCTGCGACCAAATTCAACTATGTCGCTATTTAGAGTTTTTTAGCGACCAACGAGAATTAACGACCAATATTTATTCACAATTACGACCCAAAATTTCGTCGCTATAGCTTACATTTATAGCGACCAAAATGATTTTGGTCGCTAGTGGTCAAGGGTTTAGCGACTAAACATAAAGATTGGTCGCTACGAGTATTAGTGACAATGCTACAGCGACCAAGGATTAGCGACCATGATTTGGTTGCAAAATTTTTTAGCGACCAATTGTTGTTATATTGCGACCATGGACCTTGGTCGCTATAGGCCAGTTTTCCTGTAGTGCTTCCTACTGTTCCTTCTTCATACGCGAGAGCCCTACACGAACATGCCTCCGCCTTCCTTCTTCCATGCGAACGGAGAGCATCCACTGCCCTTCTTTAGACTCGCCAACGAGGAATCCTTCCTCCCTTCATACTCTACTTGGCATCCACCTTCTCACGAACTCCGCTTCTGCATTGCAAACACCGTCGTGTCCGCTTTTGTCGGGTTTTTTTGTCAAATCAAACTAGGACACGCCCACATGAAACCCATAGTATGTGCCCCATTTTAGACAATGACCCATAAGGAGTGACCCAATGATGGTGATATATTGCACACAAGTAAATTTATAATTCAGTCTTAATATATATATTTTTTCAATATCCACCAAAAAATCTTATAATCATATAAATTTTGTTTTAAATATATCTCAAGTCTCACTTATTAATTTATATTTCAAAAGAGAATTAATTACATAAATATTTAAATTTATTGTAAGACTAAGATTAATTATATAATTATATAATTAATGAAGAGGTGTGATCTCGTGCAGAAGCTTGAGCTGTCCGATCTTCATTGATCTCTGAGTGTGGCCACGCTAAATCAGAATTCTGCAAGATGGGAAACGGATCAGGGGACCCATGGGAATTACTCTGCGGAAAATCATCTGATGCCTAAGTCAAAGAGATAGTAGAGTTCTATGCGGAGGAGAGGAAAGAGACATTGGGTGGGCACGAGACCACTCTCCATCAATAAGAGTGACTCATAGTGCTCAAAGTGGCTTACCTTTCCTGAAGAATTCCTTGAGTTTCTATAGTGGTTCATTTCTCTTTGAGGGCGGGGGAAGAGAGATGTGTAGGGGGCGTTACTCCTAAGTGTGGGCTTTCCCCCTTGCGGGGGCGCTCTCCCTCCAATCTTCTTAACCCCCGGACTTTCCTCGGTCGGTTATGTTCGGACGCCGTTTGGGTTCTTCCCTGAGCGACCGTTATTCGGACTCTCGGGCTTGGAGGCCGCCTAGGTTGAGTCGGTCCGAATGGGTTGGACTTCTCGGTAAGTGGGCCTAGTAATGAGGCTGTTACTTGTTTTGCTCCGTAGATCTCGTTGGACTATTTTGGGTCACATATCTTTTGGGTCGCGAATTTATCCGTCTCCAATTAATTACATTAAAACTCTGAAATAATGTGTGACCAAAATAAACATAGAAAAGTGTATGCTTATCGTTACACATAGCATTACTCGTCAATGTTAGCAAGGTGAAGAAAGTTGGAAGTAACTAATAGGGTGGTACATGCAATAAACTTTCCTAGTGGAGACTGGAGAGGCCCCAGAGATGGAAAAAAATAACATCATTAAACAGAAAATAAATCGACTTTGCAAAAGAGATGTTTTCCATTGAAAAAAAACGGGGAAAGAGACCAAAATAAAAAGAAGAAAGGGGGTTTTCTTTTTCAGATGTACTCTCGTTAAAAATTAATTGTACGAAAATCTGTCCTACATTTGTGTTTACATCTACACTTTTGGTACCTGCATTTAATGCCACGTATGTTTTTATTGTCATTTTTTGGTTAACAAATTATTTAAATCTTTTAAGGGGAGATGGAAAAGAATATGCTACATTTTGTGGATGCAGGAGGACATATACAATCTAACACAAATGTACGATAAATTTTCACAAAGTTTGCTTTTAGAGTATACATATACGTAAGAAACCCAAAAAAATAAAAAAAAAATTGCGCGTGCGATGGACGCCACGCGCCTTGTCCCAACGCAATCGCTCGCCTCCGGCGGGCTTCCGTGGAGTCCCGCGTTAAAAAGTGGGACCCACGACAATCCAGCGTCAGACTTGTGGGGATCCAGTTGCCAACGTGGAATGCAGATGTGGTAACGACGGTGTCTTCACGAGCACACCGCGTGAGGCGTGTAAGGACTAAGGAGCTTAATGGGACTTTAAAAATGATTATTATAACTCGAAACTGTGAACCGAGTAGCGTCGGGCTCAAGCTGCGGGGTCGGGGGGCTTTCTGTCTGTATATAAGAACGGGGCAGGTGTCCCCTTTCTTCTCCATCTCCCTTCTCAGCTCTGCTCCCCTCTCCCATCCATTTTCTTCTTTCACCGCAGGCAAGCTCCATATTCCAGCAGTGATGGTATGTGATATGACAATATCTGTGTGTGTGTGTGTGCGCGCGCGCGCGCGCCCGCAAGAGTAATGCCTTTCCTAAGCTGTTTAATAGCCAAATTAGCATCTGGGTCTTCCTGGCCAAGATGATGGAAGTGGTCACATTTGTGTGTCAATGGTCCCTCCATGCGCTCTGCATCTTCTTCTCCTCCCTCTCCCAGGCGCACGTCTCATCTGCAGACGCACAGTTGATGGGTTTTTTTTCCTGACCTGGGGGGCTTAGTTTCTTCCAAAAGGTTCTGTTCTTTACCGAGGAACGCATTCTAATATATGGTCTTCAACCATTCAATTTTTTTTTCAGGAACATAGCAATGCGGGTTCAGATGCATCAGAAGTTGCAGCAGGTGAGTCGAGAGCACCACAATCCCGAATCTCTCTCTAGTTTATCTAATCTTCCTGACCCGCATTTTTGTTCTAACTTTGGCTTTTATCATTGCAGGGAAGCTGTCGTCTGTTGCACAACAGCCTGCTGGTCCAAACCCAGGGAACGGGAGCACAACAGTGACATTTCAAGGGTGGGAACCAGCTCGCCAACAGAGCTCAAAGTCTGGCGCCTCACCTCTCTTCGGTGCTTCTCCTTTCTCACCAGAAGCTGGCTCCAGTCGCAGCGATGCTCAGCCGTCGGGGACCTTCCAGTTTCCCCCGTGCAGCGGACGGACACCATTCGCCATGTTTAGCCAGAATGGTCCTCCAAGCTCGGAGCCAACAAGCGCACCCCTGCTCAAAGGAGAAGGCAATCCGGCTGCTCCAACACCTTTCGGTGCAGGGGTGTCCTCTTCTTCCCCTTCATTGGCCATGTCAGGACTCAACAGCTTCCCCTCGACCTCTGGTTTCGGTGCATCGACATCACCACCCACATCTGGCTCCAACCCATCTCCTGTCTTTCCATCTTTCGGCGGGTCTGCACCAATCTTTGGAGGTTCTACGGAGGCAACAGGTGGGTCCGCACCAGCTTTTGGATGTTCTACAGGTGCAGCAGGTGGATCTGCTCGTGCGCAAGCTTTTGGATGTTCCATTGGTGCAACAGGTGGATCTGCACCAGCTTTTGGATGTTCTACAGGTGCAGCAGGTGGATCTGCTCGTGCACAAGCTTTTGGATGTTCCATTGGTGCAACAGGTGGATCTGCACCAGCTTTTGGATGTCCTACAGGTGCAGAAGGTGGTTCTGCACCAGTTTTCGGATGTTCCACAGGTGCAACAGGTGGATCTGCACCAGCTTTCGGATGTTCGTGTGGAGGAACAAGATCCCCTGCCTTTGGACGCATCCCACCATGGCCATCAGGTCCATTCTCCTTCAGTATCAATGGTTCGGGTTAAGTATGAGAACTCCCTCATCAATCAGACCCTTTTCCCCTTCACTTGACCTAATCTTTTGTCGGTGAAATAATTTGCAGCAGTCCCAAGTGGTTTCTCCTGCACTATCAACGGATTCAACCAGGGCCAGTGGTGGGTGTGCCTCGTTGCACTCTTTCTTCATTTAATTCTCTGTCAAAATACTTCTTCATCGTCTCACCTACACGTTTGATTCCTTCTTTTTGAGATGCAGGGTCGTGCCGGGTTGTTCACAGTCATGGGACAAGCCTCTCCCTTGGACTGCCAAGAGGTGCTACTGTGGTAAGGTGGCAGGTCTCAGGTTCACGAGCTCACCCGACGGCTTCGGATTATTCTACTCCTGCCCAGAGTACAACGAGGAGGCCATACGCAATGGCACGCAGGACCGCAACTACTGCACGTACAAGGAAGGGTGAGATCACGCACATTCTCATTCCTTTTGTTCCATCTTTCCATTGTTCTTGACCCAGAATAAGGCTGGGGAACGTGTTAGAATTCCATCTTACCTGTTGCTTGATGCTTCTCATCATCCTGAACACTACATATAACTCTATCTGTTTGGGTACAATAATATATATCTGATAACTTCTTTCTTGCGTAACTTTGTTGTTCTATGGATCAATGCTTGTGCAGGCCCAACAGCTTATCCTGTGTGAGGAGGTGTTACTGTGGCAAAGTGGCAGTTCTGCAGAAATCAGAGAAGTTCGGCACTCGAGACAGGCTGTTCTACAGCTGCCCGGAGTACAGGGAGAAGGATGTGATGTTTGGCCGATGTAGCCGTGTCCACTGTTCCTATATTGACTGGGACAGCCCACCATCAACATCTTAACTCTCTGGTTATGATGACAAAGCCAGACCAGAGGTGCTATTTTGCATCAATGGCTCAGCAGAAGGATGTTGAAATGGGCTGTCGTAAGGTAATAGAGAGGGAATTGCATAGTGTCAACAAAATGATGTAGCTTTGCTGTATACAAAGGAGTCATTTGTGTAAAGTTTCGCATGCTGAGGCATCAGGTGTCCAAGAAGAGCTTTTGGTGTTCGAAGCATTTTACTGGCCATGTCAAGTGTAGCCAAACAGGAGACTGCTATGCATGATTTCCGAATTGCATATGCACTCTGTAGATGTTATGTTTTAGAAGTTGTGATTATACTTGCTCAACTTTTGTTGGGGGAGGGGGACCTTCTGATGGTTGTAAGTCCCTTGACGTTGTACCTAATTAATGTGTGATAATAAGTCTGGCATATATCATTAGATGTCCATGTTATGCTATATCTGTAACACTCTAACTAGTATAAATAACTTCTCCTTACATGCTCCTTTGATGAAGTTTAAACTATGAATTTACCCTTCTTGCATCCCAATTGCATGTATGCCCATTCTGATCCATGGTGATCTCTGAATGTGCAACACCGCCTCCCGTTGGTCAGTTAAACAAACGAGGCCTTAACTGAAGGTCCGTAACTCCGTGAGTCTAGAATTAAGTATGGGTATACAAACTTAGGTGACTTGAAGAATCGAGACAATGCACATGAACCCCCTCAGTCTTGTTTTAGCAAACAATTCAGATACGTACTACATATTCTGTTTTCCAAAAGGACTTGTGGGAGATTACTATCTTAGTGGTAAGTTTACCATAGGATTCATAATTAGATAGAGAAACACTACAATCCATTTGCAATATGCCTAATGACTTACCATAAAGAATAAATGTCTAGCAATAGGCCCATCTAACCACAACCCTGATCTTCCTCTTGATGATCATCTTGTAACTTGCACGTGCTAGAGTAAACCTCATAAAAGTGGTTGACTGCTTACAAAATGAAGATTTCAGAGATGCGATGTCTTTCTATATATATATATTTGTCAGTATTAAAAGGACACATTGGAAAACTCAAAGGAGGCATATATAGCATAGTTCGTCGACTCGGTTGATCCGTGTCATATCGGGATCACCCTAATCCAATATGGTATGCTTGAGTCACGTGCGACTCGGACGACTAACTAGGTCTGACCCATCTCACCCTGACATCCCTTTCTTCTCCCACCCCGACATCCCTTTCTTCCCCCACCCAACGCCCCCCACCCCTGCAGCCCACCTCGGCGCCCTCTCCCCACCCCCGGCAGCCCCCACTGCGGCTGGTAACGTCCCTCCCGGCCGGAGCCTCACCGCCATCACTAGATCTCGTCTACCACCTCCGGATCCTTGCCGCCATTGTCGGATCCTCCCTGCCACAGCTGAATCCTCGCCAGAGAACATCTAGAATATCATAGAGATGGGTAGAGAGATAGGGAGGAATGACTCGATCCTAGTCGGATGTATCATGTCTTGGATTCTAGTGGATCCGAGTAGATTCGCCCGAGTCAACAAATCATAATATATAGTAGCAATTGGTTGGATGTTTCCGCGCTAGCTATAAGATCAATGCATGTGCTGTAAACTCTATGAATCAGAGAAGAGTAGAAAAAGAATGACAAAGTAAGAGGGAGCTTTGTTTGACTATCATGATTACATAAAATCTTTTTCACTTTGTTGGGTAGCCAATCATGCCTTTGTAAGGATATCATCTGATTCACCTACTATGAACATGGTTGTCCCTGAGATGAATATAGAATATATCCTTTCCTACCCAAGGAATGAAACAATCCAGCAGACAAGCCCTAGTTTATAGACATTTTATACACAGAAGGGGATTATTTATTCTTAATATGCATAATAAAATATACGAATTCTCTTCAAAGTTCAATATGGCTTTAGAGTTTAGAAAAAAGAGAACAATTTATCTGATATTCAATGCGATTTTTCAACTTGAACATTCAATTCCAAAGCAGGATGCCGGAGTCATCACCAAATGAAGAGGACATGCTAGGATCTCAGGGTGTCAATGGATCGGCAGATCCGATAACCCGATCCGAACTCCATTTGTTTTTTCGGATTTGGAGCACCTTATTGATCCGAAAACAAGCGGCTTGTGGATTCGGGGCGATGTTTTTCTGCTCCGAAATCGCTGTTTTCGGATCAATTTTTTGGGGCGCCAATAAAACTCTCATTTCGGGGCGAGCATCCCGGCGGCAGCGCCATCGCGATCGGCTTCGTCGCTTCGCCCTCTAGGGTTTCTCCAGCCTCCGCTCTCTACAGCTCCACAACCTCTGCTCTCCAGCTCCACACGTCCCCTTGATCTCATGACGGCGACGACAACCTCCCCGATCGGCCTTCCTTTTGGATCTCGCTTCTTCCCTTTTCGGAACTCCTCACTGTGCTGCTAGGATTTCTCCATCAACGGCGATCTCAGAGACGAGGACGCGATCGGTGCCTCTAGGGTATGTTGATCTCCCCCACACTCCTCTTCCTCCAATCCCCTTCCATCACAGAGGGATCGATGGTCGGCGCCTTCCCTAAACCCCTTCGGGCGTTCTTCCCCTTTTTTTCTTTGTTGTTGTTCTTCTTCTTTCCTTTCGTCATCGCGCCTGATTGGTAGTTACTCGTTTGGTCAGGTCCAGGTGATCCCAAGCTTCCTGCTTCTGGTAATTCAAATATCTCCTTTTTGGAATTTTAATTTCTGGGTCTCCCCTGTTTGCAATCATAAGACCGAGGTGTTTGGTCGGGAAAGTAAAAACATTCCTTTTGATTTTCGTATGCAGCTCTTCTTGGTTCTACTTGCCTGCGCTTTCAACATCATCTACAAAACAAGTCGCTACTATTTTATCAGAGTGATCAGTAACATTATCCTGGCACCTCTATACAAGGTACCTCATTCGGTAGAAGATAGGAATTTTATCAAGCTGTGACTATAGCTTCCGTCAAGTTTGTTTGAATTTTGAAGATGCGACCCCTTGAAGATGTCGATTTTCTGATGACTGCAGGTGGTCATGGTAGACTTCTTCATGGCTGATCAATTATGTAGTCATGTTTGTTCTTCTCCTGACGTCCTTCACAGATTTCTATCACAACTTTGTTCTTCGCCTCAAAGTCTGCAGACAAAAAGAGAGAGAAGAAAAATGTAAGTTCCAACCCTCTAGATTAACTGGTCTTGTGATGAATACATGTCCCAATGTTGAGGAATTTGGAATACGTAGCTTGCAATTTGAAGTTTTCGACTTCTTTTCTGAGTAATATTTTGTCATTCATATCTTGTGGGTTTTTATTCTCAGGGAATCATCACTCAAGTTTGAACTGTTTTCGACTTCTTTTCTGAGTATCTGTGTTCTGTTGGCTTCATGTTACCATCTGAGTTATATACACGTAGATATGTATAGCACTTATTTAACAGGAAGACATTATTATGTTGGCTTCGTGTTACCATCTGGTGGAATCTTGCAGCGTCCGTCGAGGTAAATGGCAACCTGTTAATCCTTCTTTTCCTTCAGAGATGATCTATGATGTAGCTTTTATTTTTGATAATAATGAATTATTGCTCATATTTGATTAAAAAGAGTAGCATCTTTGTTGTAATCAACTCATTTCGAGCTTATGATTTTTCTTATGCAGTTTAATGGATTTTTGAATATAATTTTTATGTCACCACCAATTGTGGGATTTCCCAAAAGGGGTATATATTCTTTGTCTTAGTGTCATCTTTATTTTTGATTTGTTGTGCCCCAATTGATGCAAACCTCAAGTATGATATGCAGCTCAAGACTTCTGCCCCTGGCCCGAAGGCCCATGTGATGGGAATCGACGCCGAACTAGTACTTCTCATATTGCATTTATATCCTTTAGTTTATTTTTTTATCCATGGGAAAGTATACGCACAATTGTACGGCTTTATCGGCCAATGCGTCACTCCCGTAGATTATGTGGGATTCTATGTAATTTGCCCATGGGACTAGCAAGGGGGCCCTCAGCCCTTTCCCATTGGTCCACCTAGACCATGTGGGGCTGGTCAACCAGCCTAGGTGGCCTTCTAGATGAGTGGACTAGTCATATGCCACATGGGTAGACAAAGGGTTAAGAATATCAACATTCTACACCCATCCCACCTACCCCCATTCAACCTTCCATTCAAAACCTACCCATAGTCAATAGGCCGCCCCCCCCTTCATTTTTTAATATTTTTTTGTGTGTTTGTGGCATGCAATCCCAGCCCTTCACTCCCCATCCCTAGATCTAAGGGTGGATAATTGATTTGGTTGGAATCATATAAAAGATTGTATTTTTATGTGAAAATCAATGAAAATCAGAATTTTGTTGAATGAGCAAGAGCTAGCTGCGCCTCCAGCCCTCTCTCCTCTGGTTCTCCCCTTCCCAAGCCTCCATTCTAGAGTGGTATCTCCTTTCCCCACCCTCCGGTGATCATCGGTGCCGCCGCCGCCGCCGTTCGTGCCGCCATCGAGCCGCCGCTGCAGTTCTGTCCGCGCAGTATCACAGCAACTTCCACGAAATTCCCACCTCAGCCATGAGCTCTGATCGAGCTGGGAATTTTACTGGGTCTTCCAGAGGTGTCAAGACCATCCCCTAAATTTTGGTTTGTCATTCAGATTCCGTTTAGTATTTTTAGATTTTCGTCCACTCTTCCACTTCTGTTATGTCTGCTGTCTGTTTTCATTTTCACCCGCCCTGAGTTTTAGGTCTTAGGCCCACTTTTTGATTTTTGTTCATCCCAAAAAATTTACTGGCGTTTCCTTACATCCTCATCCACAATTTTTATTAATTTTTGGTTCGTCCATCGCATATTTTCTAAAAATCGTCCTCAGTCCCATCTACAGTTCCGTCCACCTGTTCCCAGATCCGACCACCAGTCACTCCAAAAATCATATCAAATTACCCCCACCTCCAACTCTAATTCCCAAAATTGTCTCAGTTCCGTGGTTTGATTATCTACAACTTTGAAGAAGAGCTCAAAGTCCTAATCCCACTGTAAGTAGGCGGTCAACGGCCTTTTATAGGGATCTGATATGCTGATCTGAGATTTCTGGAGCAGTGGAGCAGAAGATTGAAAAATATCTAAGGCCCTGGTCCGCATAGGTTCAGAGGAATCCACTGGCCCTACGTTTGAGGATTTTGAGTCCTCTTTCCAACGGCACTGGTTTCGTGGCATTCCGGCGACGGGGCTGATCACAGCGGCCATTTTCGTCCGAGCGCGCGCTGCAAAACAACAGCAACCAGCCCGTGGGCAGCAATTCCGACGGGTACCGAACGGAGCCGCCCGGCCTCCGATCGCCGTTCCAGCGTGCCGCCAGCCCGGGGATCGCTTCTACCAGTGTCCCCACCACAGCGGTGACACCGGGTCCCACACGGCCCCTCCGGACAGCGCGTGGGCCCCACGGTCGTGATTACGCGTGTAGCCGAATCAACACACGAAGCTGCCCGTCATCCCGAATTCGGTCCTCCCGGGCCCATTTGTGTCGCCCTTTACCTCCCTGCGTGGAGTGGGCATATTCCCATTGCTGTAATTATTGTGTGTTAAGTTCCCCGGGAGTACGAGTTTCGGCCGGGTCCGTCGTCCCCACGCCGAGCGCGTGGAGGTATCGTTCTCGCTCCCTACACTCGGCATTTGCTTATTTTCATATATACTTGTTTATGCCGCTGCTAGAGAGCATGATAGGGTAACTAGCTCGCTTTCTATTTGTATCACCGCTGCTGCGAGAGTGAGCATTACCGTCCCGTGACCCGATCCGGGCACGAAAGAGAGAGCCGACCACCCTAGCTCTTGCCGGTTTCTCAACCGCGCACGTCCGACGCTTCCCTCGTTAAGGGACGATCGCGAACTTGTCGTGTCCGTGTCTCGTCCCGCATCAATTTGGTATCAGAGAGAGTTGAGTCTAGGGTGTCAAAAAAAAAAGAGTGTCATTTACGTCTAGTCATTAGTCGGTCTAAGTCGTGTTTAGGGTCATCATTGTTTTAAAACAAACAAAAAAAGTGTCTTTTCGCATTTGCATCCCTTTACTCGGTATATCAAAAGGTGTTGTCCGAACGTTAGGCTACGCCTATCGGGAAGACCGCACACTTGCGCGAGTGATCTTCGGATCTATTAACTCCGCCACGTGCCGAGTTTTGGTTACGTCTAGGTGCATCATCTTGTAGTGTGCATTTGCATTAGTCGGTGTCTCCTACTCCGTGTCTTGCATGCCCACTCGTCGAGGTACTCAATACTCACCCCCACCACCACCAATGGCGGAATCCCGAGTCTATAGTTCCGATGAGGTGGCCACTATGTTCCGAACTCTTATGGGAAAAATGGATGGGTTGAGTGATCGCTTTGAAGTGCTAAGCACCCGAGTGGATAGGATGGAAGGGTTGAGTACCCAAGTGAATGATCTAGGCACCCACCTAGAAGAGAGGGTGAAGGCCGTAGAGGATAGGGCCGCCGGGTCAAGCCAGTCCGTTCAGGGATTGGTCGGGAGAGTCACCGCACTAGAGAAAGGACCAGCCGAGACACACCCGATTGTCCCAGTCCAGGCACCCGCCCCACCTACACAAGGTCAACCAGAGTCGGTTCATCAACCCGCGACTCCAAGGGTTCAAGGGGTAGCTACTAGGAGGCACGAAGTCCCCGAGGTGCATGACTACGAGTCCGATAATGAGCATCGGGGACATGGTCGTGATCATCGCCATACACGGCGTACCCATGACCAAGATATGGATGAACGGGCCATTCGGATCGTTCGGGCCGACCCTCCCACCTTTGACGGGTCCTTAGACCCGAAGGTCTACCTTGATTGGGAGGCTGGTATGGATCGATATTTTGAGTGGTTCGAGATGTCGGACCAACGAAAAGTCAAGTATGCCAGGATGAAACTTTTAGGCCAAGCCCAAACCTATTGGAGAAACATGGAGAACCTATTGTTTCATCGTCAAGAACCCCCGATCGATACATGGACCGATATGAGGGAGAAACTTAGGAAGAAGTACCTCCCTACCTCCTACCGCCAGCGTCTTATAGAGAGGTGGCAAAGTCTCACCCAAGGAGACCGGTCCGTCTCGGATTACATCGCCGAATTTGATGAGTACTACTTGCGATGCGATGCCACGGAGGAGGATTCCCTTACCGTCTCTCGGTTTCGGCGTGGTCTACGCCCGCACCTACGGTATGAGCTTCTCCGCCGCAAGGTGGACAAGTTGGAGGATGCATATCAAGTTGCTCTCGAGATGGAGCAATTCGAGGGCGAGTTCGAGTCTATTCCTCGGTGGAGCCCCGCTCCTTCCCGTAGTGATTCCCGTGGCTCCTTAGGTTCATACCCGAGGGGACCCATGGCTCGTCCTCAGGAGCCCACCCGTCAGGAGCACTTCGCTCCTAGACCTCGACCTCCCCCACCACGGGATCTACCTCCACCCCATCCACCGGCACCCGTTGCCCGTCCCCCGGCACACATGGCCCGCCCCCTGGCCCCGACACTTCCCCCGCTATTGCCCACGGCGCCTACACCTCCACCCTTGTTACCTACGCCCCCTACCCGTCGGGAGGATAAGGGTAAGGCCCCTCTTATCGGGGAGAGTAGTCGATCACGAGTGCAGTGTTTCCACTGTCACGGATTTGGCCACATTGCCAGTGAGTGTCCCGCTCGCGCCACCCTAGCCTTAGGTATTGGAGGGTCCGCACCTCCCGAGCTTGAGTATGTCAATTACGTGGCCGATGGGGCACTAGCCGATGAGTACTATGCCTTGGGGGAAGAACTGGGCGACCCTTCTGCCGCTCAGGATACCGCCACCTAGTGGGCTTGATGCTACCACCTTCTTCTAGAGTCGTGCATGAGTCGGTGTGTTTTCCTTGTGTGGTTTGTTTTGTGTGGTGTGTTTTGAGTCGATTGTTCGTGTGGTTTGCATACGTGTGTTAGTGCATGATGAGTCTGCATGTGTCTTGTGCAAGCTCGTTGTCGTTCTCTTATGAGTAAGAGGTGATTGGACTCACTTGATGAGTATGGGATCGGTTCTACTTCTATACCCGGATCAGTCACCTATAGGGACTCAGCGGTGATTCCTAGTGAGTCTTCGAGCTGCTTCCTTCCTTTTTGAGAGTGCCCCTTCGGAGTGACCACCTTTAGCCCATAGCAGTTCGCATATCGAGTATATATGGAATGAGCAGGTGCCGATCATTTGGAGTGGAGCGTACCCGCGTTACTTGGCACGGTGACAGATCCGCCGGAGTACTAGAGCATTCCTACCCCTACTCGACGGGGTCGAGTTCCTCCCACCCGGGGAGAGTTGATGGGAATCGACGCCGAACTAGTACTTCTCATATTGCATTTATATCCTTTAGTTTATTTTTTTATCCATGGGAAAGTATACGCACAATTGTACGGCTTTATCGGCCAATGCGTCACTCCCGTAGATTATGTGGGTTTCTATGTAATTTGCCCATGGGACTAGCAAGGGGGCCCTCAGCCCTTTCCCATTGGTCCACCTAGACCATGTGGGGCTGGTCAACCAGCCTAGGTGGCCTTCTAGATGAGTGGACTAGTCATATGCCACATTGGTAGACAAAGGGTTAAGAATGTCAACATTCTACACCCATCCCACCTACCCCCATTCAACCTTCCATTCAAAACCTACCCATAGTCAATAGGCCGCCCCCCCCCCCCCTTCATTTTTTAATATTTTTTTTTATGTTTGTGGCATGCAATCCCAGCCCTTCACTCCCCATCCCTAGATCTAAGGGTGGATAATTGATTTGGTTGGAATCATATAAAAGATTGTATTTTTATGTGAAAATCAATGAAAATCAGAATTTTGTTGAATGAGCAAGAGCTAGCTGCGCCCCCAGCCCTCTCTCCTCTGGTTCTCCCCTTCCCAAGCCTCCATTCTAGAGTGGTATCTCCTTTCCCCACCCTCTGGTGATCATCGGTGCCGCCGCCGCCGCCGTTCGTGCCGCCATCGAGCCGCCGCTGCAGTTCTGTCCGCGCAGTACCACAGCAACTTCCACGAAATTCCCACCTCAGCCATGAGCTCTGATCGAGCTGGGAATTTTACTGGGTCTTCCAGAGGTGTCAAGACCATCCCCTAAATTTTGGTTTGTCATTCAGATCCCGTTTAGTATTTTTAGATTTTCGTCCACTCTTCCACTTCTGTTCTGTCTGCTGTCTGTTTCCATTTTCACCCGCCCTGAGTTTTAGGTCTTAGGCCCACTTTTTGATTTTTGTTCATCCCAAAAATTTTACTGGCGTTTCCTTACATCCACCCCTTCATCCACAATTTTTATTAATTTTTGGTTCGTCCATCGCATATTTTCTAAAAATCGTCCTCAGTCCCATCTACAGTTCTGTCCACCTGTTCCCAGATCCGACCACCAGTCACTCCAAAAATCATATCAAATTACCCCCACCTCCAACTCCAATTCCCAAAATTGTCTCAGTTCCGTGGTTTGATTATCTACAACTTTGAAGAAGAGCTCAAAGTCCTAATTCCACTGTAAGTAGGCGGTCAACGGCCTTTTACAGGGATCTGATATGCTGATCTGAGATTTCTGGAGCAGTGGAGCAGAAGATTGAAAAATATCTAAGGCCCTGGTCCGCATAGGTTCAGAGGAATCCACTGGCCCTACGTTTGAGGATTTTGAGTCCTCTTTCCAACGGCACTGGTTTCGTGGCATTCCGGCGACGGGGCTGATCACAGCGGCCATTTTCGTCCGAGCGCGCGCTGCAAAACAGCAGCAACCAGCCCGTGGGCAGCAATTCCGACGGGTACCGAACGGAGCCGCCCGGCCTCCGATCGCCGTTCCAGCG
The DNA here is from genome assembly GCA_022559845.1 of Amorphophallus konjac. Lineage (NCBI taxonomy): Eukaryota > Viridiplantae > Streptophyta > Magnoliopsida > Alismatales > Araceae > Amorphophallus > Amorphophallus konjac. The sequence goes on along the minus strand of CM040126.1, from coordinate 20,968,952 downwards.
TGCCGCCAGCCCGGGGATCGCTTCTACCAGTGTCCCCACCACAGCGGTGACACCGGGTCCCACACGGCCCCTCCGGACAGCGCGTGGGCCCCACGGTCGTGATTACGCGTGTAGCCGAATCAACACACGAAGCTGCCCGTCATCCCGAATTCGGTCCTCCCGGGCCCATTTGTGTCGCCCTTTACCTCCCTGCGTGGAGTGGGCATATTCCCATTGCTGTAATTATTGTGTGTTAAGTTCCCCGGGAGTACGAGTTTCGGCCGGGTCCGTCGTCCCCACGCCGAGCGTGTGGAGGTATCGTTCTCGCTCCCTACACTCGGCATTTGCTTATTTTCATATATACTTGTTTATGCCGCTGCTAGAGAGCATGATAGGGTAACTAGCTCGCTTTCTATTTGTATCACCGCTACTGCGAGAGTGAGCATTACCGTCCCGTGACCCGATCCGGGCACGAAAGAGAGAGCCGACCACCCTAGCTCTTGCCGGTTTCTCAACCGCGCACGTCCGACGCTTCCCTCGTTAAGGGACGATCGCGAACTTGTCGTGTCCGTGTCTCGTCCCGCATCACCATGCCTCAGGGTCAAAGACTTTATTTGTTGGGAATCTTTCATTTAATGCTGGCTAGGATGATGTGTACTTATAAGATATCTGCAATGCTGGATAATTCACGTATAATTATCTACTGATTTGGTCATGTAGAATTTGCTACTGAGGTGGAAGCCCAGAAGGTGCGTGTATGTGCTCATTGTATTTATAACCCATCTATCTTTGTTAATTGATTGGAAGGAAAAGGTTGGATGAACATTGATTTGGATGACTTGCTATGTCCATTAGCTCTTGTTTCATTCATGTTTCCTATCATTAACATCTCTAGTTTGGTATATAAGAAGCTTAATGGCTTTAACATCTCCAGTTTGGTGTATAAGAAGCTCAATGTCTTCTCAGAGCTTCAGCTCCCAGGTTGTGTTATACATTTCTTAACTGTATATCCTGATTTCTAATAAAGAAATCTAACTCTGACTTCACTTTTTAATACCATCAACCTGAATGGGTATACTAGAGTACTGTTGGCAGTTTTCTCTACTTTGAAATTATTGCAGTGGTTGGTGGCCTTTCAGCTATTGTTCAAAGCCAGGAAGACCCACATGAAGTTTTTGTGTTGCTGTCATGTTGGCATTGAGTATTCATTCTATGTAGATTATCTGTCTGATGGCTCTCCTATGCTACAAGATATCCATGGAAAATTTTGGTCTGTCACATTGAAATGCACTGCATTTGTTATGCACATTCATGCATAACCTCGTGGTATATAGAATGGTGACATGAAAAAGGACATGTTAGGCCTGTCTGGAAGCTTTCACCATGCGTGAGGACTTACCTCCGCCCGGTACCATGGGTCATTACTGCATTTTGTTTTTTGTTTTTACCTATATGAGTCTAAGACATCATACTCCCTTTGCATATAATCTCATGTTTGCGCGTGTCTATTTGCATTATCATGCATTGCTTGAAAATTTGCTTCTTTTTACATGAGTCATCTTATTTCTACCAAGTGTTTGATTTAAGTTCTGGTTGAACCTATTTGTTATTAATTATTTGTGACATGGGAGGGGAGTATTCACTGTTTCACATGAATTTCCCAGTTTTGAAAGGGGAAAGAAAAGATGAAGGAAAAAAAGGAAATGGTAAAAATTTGGGATGAAGCAACATGCCTGTGAGCGAGTATATGTTTTTAAAAAGATAATGTGTCAATGTTGTTCTCTATTCTTATGGAAACACAGATGAATTTGTCCACTCTTATTCATTTCTGGATCTGTATCAAGTTAGATGGACATTCACTTTCTACAGGATGAATGTAAAAATTATCTTTTGAAAATATAACACTTAATGCAGGCAATGGACCAAACTGATTCTTCATACAAACAAATATGTTTTTTCCTAGTGTATTCTATTCTTCTGCTTCTAGACATCTGATGATGTATATGTCACCCTTTGTTTCTTAAATAATTTATATTCATATCACTATGAACATTGTACTCCCTGTCAATAAAATTATGTAAATGACATGCCTGTGGTCAGGCCTCTCTCTTTCTTGAATACATCTCTACATTAGATTGCCGGATTGTTTAATTCTCTGATTTTCAGATGGGAGAGACCAAAATAGTCACATGTGAAATTCAATGTGTCCATTGGGATATGCACATATCTAGAATCTGACCTCTTGTCGGATCCAGGAGAGTCATTTTTCATAGAGCTATCAAGTCCAAAATCATTGTCCATGTACATGGAAATGATTGGTTAAAAGAACTAGAACCAGAAACACATCCAAACATTCATTTTATTATTATCATTTTTTCATCTTCTGTTTAATGTAGTGTCAACCTGAATGTTATATTTTTGCAGGTGGTTGTGGCAAGAATTGATAACCCTTGTGGATCTAACAGACTTGGTTAAAAGTCTTGAAGATTCAAGTGGCTGCACGAGATTTTTTATGTAAAAGAATTAGTTCAGTTTGAAGCAATCCAACTAATTTGGTCTCCGGTAGTGGTCTTGTATCTAGATCCGAAAATATACAGTTTGCATGAGTTTTGGTGCAATGTGATGCTTTGTATGTAGATCCGAAAAATCAGATCCGAATTCAATACCAATAAATTCGGATTCTCTTAATAATTACACATTAAAGATTTTCATAATAAGATTTCAGGTTAGATCCGAATCCGAATTTTTAAATTCGGATTCATATCGGATCCGAATTTAAAATAATGTCTCACTTCAGATTTGGGTTATGGTCTGATCTACTGTTATCGGATCCGGATTCGGATCTTCAAAGATCCGACCCGGATCCGACTCGTTTACACCCCTACTAGGATCATCAAAAAGCAAACGCAGTAAGGGTCTGTTCCGCGTTGCAGGTCATGAGTTCCCATCCTCGGTTTCAACATGACTCATAGATTTTGAGCTTACTCCCCGTACATCCCACGGGATGTTGGTCACCCGAGCTTCCTTCTCACACCGCCATTGATTAGAGCGATTCGACAACCTAGTGCTCCACGAGAAAAAAATCCGTCACCTCCAGATACGACTGCCTCGTTCACAGTGTCTTCGGGAGCCCACAATCATGTGAGACGTATGCAATCTCTACTGTTCTTATTTTTCTTCATATTTTCTTGATAGGGTGACGACAGTATGTGCGAGGCATGGTCGCTTATGTACGGTTAGTTTGTCCACGCATAGTGGTTGTTACAAACAGGGTTTGCCGGCCCGGTCGACCCGGCCGACTCGGTCTCGGCTTGGGTCGGGTCGGGTCGCTCCCGTCTCGGTACGACCCGGTCTGTCCCGTTCTAAAATACCATTATATATATATATATAATATAAAATAATATAATAAAATAGAAAAATACACATTATATATAAAATATAATATAATATAATATTAAAATAATAGGTCGACCCGGTGACGACCCACAGCCCGGTCGACCCGGTCTTGGCCTGGGTCGGGTCGTGCGAGTCGGTGCGAGACGCACCGAGTCGGCAAACCCTAGTTACAAATAGGGCTATTTTTACATATATAACTCTCTTTAATAATTAATTCACTAAAAATATATCCTATATTTGTATTATTTGTATGCCCCTGTCAAACAAATATGTTGTTACGAAGAACCTGCCATACTCATCCGTTGCAGTGCCACGACGGATGGTTACGTCGGGGCTCTCCACGACAATATATCCTTTCATAAGGATATCCAAGTAAATATACTATAAACATCGAGCAAGAAAAAAGTTCTACGTGACAATATATGATATTCAAGTAGGTAACTGCAGATATAGAATAGATTTTTACGTAATTAATAACTTAATAGAGATATGTACGTAAAATAATTTATCTTGAAAAGTTAAAATCAACGGTTCAATTGTACTAATAATTTATTAGTACGATATGATATAATATTATATCATAATATATTAAATATATAATAAATATTTATTATAATAAAATATAAATTAAAATTACGTGTAAATTAATTGATTAGGGAGTGACGCATATGACTACATGATTGTAAAATTTAAGATTCGAACCTCACAACCGGCCTATTTTATTCACTTTTTTCCCTTAAGGATAATAATAAAAAAAAAAAACGTGTTTCACCCGTGTTTCAAACTCGGGATCCACGGTTAAAAAAAATACCTCCAACCAACTGAGCTATCAACATCAACCATATATAAAATAAAATATATAATATTTAAATAGATATAAATATTATACCGATTACATATCACATGCAGATCGTATCGATATTCGGATAATACGATCTAATACATATGATACACGTTCGATATTTGCGGTACACAGCGTCTTGTACCGATACATTAAATCTTATCTGTAACGACGGGAATTGTTAAAACACTTGATCATGGGAACGTTATCCTGTTAAGGCGGGGTTACACGTGCGAATATTTTGGGCTAATAGGGGCATACTAGCAAATGTAAATAGAAGATGGAGTTTCGTGTGAATACAATTTAACATGGGTATGGATGCAAAAAAACCATATTAAATATTTAAATATCGCATTCTTTTAATCTCTTTTATTGCACTAGATGGATAAGACAACATAAGTCCCAAACAAAACACACATTATTGTGTAAAAGAAACCTTCCCCTTGAAAATCCTCGGCTGGTTGACCATCTTGGAAGCTTCTCCACTCTCAGAAGGCTTTCCACGAGGGAGTTCACCCTCTACAGAACACTGATGTGATATCCCTCTGGCAGAAAGAGGTTGAAGTATACGAGCAGGTGTGGATAACCCTTGAACAGCTCCTCCACCCTGTCAATGACCATGGGTACCTCCAGTCTGTGCAAGCATCAAATGTTGCAGCTCATGAATAGGCAAAGGGATCAAACCAAAATTGAGTTCATAGCCCTCGAGCAAAGAGCAAACCTGCCATTCCTGAAATCTTTCATTATGTGTAGCAGTTCACTGAACTTCTCATTGTTATTTCCAAGTGTGCGTCTCACACATGCCAGAAAATCGCGAGCATCACTCATTGTTGGTTTACACTCACGAAGGCAAGCAGTGACGACGGACAGGGTGAACCCTGGAGGATGGAAGAGAAAACACAAGAAGGGGGACGTTACATCTTTCCATTAGAGGAGCAAAAACTGTATATAACAAAGTAGAACACATCGGGTAGCATTTCGCTCATCAATTCCACGCATCAGCATTGAATCGACATCATATTGAGAAGTGCGTATTAAGCATCAAGACATGATTAGCCAACAGGGAACCTGAAGTTCTTAAAATACTTTTGAATCGAAGAGATCAGTGCAGCCAAGTAGTGAAAATAGTGAGCCGAACATAAAAATGCCAAATCCTATGATAGTTTTTCTAGATTTTTTTGGGTCATATGAGGGGGGGGGGGGGGGGTTGTGTGCATTTCACCACAAGTTAGGACGACTTGAGTCTAATATCGTAAAAAAAATGAATTTACTTAGTGTACACTCTAGGTGAAAAATAGCCCAAGTGAGCACTAAATATTACTTTTTTTAATTTCATATGTGCATACACATATTATATGCATATAGTACGTGATTTAACTATGGTTAATCAGAAATTAATGCTCCCAAGATATAGACATCTTATATGCTCGATGGACAGAGCCCTCGCAACAATCATGTAGAAATGGGTGTGGGTTGTGAAAATCGTTTTTGTTTAAAAGGAGGAGGGTGTTTAAGATGCTATAAACGTCTCCCCACCCAATTAAAAGAGAGGAGACCTAAAACGAAAGATCCTTCATACGTTTATTGTCCGACAAATTACTTCTCTTCAAGAGGAGATTGATCAGTGGCGCGATAGGAGGAAAGAAGAGGATATATATATATATATATATATATATATATGCAGACCTACTTCATTGATTTGTTTCCCTTTATCAGATGTGTGGCCCAGAATTTTTTGATTCGTTAGATTCTTCGTCACTACAAAAAAGGAAAAAAAAATCTTTCCCCTGTGCGGATCAAAGTTATATGATAGTAGGAAAATGATACTAGAAAAATGGACTGAAAGAGGGGAAATACTATTGCTCCTCAAAAGACAAGATACATCCTCGCGACAACCCATAAAATATTTTAGCAGGTCGATGGATAGATCAATGAATAGACAGATGAATAATACACAAATAAACAGACGGATAGATAGACAATGATTAGTAGGAAATAGAGGGAAGAGGGGAAGCTTCATATTTCCTAAAAAAAAATGCAACCATCTCTAAACAATCCATAAAATTTTTGAAGATAGAGAGACTGATAGACGAACATATAGATATATAGATAGATATTGGATGGTGATAGCAAAGAGATCGAGGAAAGAGGGGAAGAACAAGTTACATCCATACTAGACCAGCCATAAATATTTTTAGGAGATAGATATACAAAAAAAAATTAGAGTGAAACAAATAGATAGATAAAGAGAGACAAAGATACCCAGAGCTGGACGGAGGAAAGAGGAGAAACATTGTTTTTTCCCAAAAAGTTTACAACCATCTCTATTTAAGTTTTTAAGAGAGAGACGAACAAGAATTAAATAGACAGCTAAAAAGATGGCTCTTCCACAGTTTCCTTCGCTCCAATGACCACATGCATTGGCATGACGAAGATGGCAAAGAAGAGAGAGATGGTGGGAAGATAGGAAGACTTACCTTTCATTCTGTAATGAATCGGAATGTAGATGGAGAGAGAACTAGGAAAGAGAAAAAAGAGGTACCGGATCATGCTTCTGTCGTTCTCTATTTATAAAGGAGTTCTAGAGACTAGAATGTGTTCCTAAATGATGACTAAATGCTAGAACATGAAAGAGTACCGCAAGAAAGTTTCTATTGTTGTCACATGACCAAGCATCCTCTTCATTAATGTACATTACTATGATTCAACAATTCTATTAAAACAGTGAAAACATGGAAAGGGGAAGAGACTTTCACTTTTGTTTAACAATTTATGTATCTCATATATTTATATTTTTATGCTTGTGTTATTGTGTGCTATCCAATTGGTAATACACAATAAATTCTCACGTTGGGCGCCAAAATTCACGGGGTGATGAGTTGTGCGGAGGAAAGGGGTTTATTTAAAATAGAGTGCAAAAACTAAGTGAAGGGCCAAGATTGTCCCATTCATACTCCCAGCAAACCCGCGGTGTCATTGGATAGTCTACGCGACTCTATTGGTAACGCATAACTTTCCCCCATTGAGCGCCAAAATTCATGGGGTGATGGGTTGTGTACAGGCATAAGGGTTTATTTCAAGAGAGTGAAAATCCAAGTGAAGGACCAAGATTGCCTCATTCATACTCCCAAAAAACCTGGGGTACCGTTGGATGGTCTACATTAATCTATTGGTAACGCATACCTTTCATGTGGCACCAAAAATTATGTGTGGTGATGGGTTGTGCATAGGTAGAAGGGTTTTATTTTTAAAAAATTGATAATCTAACTGAAGGGCCTGGATCATCTCGTCCATACTTCTAGCAAACCCGAGATGTTGTTAGATCATCTACGTTACACTATTTGTTAGCCCAAAGTATGGCAACTGCAAGAGTAGAGGTGAATTGGGTTTACCCTAAAATTACACTGAATCTCCACAAATTAGGATCAATTAAAGTCTAATACAAGCTACAATACAATATAGAATGTAATGATCTAAATACAGAGATGAAGATGTATTATTCAACAACTCAAGAAAGGGAGAAAACAAAGAACAATCACACCAATTGCATAAAATTTTTTATAGTAGTTTGGTCTCAACTCCTTAAGACCTACATCCAATCTCCAACATTGGGTGAAACTTTTTTGCACATTATGATTAGAATTACACACACACACGCAAGGTTAAATAAATAGTCTTATGGCAAGTGCTTTAGTATCCAAATAATTTTCGGTCCCTCTATGTTAGTCCCATACTTAACAAAGTGTCGATGAACCCACATAGTTTTACAACTATGTGCATTCTTTCAGACCCAACAATTTGAAACATAAGGGAGATATTTTTGACCATAGTTACAAGTTACATTAGGAATGCTATTTAAAGATGATGCAACATGAGTATGTAAGGCATGAACAAATGATCATTAATTTATTTGCAAAGTTCTTAGATGGAGTATATAAAAGTCCTTTTTGAAAGTTGATTCTCATCTCTAACATTAGATCAATATTACTCTTTCCTTTGACAAATTCAGATAAGTTAATATTCAAATCATCAATACCATTGGTTGGATGATCTACACTAATCTATTAGTAACACATAGCTTTCTTGTGTTAGGCACCAAAAATTGTGTGATAATAGATTGTGCATGGGTAGAAGGGTTTCATTTTAAAAAGTGAGAATTTAATTGAAGGGCCTAGATTATCCCATGTATACTTCCAACAAACCCGGGGTGTTGCGTTACTAAGTATGGCAAATCCAGGGGGTTGAATTGGGTTTGTCTTAAAATTACACCCAGTCTCCACAGATTCAGACCCATTAAAGATTTTTTTATTTAAATTAAAGACTAACATAGTCTATAATGTAGAATGTACTGATCTCAATAAGGAGATGAAGATGTATTGCTCAATAACTCAAGAAAGGGAGAAAACATGGAACAATCACTTTTTTATAGTGGTTTAATCTCAATTCCTTGAGACCTACGTCCACTCCTCCACAAGGAATGCTAATTAAAGATGATGTAACATGAGTGTGTGAGGCCTGAGCAAATGAAGTCATTACTTTATTTTCAAAGTCCTTCTTAGATGGTGTATATCTAAGTCTTTTTTGAAAATTAACTCCCATTCCTAGCATTAGATCAAGATTACTTTTTTCTTTTAGACAAGGTGACATTCAAATCATCAATCTTAGGAGTTAAGTTAGATGCCTTTTCATTTAAATGAGCAAGGTCTATCTTAAGCAAGAAAATTTTAACTAATAAAGAATCATTCTTATGCCTAAGTACACCATTATCCAAACTCAATGCATCAATTTTATCTAGCAAATCTTGATTTTTAGGCTTGCATTCACATTGCTCTTTAAGAATCCTATTTTCCATTCTAACCTTCTTATTCTTTCCATGCAATGTCACATAAGTTATTTCTCATTGTTCATTAGAAATTGAGTTAAGTTCATAATTTACCTGAGAGGAATTTTCCTCTTCAACCACGAGATAAATATTCACAATTATTTCTTCCATGTCCTCTAATATATGATTCTTCTTCCTCGTCACTTTAAGTTGTCATCATTGCCTTCGATTTTTTTGGTTCTTCTTTCTTAATTTTTGTGAGTAATTCTGGACATTCTCCTCTCATGTGTCCTGGGTTTCTTGCACTCATAGCAAATTATGTCTTCTTTTTTGCTCGACTCCCCCCTTACTTGGAAAGCCCTTCTTCACTTATTTCTTGAAGTTTCTCTAAAATTTTGTTTTCTTTTTAATGAACTTTCTCACTTAATGGATGAGCACTACAATTTCATCTTCTTCAGATTCCTCTTCTTCACTTGACTCTTTTGCACTCAAAAAGTTTTGAGAGCTATTGTTCTTTTCTTCTTATTGTCTTCTTCACTCCTTTTAACATTGGTCTCATAGGTCATAAGTGATTCAATGAGTTTTAAAGATAGTGTGGATAGATCTTTGGATTCAGTTGCCTTAGTGTGTCAAAATGGAGGAAAAGATCTTAGCACCTTCTTCACTAATTCTACATTTGACTATTTCTTTCCCAACGTTTCAAATCGTTGATAATTTCAATCAGCCTAGCAAAAATCTCATAGTTAGTTTCTTCAAGTTTCATCTTAAATAATTCATAATCATACATCAATAAGTTGACCTTGGTTTCCTTCGTAGATGAGCTTTAAGTTGTCTCATATTTATTTTATATTAGTCCACATGGAGACATGATAATATTCATTATGACAAAGCACACATTGCACGATGTTCATAGCATTGTAATTAATGTTAAATTATCTAATTTGCTCATGATCCCATGTGCCCTCATCCTCAGGAAGCTTGTATGGTCCATTTCCTATTACTATTCAAATCTCATATTCTTGTGATCTAAGGAAGATAATCTTTTAATTTTTCAATAGGCATAATTAGAGTCATCAAAAAATGAAGGGGGATAGATAAAATCTCAGAGAGCATTCCCCTTTTTGTCATAATTTTGATCACTCAAGATGGTTAACCCTTCAATAAAATGAGCTTTAGTTTAGATACAAATTGTTAGTTTAAAGTATGCCAAATCTAAGAGGAGGGGTGAATTGGGTTTACCCCAAAATTACACCAAATCTCCACAAATTCAGATCTATTAAAAACTAATACAATCTACAATGTAGAATGTACTAATCTCAATAAGGAGATAAAGATGTATTGCTCAATCACTCAAGAAAGGGAGGAGATAAGAAACAATCACACCAATTGCATAAAACTTTTTTTATAGTGGTTCAGTATTAACTCTTTCACACTGATGTCCACTCTCCCATCTTGGATGAGACTTTTCCACTCTCTACGATCAGAATCACATTCAGATAAATGTGGATAATCACCCTAGCACGATGCTTTGGGCATCACACACACACATAAACACACCCTAGCACGCACGCACGCGCGCACACACACACACACACACACACACACACACACACACACACACACACACACACACACAATAATCCATTTCAAGGTACTCATATCAAGGTCTTCTCAATACAAGGTCATCTAGAAAGCAAAAAATGAAGGAGAAGAGAAATGATGAAGGAAGATGAGTGTTGATGAAGCTCCCCCTCAATGGATGTCAATTTACAACAACTGGAAATCTTCTCTTCAGTCTTCTCTGATCATCTTCAGACCCTCTCCTTTGATGTGGATCATCCAAAAAGCTTGGGGAAGAGGGACATAGGAGAGCCCTACAAGAACACAATAAATGGACAAGAGCTCACTAAACCTCTCTTCTCATTAGGGTATAAATATGAGAAATCACATTCTATTTATATCCCATGGGGTGCGGTAACTTGTTTCTCAAGAATTGATTAAGCTAAACCATCACCAATTGGACACGAAGGTTCAGATAAGAAAGATATAATCATAAGCAATAGATTGCCCGACCAAAAATAGTGGACTAACCCCTTATCTGAGTTCGGATGGGATCTCTAGAAAAAAATGGCCTACCTTTATTGTAGCAGAGGTCAACTGTCCCAAGTATAGGGGTCTTCTTCCTTGCACTCTGTTTCATTGATCCCCTATTCCAACTTTTGCTCACATGTTTAAGTGTGCAATGACTACGACATCCAACCTAAATGGGCTTTCACAAAGTATATGGGCCTTTTGAGTCTCTTAAATATTCACAAAAGCATGTCTCCAATTATTTGAGTAATTTACTACCAACAAGACCCGCAAGATCAAGTCAGTGTATTAATTAAGCAGGAAATCAATCCCTAGGTCAATATTAAACTTCTAATAAAGTAACCATCTTATTTAAGTAGGGAGAAATATGGACATCATCTCCCCTTAACTTAGATGTTTGCAAAAAACACACACTACCACAAAACACCTTGTAAAGGGCTTAAAAAGGAGGTATGCGTGCATAGTCCCATATCGGTAGATGCAAATGAGGGTTAATGCTTCTATAGCAAAGCCTCAAGTCTTTCTCCAATGAGGGCCATTTTCTAGTAAAAGGATAAAATCCATATCATTCAAGGGCACCGTAGGGACTCACAAGCCACCCACGAGAGCCTCAAGGGACAACCTAAAAGCTTCTCATGAGATGTAGTCTGGGACAATACTTAAGAGGAGACACCCAAATTTACACTTCTATTGGGAACCCCCGGCCTGATAAGCACAAACTCTCCTTTGGGCTTAAAAAGGGCATATACATAGTTCTATATCGGTAGATGCAAATGAGGGTTAGTGCTTATATAATAAGGCCTCAAGTCTTTCTCCAATTAGAGCCCTTTTCTAACAAAAGGACAAAACCCAGGCCATTCAAGGGCGCCATAGGGACCCACAAGTCTCTCATGAGGGCTACATGAGACAACTCAAAAGTCGCCCACGAGACATAGCACATGATAATATCTCAAATGAGACACCCAACTTTGCACATCTACACATCGAAAAATCAAGATGAAACAATTCAATTGCTCGCAACACACAACAGTTATTCATACTTTCCCAGCCTCTAAAGAAGCCTCCATCCTTGCTCCTTCTTGGTTAGCGATGTCGCCGTAGATAAACTCTCGGAAGAGAGGCATGTTAGCCTCTTCGTTTCTCTTCTTTCTCTGCTAGAAGCACCACTCTTACTGTGTTATCTCACTCTCTCTCTCCCAAGCGTTTGCTAGCCTTACTAGGTTCTTTGTCATCCAAAACAAAGAAAATATGTTAGAAGTCCATGAGATTGATTTTGTAGTGATCAAAATCAAGAGTAAAACACAACACTATTGGTAACCCACGACAACTTTCCCTTGTTGGACGTTAAAATTCATAGAGTAAAGGATAGTTCACATGTAGAAGCGGTTTATTTTAGAAAGAGTGAAACTTGAGTGAAAGGACAAGATTGTCCCATCCATAGTTCCAACAAATCTGGGTGTCAATGGATCATCTACACTACTTAACTTATTGGTAATGTACAACAACTTTCCCATGTTGAATGCCACAATTCATAGGATGATGGGTTGTGCATGGAGCTGATGCATATATTATCCCCATCTGATTCAAGTTCACAGCCAATTACATATATAGATGCATGCTTGTCCAAATATTTTGGGACTCTAAATTCTCTTTAAAATTATTTGTGTTTATTAATTCAGCCCATACTCTAAGTATCCTCTTGACCAAATATTTTTTCATGGCAAAACTTAATTAATCCTTTAGGTAGGTGAAGCTACAAAGTGGAACATTGGCGCTAGAACTCAAGTCTTACTACAAATGTATAGTTGCAACCTCCAATTCTTCTTGGGAGGAGATACAAAGGGAAAGAACATTCTTCCTGGGTGGGAAAATTTAAAATGTGTATGGTCTCATGGGCTTCAATCTCTTTATTTATGTGGGTCTATTTTGACACATACATCCAGAATATTACTTTTACCTTTCAGTATCTATTTCACATTTAATCAAATTATTTATAAATAAGATCAACCGGTAAAGATCATTTGGGTTGAGTAAAACACAAAAAATCCACAAAAACTTTGCATTCCTTTTGTTTATATTGATACAAATTAAATGCTGAAAATATCTGGACTCCTTTGTTTTGAATTGAACTAAAATATTAAAAGTTCTAAATTCTTTTTATTTAAATTGACATAAGATACTAACACTCAAGATCAGAATAAAGTATTTGAAATATCATCTTACTTTTGAAAAAATGATTGTAATTGAGATTTAAAACTTTTGTTCCCACAGAATTTGAAACTAGTAATTCAATGTCTTCCGTCAACCTAAAAAAACCATAAAAGAGGAGAAATAAGATTGAAAAATTCAATTTCACGTCAATTTCTCTCCCCTTTCCCCCTTTCTCTTCGTGGCCAACAAATATGTAAATTTTTATGATTTTTTACAAATAAATCATTGTTAAAGTTGAAATGACAAAAATATTATGTCTGAAAATATATTAGCAGGGATATCTTTACTTTTATCAAAATAGTGAAAAAATATCATTGCAATTAACTTCTATCGACGGAAAGAGAAATATTCTACAAAGATTCGAATATTCACTTTATTTTATAATTAAATAACTAAAATACCCCTCTTAAATCACTAATTCTTCACCCTTACTAAAAGAGAGATGAGCGAGACCTAGAGAAAAAGAGGGAGGCACTAGAGGGGGAGGTGACTTCCCCCTCCGACATCGGCAACCCACCACCCATTGGGGGTGAGTTGCACATAGGAGAAAGAGAGAGACTGTGAAAGACATAAGGGGGCAGGGGAGGGAGAGAGAGAGAGGAACCGACGATGGCGGAGGGCTAGCTCATGGCTCAGGAGGGTGACGTCGAGGTAGTATCAACAGTGACAGAGAAGGAGAACGACGTCGAGACGGTACTCCCCAACCTTGCTACGTGCCTCCCCCCCACCAGAACCGAACACCCCCCCTAACCCCCTTCCCCCACCCTGCTACCCCCTTCCTGTCGTAGCCGGGGTCCACCATGCAACCCCCTTCACCCCTCCCGACGGCAACTTCCAGATCAGATTGGCCCCACCTTCCTTTGCCCCAACCTTCTGGCGCCTGGCGTTGCTCCCCACTTCGGCGCCCTAACATCCCCTTTCTCGGGCCAGGCGCCACTACCCAACCCTCGTTGCCGTTTGGCTCTTGCTAGGCCTCCGGTGGTGGGGTCAACTAGATAAGTCACGAGTAACGGGCTGTCGATGTGGGTCAAAGGTTTCCTCCTCTATCGAGTTTGCAGCAACAGCAACTGTCGTCTGAGCCTCCGACAGCTTCGATTAGAGCTCTTGGTCCTCACCCTCCTCAAGTGCAGACATCTTGGTTGCTTCCTAGAAGCCCCCGTCGGATGCTTCCCTGGGCTCACCAGGATCACAGCCATTTTCGGACTAGCTGGCTTCGCAGTCGATCTTCAATGGACTACCTGAGTCGCAACCGTTCTTCGGTTCTCAGTTGATGCGGCCTTTCATCGGTCTTCCAACTATGTCACAGCCAATCTTTAGTCCTCCCCAAGGTGTACAACCGTTCTCTAGTGATTTAGCATCGCATTTGACTAGGGTTTCTTAAGAATCACAGTTAGGGGTGAGAGAGAAACGAAGTTGAGAGAGAGATGAGTCTTTTTTTAAACTATGGATATTATCTTCTTTTTTCACGTCGAGTTAAAGTTAACCAGAGTTAGATTTATGGCTAATAGCGGAGGGTTAATGCGACGATATTTTTACACTATTTTGACAAAATTAAAGATATTCATGTTAATATATTTTCAGACATGATATTTTTACCATTTTAATTTTGACAATAATTTATTTTTAAAAAATACAATTTCTAACGGGAGATTTTTCCTCCCAGAGGTGTCGCACGTGGATATGGTTTCTTCTGTCAACCAATCATTTCCTCCTTCCCTTATCCACACACCCCCTTCCCCTCCCTTTCCTCGTAGCTCCACCCCCGCCCCATCTCCCACCTCCACTCTCCTCTGTTGTGCCTCCTGCGCACACCCACAAGACCAGAAGAAACCACCACAGCCATCCTGGTAAGCTTCCTCTGCAAACACCATCTCAATCTCCTCACCATCTTTTGTTGTTCTCTTCTCTCGAGTCCCATTTGCTCTTTCATGGCGACATTGACCCAGAGATCCAAGCTTTGGCATCTAATTCTCGTTGCCGTCCAGATTTAATTCGAAATAGGTTCGGCGGCAATGGCGGCGCTTTCCCCGGCTGCTCTCCCGACGGCGGCCGCCATGGGCACCGGCCTCACCTGCTCCACGAGGAGGGGGGCAGCCACCGCCGCGTGCGTGGGGCTGTTGAGCTCCTTCGGCGGCCTCAAGGCCCACAACGGCATCGCCTCCCTGGGGCTGCCGGAGTGCGCCGATCGGTCGTTCGCCAAGGTCGTCAGCTCCCTCCGGGCGGCTCCAAGGGGAAAGGGTAGGAGAGGAGGAGGAGGAGGAGGGGGGGCGCTGTCGTCCACCTGCAACGTGGCGTCAGAGATCTTCCGCATCGCGGCGATCATGAACGGGCTCGTCCTCGTCGGGGTGGCCGTCGGGTTCGTCCTCCTGCGGGTGGAGGCGTCGCTGGAGGAGTCCGAATGAGAGAGCTCCTGCATTTGTAAAAGTCCATTTTCCCTTGCTCTTTCCTCCTGTGATCATATAAGAAACAGAGCTCATCATCATCATCTTTTTTTTTTTTTGTTCTTCTGGGTTTTGTAGTGATCAAGGATAATTGATTTTCTACTGAACTCCAATGGTTGATGCTATGTATCCATTAAAATGCCCAAACACAACCAAGAATTCTTTCCTTGGGTCGACACATTCGAAGGCTGTACATAGCCTCTCCTAGAAACACGTCCTTTCAGATGGTGGTAAGAGTCTAAACCTACAACAGGTTACAGATTTGCATCAATTAGCACAAGACACCAATAGAAACGTCAGCCGGTTCACACCATATGTAATAGATAGTGTTTGTTATAGTTTCAGATGATCTACATAGATGTCTTCTTCATTAATCCAAAATTTCAAACTCTCACTACTATTCATATTATTACTATTATCATGCTTCTTAACGTGGCTGCCATAATCGAGGTCTCAGAGCAGCACTCTACTTAGACCACCTTCATCCTCTTCCTAACAGCATGGGCATGTCTTGCTGATGCCGTACGTCCTCATCGGTAGAGCCGATCAGATGGTAGACGTGGGCGGTGTGAGCATTACTTCTAGTCCCAGCAGCGCCAGACTCAATAAAGAAGACTCGCCGTCTCCATATATGTGCGCAATGCAACCCATGACGGCAGGGTTCCCGGCTCGAAGCTCTGGACTAGCCAGGCCAGCGTTAGGTGCACGATAAGGAGGGCGAGCACTCACAAACCCTGTAACTACAGAAAGTTAAACGTTCTCACAGGCCTTTGGCGTCGGCCGCTTCCCCCCTAGAATTGTCTTCGAGGAAAACGTTCTCATGATAACCGGGAAGAACACCAGAAGTAGGCAGAGAGAGAGAGCGAGAGAGTGTGTACCACAAGGGCGAGGGAGAGCATGCACAACTCCTCCATGGGCGAGGTGCACGCTGGAAGAACCCCATAACCATGCAAAGCAGAGGGAGGGGCGAGGTGCACGCACCAGCCTCCCGTGGAACCCCGCCAGCAAAATCTTAAAAAAGAGCTGAAGGCTTCCACGGACACGCAGCGGCCCCACTCTTCCTTTCCATGTCTTCAGGTTTTGACGGCAGGCCAGAAGGACAAGACACTGACCTCTTCCCGCTGACCGAAGACTAATGCTGGAGATGCGTTATCTTAACCAAGGTTTGACGTTAGTAATGACTGTATCGGTCATCGGTTGTTCTTACGTATCAAGATGAAGGATGGGAAAACAAAAAAAAATATTCATCTTTGATATATTTATTATAAAAATATTATTTAACATTCGTACGATTTATTAACTCAGTCAACTAGTGCGTGTGATTAAATTGGTGAAGTCGTGAGCTCTAAATTTAGATACATTGTTTTTAAAAAAATGATTTAGATTTAGGCCATTTGATAATAATTCAAGCGGGGATGTTTCGATTTAGGCTGTTTGATAAAAAAATAATTTTTAAAAATTTGATTTAGGATGTTTCGATTTATTTTTAAAAAATTACGTGCATGACGTAAAGTATTTTTTCACTTTTATATTTTAATTAACAATCTTAATAACCTTTTAAATATAATTTTAAGATAATTATTAATTATATTATATTTAATTAAAAAGATTTAATAAAATAATTTAAAAATAAATAAAAAGAAATGAGACGAAGATGAATAGTAATAAGATATATGGTGTTTTGTAATTGACGGCATGTCTCTCGACGAGCCGGGTTCGGGCCAAGTTTAAGTTGGTCAGGCCCAGATTCGACTCATGTCGTGAGTTCAAAATTTAGATCTTTCACCTTTTTTTTAAAAAAAAATTGACTTAGATCTAAGTCATTTGGTAATGATTTTAAAGAGATGATTCGATTTAGGACGTTTGATAAGAAAATCTAATTTTAAAAAATTTCTCCCACGCAACGTACACAACGTAAAATATGTTTATTTTTATATTTTAATTAATAATTTTAATATTTTTAAATATAACTATAAGATAATTATAATATGTTTAATTAATAAAATTTAATAAAAATATTTTAAAAATAAATAAAATAAAATGAATATAGATAATGTTGAAATATGTAATGTTTTATAATTAACAGTAAGATTATCTGTGGAGGAGAGAAAATGATCTCCGGGTCTCATATCACACTTTTAAGATTTGTTTGGTTCGAGAAGGATGCCCAGCTACCCGTGAAAACTTACAAACATTAGAAAAGTGGCCTCAGAAGGAGTCCTGGGCATTACCCCAGGGGACAATCCTCCGATGCTTAAGTTAGAGCCAATGCCGAGGAGAAAAGTAACATGGGAGAGAGAGAGAGAGAGAGAGCAGACAAGCCTATAGGTATAGACTTGGTTCCCAAGAGTGCTCGCTGCGTCCGACGAGTGCTCGCTGGGCGAAGGATGTGCTCGGAAGCTTGCCTTTTTCCCTCTGTGAGTCTAGTTAGCTCTCAGTGTCTGGATCTTTACCTGTCTCTGTGTGTGGGTGTATCTCTGTGGGTATTTATGTAGGTCCCTCCCGCTTCGTAAGTTTGACGGCCTATTTATAGGTCGTCCAGGAGATGGCATCCGTTACTTAATGGGGAAAGGCGTGAATTGTGGGGTAACGCTCCCTTGATCGTGGGAGGAGCTTCCTGTAGTGTTCCCGCTCAACCGAGAATTATGATCTCGAGACGAGGATCATGGCATAGTGGGTATGGCCTCGTCACCGCCGGAGATGTGGTCTGTAACGGTGGGGCTACCTCCGGTTACTGGAGAGTTATCCGGCGTCTGGGGCGCTCGTATTAAAGCCTCCTGGGGGATTGCGAGTCTTCGATATGCTCTTACTGGGCTGTTCGATTTTGGGCTATCAGTCGGGCCGCGTTGGTCCAACTGGACCGGGCCCGAGAGAGCCCGTTGCTAGTGGGCCGCAATGGGCCTGGTGGGTTTCACCCTCCTTACTAGCCCCCCACTCTCGGGTGCCGAGCTTGCTCGGGGCCCGAGAGGATCTCCCAACGGGCCGATTGTGGGAGGCTTTTAGGAGGATCCTCCGCATTGTCTGGTTCTCTGGCATGTGGGCCCTGTTTCTTGCTACAATTCTTGGCACACAAGACAGTGCCCACTGGGATGTCAGGCGACGTCATTATCATCATGACATGGCCATTTTTCTTCTAGAAAAGCGGGCGCGAGCAGTCGCTTGGATGACTCGCCACCAACCTCGGCGGCGACAATCGCCTTTTATCATCGTAACCCCCTGAGGCGGCAACTTCGCCTCCAGGGTTTATAAATTAGGGCAGACGTGCGCTGGAAGAGGACTCACCCGTTTTCTTCGTCTTCGGCATGAGAGCCCGTTGCTCCCTCTTCACTCGCCCCTTGCCATGGTGAGAGCACTTCTTAATTTTCTTTCCCTCTAGGTCTCATGGCGCCTCGTAGGAAATTAATCATGTCCCGCTCTGAGCTTTCGACGGAGGAGGCCAGTCGTACTAGTCCCTCGAGTACTTCGGGACCCTACCCCAGCCTTCCCCGTTCTCCCTCTCTAGCGTCTTATCGGGTTATTCACGGCTTCCGGGAGGCCTTCCAGATTCCAGCTGATTACGACATCATCTTCCCTTCCACCGATGAGTACTTAGGGTGCTACTACCCTGGCAACATTAGTATCCCCATTGAGTCTTTCCGGGCAGGGTTTCATCTTCCCCTTCACCCTTTCTTCCAGTCTGTCCTCCATTTCTATGGCAAGCTCTCGGGTGTTCTTTCCCCCAATTCCTAGCGCATCCTCTGTGCCTTCGTGTTCATTTGCAACCAGGTGGCAGTCACACCCACTGTCCATCTCTTCCGTCAATTTTATAGTCTTCAGCACTATCCTGGTGCTGATCACTCGTCTTTTTACCTTCAGGCCAGAACCAACTGGTCCATTATCTCCGTCAACTCCACCTTATCTAACATCAAGTGCTGGGCCGAGCGCATAGTTGTCAAGGCGACCCAAGGCGTTCACGGGGTCCCTAAGCGCTTAGGCGACAAGGTGTTCGCTTAGGCGTCGCCTAGGCCACACTTCGGCCACAAATTAAAAAATTAAAAATATATATCCTCCAATATATAAATCAAGAATAAAAAATATGAAAAATATAAAAAAATAAATTATATGAAGAAACTATTGTAATTAAATTATGTGACAATTATAGAAAACTAAGTTGCATCAACAAATTACAAAAAATTTAGAAGTAAATGCAAAAGATTCAAAAGTAAATGTAAAAAGTTCAGAAAAATTACAAAAGAATATAATAACACCAAGAAAATTATAAAAAAGAAAGAGTTAAATGTACATAACAAGGTCGGATCCGGTTCGGACAGGCCAAGGTTGGCCCCGCCTTGGCGCCTAGCCCGCCTAGGTCACCTTTTCCAGTATGAATAAGGCGCTACAGCGTCTTGCCCTTTCAAGAGCGCCTAAGCGCCTAGGCGGCGCCTAGGCGCCCGCCTTGACAACTATGGCCGAGCGTTTCGTTATTGTGACGAAGGTAAGAGGGATCGGTCGAGCTAGTGACTGGGGTTTCTATAGCATTCCCCAACTTCGCGCAGGTGACAACCTGCCAACCCCGACCGCCAAGGAAGTCAGGGCGGTGAAGGCCCTTCTTCGTCACCCCTTTCGCGATGCTGACACGAGGTTGACTCCCGAAGTACTTCAGGAATTAGGGCTATGTCCCCCACTGCCTCCTAGTATGGCCCTTGTTAGTTTTATGGTGCCTCTGATTTTGACCTCTGAATGCCTTGCTGTGGTGCAGGAGCTCCACCTCCGCCAGAATTGCAGTTCTAGTCAGTGGAAATACCATGGTCTGTTCCCCGGTCATGTGACCACATCGAGCTGGGCGCGGACCAGGTGACCATTGCAGCCCCCCAATTGGCAGTCGCCTTCGAGCCGGGGTGCCTCCCGTATCCCTTGCCAGTGGTGTGTGGCTTGCGACCTCCTTCGTCATCGTCGCCTGAGCCACCTTATCTGCGCCCAACGCCGGTTCGAGCACTCACGCGGCTAGCTCGAGAGCAACATCCAGCAGCCCATGGAGTTCGTCGGTTATGCCGGTCGAGGTCTCGCCAATGGACGGGGACAAGCGCCGATGGGTTGACCTTGGGGCGGTGGCTACGATGGACCGCCAATGTCGCCTGTCGAAGAAGAAGAAGGTCGTCATCGCCGAGACACCGCTTGATCGGACATCCCCTCCTCCACTTTGGGAAACATATTGCCCAAACACTAGTAAGCCCCAAGCTCTTCTTAACACCCAACAAAAAAAACTTATCTAAACACCCTATAAGGATAATTAATTAAGGCCCTTGATAGAGCTTAAACTTTATTCCCCCCCCCTTATTAGAATGTCTTTTATCTTGCCTCCATTATTTTTTCTCCTTTGGATCTAGAGTCCTCTGTCTTTGATCTCCATGACTGTTTAGTTATGGAAATGTCAAGTATAATATAGGGCTCTTAATTCTTGACCGTGCAACTTCGATTTGTCGACACTATTGTAGATAAATTATGAAGATTTTTATATGAAAATTACTGTCAGAGGTGAATTAAAAACAATTATTCTTAGAAATATATTAACATACGTATCACTAAATTTAATTTAAATAATACATAAATATCATTTAAGTATATTTTTATAAATATTTGACAGAAATAAGTGATATATTTACAAATAAATATGATATTTTTATATAATTCAGATTTACACATTGACATGATTGTTTTAATATATTTATTAGAATAAATTTTTTAAATATTTTATTTTAACAATAATTCTCATAAAAAAACTTAAAACTATGTGATTGTAATTGACTACTAAATCTTGAACTCATGAAGCTAGGCTAAATTTTGAATTACTTATAAGACTATATACTCTTGACAAAGCGTTTTCTCTTAACACTGTCGCTCTTGCAAAAATTATAACGGGAAGGTAACGGGAATAAACGACGAGGATCCTACAACGTGACTAGCCAAGACCAGAGACGGGGGGTCGGGTTTGGAGCATGGGAAGATGTCAGTGTCATGTCCGTTTCTGGTATTTTATCATGAGTTGGATTCTTGTGATGAGTGGAGATAGAGACCTGGTTTGACGAGTTAACTAGGATTCCCCTGGGCCTCTCCGCCGGCTTCCTCCTCCCCCCTCGCCCTCTTCCTGCTTGGCTGCCATCAAAACCAGATGCCATGGAAGAGAAGGCGAGCCTCGCTCCTGATGCATGGAAGCCTCAGTTCTTCAGGATATTGTTGCCGGGGTTCCACAGGAGACTGGTGTGTCCCACCTTCCCCCTCCCTATCTGCTCCGCATGGTTTTGGTGTTCTCGTAGGTTGTCATGGGAATGCTTTCCACAATGGGGGAGTACTTGTGGTGCTCTCTTTCTTTGATCCCTCTTCAACCGGTTCTGGCATATGGGGTCTTCATTCATGTCTCTAGATCGTGCTCAGGAGAGAACTAAGCACATTGTTCCTCTGGTGAAACCAACATGCCATAGCCTTTATTATCTTCTTTTGGGTATAAATAATGGGCAGGGCCAGTATCTTGCAGCTCTTCCCCCCCCCCCCATCATCTACATTTGTCTAGCAAGCAGTTAAATCTTTATACTTTATGATCCTTGAATATTTTTCTTTGTTTTCTCTTGGATGTTCATGGCAGAGGAGGTGGCAGCTCCTCTCTTTACTGAAACTTTTTCATCAGCTCTCTTTTCCTGTCTTTCTAGATTACATCTGGCAACAGGAGGACGCCGGGTAGAATATTTTCTTCTGTGTGCCAGAAAATGAGTTAGAATATTTAGGCGATGGTTGGTGTGAGGAAGCCTTACTACTTCTGATGTTGGGATGGGATACGGTCGTCGAAAGAACCATCAGGGTAACTGCTTATGCATATATCCGAACAGATCGGAAGTCTGTCCTGGTCTGTCGCCATGCCCTGGATAAAATAATTTTGTTTTGTCAAGCCTTTTCCTTCTTTTGCATCATAACTTCCTTATGATTGACATGATTCTCTAATTGTCTTCTGTAGGTGAGCTCAATCCAAAAATGTTTCTCCACATCCTTTACTACATCCCACAATGTACTGTAAACTACGTGGTCTTGCCATAGAAAATTGCCATTTTTATATACCGACAGTTGTTTGGAGACCTAGTTTAAAGTGGGGTAGAGCTTAGTTGTAGCAAATGGATGTGCAGTACTTACATCTGTGAGTACTGCTTCAGTAAGTCAGCCCGCCTAATTTGGAAATTCTCACACCTAGATGACTAGATCATTCAATGCCTGTCAATGCATTTGTTAGGGAAGTCATGTTTGTAGTCATCAAATGTCTGAAATACTCGTCTCCCATGACAATTTTTGACATAGCTTGTACATACACTTGCAGTTGATACCGCGACCATTTAATAAATATATCACCAGAGATGATTGCACAGCAGCAACCATTCTTAGCCCCCTTGGCAACTCATGGCCAGTCAGAGTTCACGGAGACAACAACCACTTGTACTTTGGGGAAGGCTGGGAAGAATTTTGTCTGGCCCATGATTTGTATGCTGGATGCTTTTTGGTGTTCAGTTATGAAGATGAAATGGTTTTTAGAGTCACCATATTTGATTCAAGTTCGTGTATGAAAGAGTATAACACAGTGATGGAAGACACCGATATGGAAAATGAAACCGGAGAAGGGTCTAGTTCCCTTAATGAGGCAAAAATTGCTGAATCTTCAGAACCACAGAGTGATTCCCATGAACAGCAGGCTGCAGGAATGATCAAGCCCATAGCTTCTCAGGAGCAGAGCGCACCAAACAAGATCGGATCTTCCTCAGAGGTATCCTGCAAGATCACCATCAGATCGCACGGTCTTCTCAAGCCCAACTTGGTAATTCGTAAATCATTGCTTTTAGTCTTCACTTCTTTACTGTATTGCAACTTGAGCTTCTTGATCCGAAAACCCCATATCAGAATTGATTTTAAGGTTTCCATAAAGAGGTGACTACATTAGTCCATCTTTAAGCCAAGTAGTCAAATGTTTTCATCAATATGAGGCTGCACGCATGTCACCTTCTTTGCACTTTGCACTGACACTCCTGCATGGGGAATTGTTACAGCTTTCCATCTGGTTTCCTGTTGACACCCATTTACCTCATTACACATGGTATAAACTGTGGGTTCTTGGCACACTTCATTTTTTACCCATTTTTATCTCTTTTTTTTAGATTAATTCCAAGGCTACCACTTTTAAATGGAAAGTATTAAGTAAATTGTGTTTGTTTGTCAATCATAGATAATCATCCTTATAATACAAGGCTTTTCAAAATGTCATCCTTGACTACAGCCATCCACTTGCCTTAACTAGGATTGGTAACACTTTAACTGACATGGAAAATGTCAAACCCACCCCTCTTAAACTTGGCCTCCTTAAGAAAGAGTGCCAAGGATTTCTCAGAGTGACAGTGCGGGAACAAGAGTTCCACCAGCAGAAGAGTTTCACAGATTGGCTACATTGGACAGTGAATATGGTCTTAGTTGGCTTTTATAATGGTGGCTAGGTGACTACTGAGTCTAAGATGGTATATAAGATTATAGACAAGGAATGATGGTATATATGAAATTTATGATATATGGTTGTTACCTGTGAAGTTGACTGTTTTCTTTAATTTCTGGTGTTGATAGCTGATATTTCAATATTTTTGATTCAGCACATTCCAAAAGTTTTTCAAAAGAGCAGTGGCATCTCTAGTGTCAAGAAAGTGATTCTTAGGGATCCAAAAATGCGATTGTGGCCTACAACTATCTATCATCGACGCCGTCGGAGGAATTTCCATAGTCGACTAGGCTATGGTTGGGCCAAATTCTGTGCTAGCAACAATGTGGAAGAAGGTGACGTTTGTATTTTTGAGACTTTACCAGGAGAGGAAAAGTTCACAATCCATGTTAGTATACTCAAGAAGCCCACAGTACAACAGTAAGGTCCTCCTCTTCCCTCCTTTCCCAGTTTCCTATTTTCCATTTGTCTATAAAGTGGGAAGCCACAGATCTCTGAGAGGAAAAGTTTACAATCCATGTTAGTATACTCAAGAAGCCCACAGTACAACAGTATGGTCCCCCTCTTCCCTCCTTTCCCGGTTTCTTGTTTTCCGTTTGTCTATAAAGGTGGAAGCCACAGATCTCTGCTTGCTGGTTCTGGGGAAAAACTCTGCTTGCTAAGCCCTTGTAGTTTAAATATTTTCTACATTTTCAAGACAACATTTATCAGTAAGGGTGACTTTCCTGTTCCCCAAACTGCTTTTGTATTTGCACAAGTTACGTTATTTAAATGACATAACCAGACAGATTCTTTCCTATGCAATTTTTAGAGAATTAATTTGACTTAATTTTCAGATGCATGCCTTCTATTAAGATTTAGATATCCTTATTGTAGCTCAAACATGCTTCGCTCCATTGAAGCCTGAACAAAATATGATAGTTGTTTTTTGTTTATCCAGATCATGGCTTGCCGACTCGGTCCGACTCGGACCGACTCGGGCATGCCGTACCGTATCTGGAAAAATCCGATACGTTGCGGATCACCCCCAGGATCGGCCGAGTCGGGCCGAGTCACAGTGAGAGAGAGAGGAGGGAGAGAGGGCCGAGTCGGATGCGACTCGGCCGTACTGTACCGGATCAGGAGGATCCCGATCAGGTACGACTCAGCGAGTCGGCAAACCTTGATCCAGATAACGGTTGTAGAATGCATGCTTATACCACTTGATGACACTAAAACAGACACACAACTATGATCATTTTTATGTAAATATGAGAAGATATGCGTGTGGGTCAGCATCTTTTATCATCTTTTCACGTCCAGAATCCCAACTTGCAACTTGCTGTATGAAGTGAAATCTCTCTCTAAACAGATGAAACATGGAAAATGGACCTAGTGAAAAGATGATTTGGCTTTAGAGTTTAAATGCAGAATAGACTTTAAGCTCCACAAAAGAAAACTCATGTCATCTATTTTGTGACTGTAGATTCCCCCATTTTTACCTGATCATACAATTTTTGTGCTTCTACTGAGAGCTAGGAGAACTAAATAATTCCCATTTCCCAGCACTGGAGCCTGCTTTTCTTCGTCTGATCGATGGCCCTCTTTCTCTATGTGAATAGTCAAGAGCACAAATGCAAGTTTTGGCAGAAACAAATAGATTCAAGCACAACAAGGCTTTCTTTTATATTCCATTGAATTCTGACATTACTATTCTAGCTTTCCAATGAAGTGATTACATACGTGATAGTTTGGTTGTTCATTTGAAGACATGGATATAAATACTGTGATTTTAGGGCATTTGGTTTAAAACCTTGTCCAGAGGAACAGTGCCCTGTCATCAGAAACACCCCCATTGAGAACACTACTGGAGAACGGATGGTGGAGGATGGCCAGGTAGATTTGTTTGCTTCTGCCAATTGCATAATAAAACCGAATTTAATGAAATTTGTATGAATTCACATTGACTTGCTTCTATGTTTTGATTGTAGATTAATGGTTCAGACGCTAGCCAATTAATGAATCATAGTATGGGACTTTTTCCTGATGGAGCACCATGGCCTGTAGCAAATGGGTAACGTAAAAATGATGGTGAAAATAGAACTGCATTCTCGAGAGCATGGAGTAGCAGAGACGCTCACGGATTATGCATCGATGTATAATGTAGGGACCATTTTCCAAGGCCACCATTGTTTGATTTGACATTTTCTTATCCCCCAACAAGGTGAATGTTTTCACACGTCTTCGGTCCTGGAGCTGTGCAATTTTAATCTTGCAGTGGCCAAACTTCTAGACATCTCTTCTTAAAGCTTTGCTCTTAATTTCGGGTTTACCATCAGGTCACGTGGAAGCTCCAAATCAATTTTCAATGGAGATGGACTATGAAGTGTGTTTTCTAATCTTTTGAGACATGCTGATCTCCTTTCAATGGAGATGGACTATGAAGTGTGTTTTCTAATCTTCCGAGACATGCTCTGATATCATGTTGAATCTATAAAACCGCAGTGTTGAGATACAAGGGTCCATGGGTCATAAGCACACGAATCACAATATATTTAATCAATACGGGACTATTGTCCAGGGGAACTATGCCCAAACACCAACATAAGATTTAGAGAAATCCCTTTTTATGTTTATAATGTTTTAATAATGGCCTCACTACTGCACAAGGTATTACTTTTTTTTGCGGATGACCAAGGGAAGAGCAGCCTTAGTAAAACCCCGAGCGATGCCACCCAGAGCCGAGCTAGAGAACCACCTGGGAGTGGATGCCATGGCGAAGGCACAACAACACTTGGCCGCAAAGAAGAATCGAATTCGTGACCTCGTTACAAACAAAATGTAGAATCGTTTAACCCACTCCTTGGGTCCTACAACATGTACAAATGAAATGTGGAACCATTTAATCCACTCCTCGGATCCTACAACATGAGTTATTAAATATCAACTTAGGTAAAAAAAATATATTATCGGATCTTGTTTATACTCAAAGACTCTTTATTGCTCCCCCCCTCCCCGATAAATTTGTCACTCTGTTACCACTGGCTCTCCTAGATGCTTTGCCTCACTTTGGTATCTATTTATCTCAGGGTTAGTTCTAAGTTAATTCCGGGATAAGTTTTTTTGTACTTTGATAAAGAGTTAGTGTTAATCGGTTTAGGTTAAGGACTAACCCAAGGTTATTCTTGGGTTTTGAAATCCACACCCAGAGCTGGGTTAACCTCCTATCCTCAATAAATGTTCAATTAAATATCTCTCTCTCTCATAATTAATGCTATTTCTCTCTCTCATTATTATCGGGTTAACCTACTATTTATCAAATCATACTAGATTAAAAGTAGGTTAGCCCACATCCTTACTCTCCGATTAATTACCCTCCTACCAAATTAAAAATAGGTTAACTCCGAGCTACTTTAATCGAGTTGAGTTAGCCCACCTTTAGTCTAACTCCATACCAAAGTGAGACTTTAAGTTTTAGGCCGAGTTTGGAAATGGGCTGGACTTCGGGTATTTTTTTTCTTT
This sequence comes from Amorphophallus konjac, assembly GCA_022559845.1. Lineage (NCBI taxonomy): Eukaryota > Viridiplantae > Streptophyta > Magnoliopsida > Alismatales > Araceae > Amorphophallus > Amorphophallus konjac. The sequence continues at coordinate 20,941,173 of CM040126.1, read as the reverse complement.
CAAAATCTCCAACTCCGTACAAGTATGAGAGAGGGAGTGACTTTGAATAAAAAAAATAAATGTGAAAATTTTGGCATATGGGTCAGAATGTAAAAGGGGTTAACATTCAAAATGATGAATTTGCCCTTCTTTATCGTTGTCTGTCTGTCCGTGTGTGATGGATAGTGACGTGAGAGTGCTATCATAGTTTGGTTGGGACATTTGTTAGGCTCGAATTTAAGGCTGCATTTGGCTGGGCTTTTACAGAGAGATTTTAATGATTAAAATCTCTGAAAAAATATACAGTTCAACCAAATGCAATCGAGGCTCTTGACTTACGTGTCACCATGAATTTTTTGAGGAGAGAGAAGTGTGACACATCCGGAGAGAGAGAGAGATGTCAACCTATCAAAATTCGCACAAGATGAGCTTTTTCATCGGGCGGATGTAGATTTTAAGAGTAAAAGATGATTTTATCCTTCTGCTCGCCCTTTTCACGTCGTTGCGACGGAAGGGTGATGCATGACAAATCCGATTCACCCCATCAAGATAAATCGAGCTCTCATGGGCATTTAATCGAGCATATATTATTTCACAAATCTGTGCTTACTAACTCAGTACAGATAGAATTATATGGGCATGAAAATTATGCATATAACAAAATTATGTAGGACTGATGCTCAGATTACTTGTAGGATGGGCTAAATCTGCAATTGCCCAATCAGGTACCTTGTGACTTCTGAATATCTTGCTGCTTGCCCAAATATTCTGACATCCCTCATGCCAGACTCTCACTTCGACGGAAGTGGATCATAAATGCCAGAAAATCTTGACAACAGTTGGTCTCTACAGGTCCCGTGAACTGGCATTGCAAACAAGAATTCGTTAACACATCTTCACAATTAAAATATTGATCAACAATAGCCCTTCCCGCGGCTGTGGCGGGAAGATCTGGGCTGTTCCAGGGTGACCCGGCGGCGATGGTGGATGAGCAGCTGCCGCAGAAGATGCCAGCGACGGGAAACGATGCTGTGGGAAGGCCAGTCAATGGCGTGAGAGAGGCATGCTCTGGCAGAGGGTGGCGGGGTTGGCGCTGTTGCGGTGGAGGGCCCGCTCACGGACGACGCGGCCGGTGGGGGCCTAGCAGCCACGGCGACTGCGGAGGACGCCGCGGACGGCGACGACGGCGGCTGGCCGGGACGGCGCCGGCCGTGGCTGGCGGCAGTGGCCGTGTGCGGCGACCGGTTGGAGCAGGTGCGGGAGAACCGGCGGGGAGGGCTCCTAATGTGGTGTGGTTCACCGTGAAGAAGAAGGGATGAGGAAGAGGAACAGTGCCCGGGGAAATGTTGACGCCGGAAAAAAAAACAAACCTATAGGAATAGTGGCTGGTGATTACAGTGGGGAGAAGAGATGTAATCACGGTGAAGAGATGGTGTTACGGGGGAGAAGAAAAAAGCTTGGAATCAAACTAAAAAGAAAGATTAGAATGGGGGGTTTGGCTTCCGCCAGAAAAAAGTCAGAAGAGTTTGGCCTCCGCCAGAAGAAGAAGAGGGGGTTTGGCTTCCGCCAGAGGAGATTACGGTGAGTAATCACACATAATTTTTTTTGCTAATCATCGTCTAACCCTAATTAGGACTAATTTGTCTTATTTATAGTAAAAACATAATTACAAATAGACCCAAAGTTCACTTTACTTTAACACCTACAAGATCCTGACTATTAAAATAAACAAAAAGATATAACCGACTAAAATAAACTCTGACTAAAACATCCATAAACTAACTACAAAAATATAAGAAAATAGTAAAATAATCTTCCGACTGGACGTCTGCGACGCTTCCACATAAATTAAAATTATTCTCCAGGAATTCGACGACTCACTCCGCATCAATCTCCCCTGGTTCAAAAAAATTCGACCTCGAATTTTGAAATGCCGAAGGAGCAATGCATTGAATAGAGAATCACATAGTGCATGTAACATCAATGAATTCACGGGGATCTTCAAATCAATAAATTGGCGGCGCCTCTGAATATGTGTTTTAACACTGCACCATATCATGTCAAAATCATTCTGAGCCATACAACATTTCATATCAGCAATAACAAGAGAACATGAACCATGTGGATCTATGGTGACTGAGGATGAATATAACTCAAACACGATCTCTGAATGAATATCAAATGATGGGTGCCACTCTACTAAATCACATGCAGAATGAAATGTAGGAACCACCACTGAAGATGACTCATGTGCAGTAGGCACCTCAAACACAATATCTGAAATCAAATCTAATCCAGACTGAATAAATAGCTCGTGATCCCACGAATCAAGAATCGGTTTCTGAATTGAATTCATATCAGAATGAAAATGACTATCTTCAAATATAGACTCACAAATCATAGGCAATCCAGACTGCAAGAACATGTCATGATCCCAAGAATCAATAACCTGTGAAGTAGCATCCTGACTATCTGTAACCTCTGCCGGAGATAAAATAATCTCTGAGGCCTGATCAATCACAGGGAGCTGTGCCTCATTTAATTCTGCTTTTGACTGACATTCAGAAACTTCATGCACATGGTTTATTTGTGGGTGAGATAATAATAGATTATGAAAAGTAAATTCACTCGTCACGGTATCATGTCTCAAAATACAAGTTCTTCTTTCTGAATCAATAACATCACTTCTTTCTTCTAACCACTTTCTTCCTAAAATAATGAATGACTCAGCCATTGACCCAATGTCACACCAAGCTCCATCATCATACGTGATTGTTTTGAATTTCTTACAGAACTCCACAAATACACGGTCACCCTCAATAACAATTTCTCCTGTCTTGGAAAGTGACTTAACAATGTCAGGTGAAATCCAATTCCTATCTTCCGACTCATGTAAATCAATTTCTGTTCGTTGTCCATTAGGTAAATATGCATTAAAAATAATCGGAAGAGGAAGCATACCGATTATAAAAAAGTAGGACCTCAACTTATAAAAATAAGTTGATTCCCTTAAGCTCTGATACCAAATCTGATGTAGGACAAATCCGGTTCACCCCATCAAGATAAATCGAGCTCTCATGGGCATTTAATCGAGCATATAATATTTCACAAATATGTGCTTACTAACTCAATACAGATAGAATTATATGGGCATGAAAATTATGCATATAACAAAATTATGCAGCACTGATGCTCAGATTACTTGTAGGATGGGCTAAATCTGCAATTGCCCAATCAGGTACCTTGTGGCTTCTGAATATCTTGCTGCTTGCCCAAATATTCTGACATCCCTCATGCCAGACTCTCACTTTGACGGAAGTGGATCATAAATGCCAAAAAATCTTGACAACAGTTGGTCTCTACAGGTCCTGTGAACTGGCATTGCAAACAAGAATTCGTTAACACATCTTCACATTTAAAATATTGATCAACAATAGCCCTTCCAGCGGCTGTGGCGGGAAGGTCTGGGCTGTTCCAGGGTGACCCGGCGGCGATGGTGGATGAGCAGCGGCCGCAGAAGATGCCGGCGACGGGAAACGATGCTGTGGGAAGGCCAGTCAACGGCGTGAGAGAGGCCTGCTCTGGCAGAGGGTGGCGGGGTTGGCGCTGTTGCGGCGGAGGACCCGCTCGCGGACGACGCGGCCGGTGGGGGCCTAGCAGCCACGCTGTAATGTCCCGGATCTTTCGGATCCTTCGTTATGGGTCCCGGATCTAGTTTGTCAGGGTGTTTGACCCTGTTGTGTCCGAAATTTTATTTCGGACATCTTTCGTGTTCGGATTGGCGCGATCCGGAGTCGTTTCGGAGGTCCGGAGTGTGTCTGCGGCTTTTCCGTGCGCGTTTTCTGATTTCCGCGTACGGGTTTCGGCGAATCCTTCGGAACCCTGTAGCGGGTGAACTGGGTCGTTCACCAGCCCGCGAGTGGTACCGTTGCGATCAGCGCGTCGAGACGGTCGAGGAGGTGTATTTTTCTATTTTTCGGGATTTTTCCGATTTTTTGGATGTTATATATATATCAATTCTTTTTCTTTTCCTTTTTACCTTTTTCTTTTCTTCTTCTTCCTCCTTCCTTCAACCGTGAGAGCTCCCCCCTCCCCCGCGGCCGATCTTCTCCTCCCCGGGCGACCGAGACGCGGCCCCCCTCACTCCGACAACGGCGTGGCAGCGGCGGCGGCGGCAAGGCGGTCCCGGTGGCGTGCTTTTCGCGGCGAGAGGCGGGGCGTTCGTGGGAGTAAAAGCTTCATCCTTGATTTCGGCGGTGATTCGGTAGATTTCGAGCTTCCTTGAGGTAGGGGGACGAATCCTTACCCTCTTTCTAGCATTCCCCGTGATTTCTAGGCCGTGGAGAGGCCGAGAGGGGCTAGATTCATGCCGGGAGGGTTATTTCCATGTTTGGGGTTTGAGCGCCGGATCCGTCGATTCGTGAGGTTTTTAATCGATTTGGGGGTCCTAGATGCATGCTAGGGTGTTGTGGGGTGATTCCCCATTGTTTTTCCTTCACCAGGAGTGGTGAATGGGCGTGGATCTACGTTTTTGGGCGTGTTTCGCGAAACCGGGCTCGGCCCGTTGTCGCGCTATAGTCCAGTGGCGCGTTCTTGATGAACGCGCCATGTCGTCCGAGCGTGTCCGTCTGAGAAGACGAACAGTAAGGCGGTGGGGAACGCGCCTGGTTCGGATAGCGCGATGTCCAGATCGCGCTACCCAAAACTAGCGCGTTCAGGTGTGAACGCGCTGGCTTTGGGCGGCGCGACATGGAAGATCGCGCTAGCCTTAGCTAGCGCGTTCTTCGGTGTCGCGCTAGGGATACCTAGCGCGACCATCCCCTCCCCCGAACCGTATTTTTGCGGGTAGCGTGACCTCCGGTTGGGTGAGTTGCGGACCCGGTTGTGGCGTGTGGCCCTAGGGATGCCGTGGGCACCCAGTGAGAGCCACAGGGGGGCCCGGGGTTCCCCGGAGAGTCAGTTACCTCGGTAGGGGTGCCGCGTGACTTGAGGGATGGTTGGACCTCATGCGTGTCCCCGGCATCTATGCCTATCGTATGATCATCGTGAGTCTGTGTTAGTGTTGGTCGGTGGTTTCCGTGGGTTAGTCCTTACTTCCAGTGACCTGTCCACTAGTCGTAGCTTTCTGCGCACGCGTGTGCGGACCCACCTGGGAGTGGTGGAGAGCGAGACCCAGTGTGACGCGGTTTTTAGGCTGGTTACCGTAGGGCCCTTTGCCTTTGCCACCAGAGTCCTGTGGGGGGGAAAACCAGCTAGAGGACCCGACCTAGAGCAGATGGTCTGTGTGTGCACACGTAGTTGGGGGCTTAGGGCACGTACTGACGAGTGCGACCCCAGCTAGTCCTTGTTGTGGTACTTGTTGCGTGTCTGAGCCTCACGCCCGGGGCGTTGTAGCTAGACACTTGTGACGCGGTGTAAGACGTCAGGGGACGCATCCGGTCGTTCTTCTTGTGGATGGTGCTCCTGTTCACTGGCAGGCGTGGACTCGTGTTTTGTTGGACCGAGGTTCCGTACTACGGTACCGTTAGAGCAGACGACTTTTTCGTTTATTTACTTTAGCTTGTCGGTTCTACCGTACTCTCGCTTGGTAGGGTTGTCTTCTTCTTCCTCGTTTTCCGTGCGAGGTGGGGATTCGCGGGATCCCTACTGGGCCAATGAGATGAGGCTCACCCCTGCTCTTCAGGTGAGGCGGGGTCGGCGGGAGGCGCGGCCGAGTTTCAGCGTGGGTCTTCCAGCCAGGGTTAGTTGCCAGTCTGCCAGTGCCGGGGGATGCCCCGCGTAGTTGTACTCCGGGGGATGCCCCGTGTTGTTGTACGCCGGGGGATGCCCCGTGTAGTTGTACTTTTCCTGTTGACTGTACTTTCTTTGGACATGAGACACTGTGGACCTTGTAGCAGTTTGATTTATTTATTATTATGTGCATTTCCTTTTGATTATTGTGCTATCTCTGTGGACGTTGCAGCTTCTCTTATACCCCACACCACTCCTTTCTACCCTTCCGAGTCTTCGGGCTCGTGGGTTGGCGGGCCGAGATTCGAGATGCGCCGGTTCCTTTCCGGTACTCGGATCCTCGGGTCGTCACAGCTGGTATCAGAGCGAGGTTGTGGAGGTATATCGGAACTTGGAACGAATTGCAGTGGTCCATAAGGTCCATGAATGTCCCGTACAGTCGGCGACTGGCTTAGGGTCGTGTGTTTTATTGATTTCTGATGCTTTTCTTGATGCCAGGTGTGTTATGGCGCCACGGAGGAGGACTCGTGCCCAGCAGGGAGAGTCTAGTGGTGGTCCAGAGGAGCAGAGCAGGGCTTCGATTTCTGAGGGTGTATCTAGAGATGCGAGAGCTCCAGGGATGGACGATTTCTTCCGAGGCATGTTTGAGTATGTGTTTCAGCAGCGGTAGGGAGGTCAGCAGCAGGGAGGTCATCAGCAGCAGGGTGGCGAGGCTGGTGAGGATCAGGTTCGAGGTGGTCGCGGTCGTGTGCTGAAGGAGTTTTTGCTGTATCAGCCTCCTTCTTTTGGTGGGCAGTCGGATCCTGAGGTGGCCAGAGAGTGGCTGGATGATGTGCAGCGGATTTTCAGTGCGATGGAGTGCCCCGAGGAGGAGCAGGTGGCGCTGGCCACTCATCGTCTTCAGGGATCGGCCCGTACTTGGTGGGCATCGGAGTGGGGTTCAGTGTTCCGATCTCGTCCTCTTCGGCAGATTGCGTGGCAGGAGTTCGTCACGGCTTTCGAGTGAGCCTTCTGTCCGTCCTTTGTCAGGTCGCAGAGGTTGCGAGAATTCATGGAGCTGACTCAAGGTGACATGACGGTGATGGAGTACCGTGCCAGGTTTATCGAGTTGGGCCGTTATGCTCCTCATATCATGGCGGACGAGGAGGTGAAGACCGATCAGTTTGTTAGTGGTCTGAGGCTAGAGTTGAGGCATCATCTTCTTGCGTCGGGTTTGACCAGTTTGGATGCGGCATGTAAGGCAGCAGCGGCGCTGGAGAGAGATTTGCAGAAGGTTCGAGGGCAGAGCAGTGCTAGTCAGGTGCAGGCAGATTTCAGCCAGCCGACAGGGATGCAGCAGCAGAGTACCGCCCAGCTCTCAGCAGGTGGATCAGTGGCGACACAGACTGCGGCTCCGGCGCCAGGTTCATCCTTCAAGTCGAAGCTTAAGAAGTTGCTTAAGGAAGCTGGTTTTAGCAAGAGGCGTCAGGATCGTAAGGAGTCGGGGCAGGAGTCGTTGGGCAGTGTTCAGCAGCCTGCGGCTTTTCAGCGTCAGGGTTTGATGACTGATTCGCGAGATGGCTGTCCCAGGTGCGGTGGTTCTCATCCAGGCAGACCGTGTTCGGCGCCCGTAGTTTGCTTCAGGTGCGACCAGCCAGGGCACATGGCACGTGACTGTCCGCAGAGACCGCGCCAGCCGCACGAGTTCCAGCAGCAGCAGCAGTTTCGGCCCCAGCAGTCGTCAGCACAGCCGCAGCAGTACCAGCAGCAGGGACAGTTCCCTCAGTTGGCACGGTCAGCTACTATGGGTGGGCAGAGATCCCGAGGTAGAGTGACTCATCTGACCAGGGCGGAGGCTGAGGCATCGCATTTGGTGGAAGGTACTCTCTCGATTTTGGGTTGTGCGGCTCGTGTTTTGTTCGATTCAGGTGCTTCTCATTCGTTCATCTCGGAGGTTTTCGCTCAGAGCGTGGAGGACCCGGTGACCGAGGTGTCCTGTGACTTGGCGGTAGAGTTGCCTACCGGTGACTTCATGATCACCCCGTACTGCTTTGAGAAGGTACCTGTGTGGGTGGAAGGGCGGAACTTGCCGGTTAGACTCTACGCGTTACCGCTTCAGGACTTCGATGTGATTTTGGGCATGGATTGGCTCGAGGCCCATCATGCCTTGGTGGATTGTGGCTCGAAGAAGGTCTACTTCCGACAGCCCCGTGGACCCACCTTCTATTTTCAAGGTATTCGGTCTTCCTCTTCCCGCTTGCTTATTTCGGCTTTCCGTGCGCATCGTTTGCTCGATGCAGGTTGTCAGGGTTTTCTCGCATCCGTGGTTTTGATCGAGCGGCAGGGCCCTGGGGTAGAGGACATTCCTGTCGTGTGCGAGTTTCCTGATGTTTTCCCCGAGGAGCTACCAGGGATGCCACCGCAGCGAGAGATTGATTTCGTGATTGAGGCGGTGCCGGGTACGGCGCCTATGTCGAAGGCCCCTTATCGGATGGCGCCTGCTGAGTTGCGAGAGCTGAAGGCGCAGTTGCAGGAGTTGCTGGCCAAGGGGTATATTTGTCCTAGCTATTCCCCGTGGGGTGCGCTGGTATTGTTTGTGAAGAAGAAGGATGGTAGTTTGAGGCTGTGCATCGACTACCATCAGTTAAACCAGGTGACTGTCAAGAACAGGTATCTGTTGCCGCGGATTGATGACTTGTTCGATCAGCTTCAGTCGGCCCAGGTGTTTTCGAGGATCGATTTGAGATCGGGTTATTACCAGCTGCGGATCCGAGAGTCAGACGTGGAGAAGACGGCGTTCCGATCGAGGTATGGGCATTATGAGTTCTTGGTGATGCCGTTCGGGCTCACCAATGCCCCCGCAGCATTCATGGACTTGATGCATAGGGTGTTTCGTCCGTACTTGGACCAGTTTGTGGTCGTGTTTGTGGACGATATCCTCGTGTATTCGCGGTCTGCTGAGGAGCATGTACAGCATTTGAGAGCGGTATTGCAGACCCTGCGCGATCACCAGTTGTATGCCAAGTACAGCAAGTGCGAGTTCTGGCTCCGAGAGGTGCACTTTCTGGGACATGTTATTTCTGGTGATGGTGTTTCCGTGGACCCGGCCAAGGTCGAGGCGGTGGTGCAGTGGCCGAGGCCGAGTTCTGTCACGGAGATTCGGAGTTTCTTGGGGCTTGCAGGTTATTATCGGCGGTTTATTCATGATTTCTCTCGTATTGCAGCCCCGATGACCAGGCTTACGCGGAAAGAGGTGCAGTTCGTCTGGACGGAGGAGTGTGAGCGGAGCTTCATGGAGCTGAAGAGATTGCTTACCACTGCTCCGATTTTGGTGTTGCCATCTGGCTCGGGTGGTTTCGTGGTGTGTACAGATGCTTCCGGGGTAGGCCTCGGTGCTGTGTTGATGTAGCATGGGAGAGTCGTGGCGTATGCGTCGCGGCAGTTGAAGCCACATGAGGCGAACTACCCTACTCATGATCTTGAGTTGGCAGCGGTGATCTTCGCTCTGAAGATTTGGAGGCATTATTTGTACGGCGAGCGGTTTGAGCTCTTCACTGATCATCAGAGTTTGAGGTATGTGTTCACGCAGAAGGACCTTAACCTCAGACAGAGGAGATGGATGGAGTACATGAAGGACTATGACGTTACTCTGTCTTATCAGCCTGGCAGGATGAACGTCGTGGCTGATGCTCTGAGCAGGAGGGTAACGGTCAGTCAGATGTTGTTGAGGGAGTGGAAGCTTTGGGAGCAGGTCCCGGCCATGACTTTTAGGCTCAAGGTCCCGCAGGACCAGGGTTTGGCTGTCCTTGCGAGTCTGACTGTCACGCCCGCGGTGCGTCGACAGGTGACTGAGGCCCAGCGAGCGGACCCCGAGCTACCCCGTATTTTGTCGATGGCCGAGGTGGAGTTGGGCGAGGATGGAGCTGTGAGGTTCAGAGGTAGATTGTATGTGCCAGCCGAGGGGCAGGTACGGCGTACGGTTTTACGTGAGGCTCATGGGAGTCGGTACGCCGTGCACCCCGGATCGGCTAAGATGTACCAGAACTTGAAGAGGCAGTTTTGGTGGCCTGGCATGAAGAGAGATGTTGCGGAATTTGTGGCCAGGTGTTTGACCTGTCAGCAGGTGAAGGCTGAGCACCAGCGACCAGGAGGCACACTTCAGCCCTTGGATGTTCCTGCCTGGAAGTGGGACCATGTGACCACTGATTTTGTGGTTGGATTACCGAGGACGTCCAGTGGGGAGGATAGTATCTGGTTGCTAGTGGATAGATTGACGAAGACGGCGCGATTGCTGCCGGTCAAAGTCAGTTGGAGCGTGCAGCGTTTGGCTCGGTTGTATGTGGAGCGGATCGTCCCGTTGCATGGAGTTCCTATCTCCATTGTATCGGATCGTGACCCCCGTTTCACTTCTGGATTCTGGAGGAGCTTCCAGAAGGCTCTAGGCACTGAGTTGGCATTCAGCTCGGCCTATCATCCTCAGTCGGACGGTCAGTCTGAGCGGACCATTCAGACTATGGAGGACATGATGCGAGCGTGTTGCTTGGAGTGGCAGGGGAGTTGGACCCACCACCTGCCATTAGTGGAGTTTGCCTACAACAACAGCTACCATTCGAGCATCGGTATGGCTCCCTATGAAGCGTTATATGGGCGACCTTGTCGGACTCCGCTTGATTGGTTCGAGGTGGGCGAGCGTGCCTTGACCGGACCAGATTTGGTGCAGCAGTGTGTTGAGGTGGTGCATCTCGTTCGGCAGAAGATGTTGGCAGCTCAGAGCCGGCAGAAGAGTTATGCCGATCGGAGGAGGCGACCCCTCAGCTTTGCTGTGGGAGATCGAGTTTTCTTGAGAGTGTCTCCCATGAAGGGCGTGATGCGCTTCGGTAGGCGTGGGAAGCTGAGTCCCTGCTACATTGGTCCCTTTCCCATCGTTGAGCGCATTGGGGAAGTTGCTTATCGGTTGCAGCTACCTCCGGAGCTTTCCGCCGTGCATGATGTGTTCCACGTGTCGATGCTTCGGAAGTATATGCCCGATGACTCTCATGTTCTCGAGGATGCCGTTTGGCCTGATGTGACCCCAGATCTGTCCCTTCCGGAGTTTCCTGTTCGCATTGAGGATTGGCGAGAGCAGCGCCTGCGGAACAAGGTTATTCCTCTGGTTAAGGTGGTCTGGCAGCGTCATTCTGGCGGCGAGGCATCTTGGGAGCGCGAGGATGAGATGCGGGAGTCGTATCCTTATTTGTTTGTGTGAGTCTTTCCCCCGTCCTTATGCCTTGTCCTTGAATTTCGAGGACGAAATTCGTTTAAGGGGGGAGGGCTGTAATGTCCCGGATCTTTCGGATCCTTCGTTATGGGTCCCGGATCTAGTTTGTCAGGGTGTTTGACCCTGTTGTGTCCGAAATTTTATTTCGGACATCTTTCGTGTTCGGATTGGCGCGATCCGGAGTCGTTTCGGAGGCCCGGAGTGTGTCCGCGGCTTTTCCGTGCGCGTTTTCTGATTTCCGCGTACGGGTTTCGGCGAATCCTTTGGAACCCTGTAGCGGGTGAACTGGGTCGTTCACCAGCCCGCGAGTGGTACCGTTGCGATCAGCGCGTCGAGACGGTCGAGGAGGTGTATTTTTCTATTTTTCGAGATTTTTCCGATTTTTCGGATTATATATATATATCAATTCTTTTTCTTTTCCTTTTTACCTTTTTCTTTTCTTCTTCTTCCTCCTTCCTTCAACCATGAGAGCTCCCCCCTCCCCCGCGGCCGATCTTCTCCTCCCCGGGCGACCGAGACGCGGCCCCCCTCACTCCGACAACGGCGTGGCAACGGCGGCGGCGGCAAGGCGGTCCCGGTGGCGTGCTTTTCGCGGCGAGAGGCGGGGCGTTCGTGGGAGTAAAAGCTTCATCCTTGATTTCGACGGTGATTCGGTGGATTTCGAGCTTCCTTGAGGTGGGGGGACGAATCCTTACCCTCTTTCTAGCATTCCCCGTGATTTCTAGGCCGTGGAGAGGCCGAGAGGGGCTAGATTCATGCCGGGAGGGTTATTTCCATGTTTGGGGTTTGAGCGCCGGATCCGTCGATTCGTGAGATTTTTAATCGATTTGGGGGTCCTAGATGCATGCTAGGGTGTTGTGGGGTGATTCCCCATTGTTTTCCCTTCACCAGGAGTGGTGAATGTGCGTGGATCTACGTTTTTGGGCGTGTTTCGCGAAACCGGGCTCGGCCCGTTGTCGCGCTATAGTCCAGTGGCGCGTTCTTGATGAACGCGCCATGTCGTCCGAGCGTGTCCGTCTGAGAATTTCTCCTGTCTTGGAAAGTGACTTAACAATGTCAGGTGAAATCCAATTCCTATCTTCCGACTCATGTAAATCAATTTCTGTTCGTTGTCCATTAGGTAAATATACAGTAAAAATATTCGGAAGAGAAAGCATACCGATTACAAAAAAGTAGGACCTCAACTTATAAAAATAAGTTGATTCCCTTAAGCTTTGATACCAAATCTGATGCAGGACAAATCCGATTCACCCCATCAAGATAAATCGAGCTCTCATGGGCATTTAATCGAGCATATAATATTTCACAAATATGTGCTTACTAACTCAATACAGATAGAATTATATGGGCATGAAAATTATGCATATAACAAAATTATGCAGGACTGATGCTCAGATTACTTGTAGGATGGGCAAAATCTGCAATTGCCCAATCAGGTACCTTGTGGCTTCTGAATATCTTGCTGCTTGCCCAAATATTCTGACATCCCTCATGCCAGACTCTTACTTCGACGGAAGTGGATCATAAATGTAATATCCCGGACCTTTCGGATCCTTCTTTGTGGGTCTCGGATCTGATTTTCGGAGTGTCCAGCTCCGTTATGTCCGAAATTTCGTTTCGGACATCTTTCGTGTTCGGATCGGCGCGATCCGGAGTCGTTTCGGAGGCCCGGAGACGTTCCGCGGCTTTTCCGCGCTTGTTTTCCGATTTCCGGTGTGTGTTTCGGCTTTTTCTTCGGAAGCTCGCTGAGGGCGAACAGGGCGGTTCACCCGGGCACGAGTGGTACCGTTGCGATCGGTGCGTTCCGAGGATTCCGGAAATGTATTTTTCTATTTTTTGATATTTTTTTGAAAATTCAGATTTTCTATAAAGCTCTAATTCCTTTTCTTTTTCTTTTTCTTTTCTCCTTTCTCTTTCTTCTTCTTCCTCTTCCTCCGTTTCTTCCCACCGTGACACCCTCCTCTCTCCCTCTCTCCCATTCGGACGCGGTGAACCCCCCTCCGGCTTCGGACGGCGGCGGGGCGACGGCACGGACGTGTGGGCGGCGGCGAGGCGATCTCGTGGGCGTGCGGCAAGCGTGGGAAGCGTGGGGAGTTCATGAAGTTTAAAGCGTTCTTCGCGATCCGTGGTTGATTCGGCGGAGCATTCGCTCCATTGAGGTAGGGTGACGTTCCTTAACCTCATGCCGATCTTTTTCGCGATTTATAGGCTGCGGGGAGGCCGAGAGGGGATCATTTGAGCGTTTTTGGGTTTTTCCATGATTTGGGGAGAGCTCGCCCGATCTATGGATTTGATGCATGATTTCGTGTTTTGATGGCTTAGAATCATGCTAGGGGTCCCCAGGGGTCTTCCCCTTTGTTTTCCCCCTCTCCTGTGGAGGCATGGGGGCGTGGTTGGAATTTTTGGGCGTTTTTACCATTTTCGGCCGCGGACTGAGAACGTGCTATACTCCAATAGCGCGTTCTTGGAGGTCGCACTGTCCCGACCGAGCGCGTTCATCGGAGAAGATGAACAGGAGGCGGTTCCTGTCGCGCTATGGGGTCCTAGCGCGATCAGCCTTGTTGCGCTAGGCATCCCTAGCGCGATCTGTCGTGTCGCGCTAGCCGGCCCTAGCGCGATGTCCCTTGTCGCGCTAGGGGGCCCTAGCGCGTTCTTCCCTGTCGCGCTAGGTGTCCCTAGCGCGATCTGGCTGTTGTTGGGTGTTCCCCCTGGGCCGTGTGTGCGTCCCGGGCACCCCGTGGAGTTCCGTGACCGTGTTTTTTGTATCCGGAGGTTCCGTTTGCCTTGGTCATGAGTTTGGCCGTGGGCAGTGCGTCTGTTTTTCTCCGACCGTGGCCCCGTTTGACGGAGCTAGTGCGTGGGGTGATTCCCACACGTTGTCGGACTCGGACGTCGTTTTCCGTTGACTCGAGAGTCTACTCCTTCAGTGACCCTCCACTAGTCGTAGCCCACCAGTACGAGGTGCTGGTCTCACCTGGGAGTGGTGTACGGGCACCCACCTTTCGAGACGGTTTGTGGACCGGTTACCGTAGGCCCCTCGTCGGTAGCCAGAGTCCGGCTACGGGGGAAAACCGGTCAGAGGACCAGACCTAGTGACGCGTGGTCTGTGTGTGCACACGTGGTTGGGGGCAGTTGGACCCACGTCGACGGGCGTGACCCCAGCTAGTTACTTGTTGTGAGTTACTTGTACGGTGTCTACGCCTCGGGTAGGACCTACCACGTCAGGCGGTTCGCCTGCGGTGCGGTGTAAGACGTCAGGGGACGCTACCGGCTGTGCTTCTAGTGGGTGGTACTCCTGTCGAGTACGGAGTGTCAGACTGTCAGTCATGTGTTTCCCACCTTCGGGTTTTGGCGATTCGACCGTTGGTTTCGGTCTTTTCGTACCGTGGCACGTGTGTCGGTTTGCGTGCCGTAGGGTCTAGTTCTGTAGAGTACATGGCTTTCCTTTCCGAGGTACTCTCCTACCGCTAGTGAAGTGGTTTCTTGTTTTACGAGGTAGGGTTCGAGTGATCCCTACTGAGTCTTGTTCCGAGACTCATTCACTGCGTGTTTTCACCGTGTTTCAGGTGAGACGCCACCTTCGGGGAGCGCGTCAGGAGCGCAGCGTGGTGCGGGTGCCCAGAGGTAGTGCCAGAGGTCAAAGCCGGGGTATGCCCCGTGTAACTGTACTTTTCTTTCTTGTCACTGTACTAGTCGTGGACTACTATTACTGTTGTTGTTATTTCTATTGTGGACCATGAAAAATGTTAATTTATTTCCTGCTTAATGTTATAACTGTTTAATTTCTGCAATTATCTGTGATGCTTGTGTAGTTTCCACACCATCCTTTTAACCCTTCCGAGTCTTCGGGCTCGTGGGTGGCGGTACGAGTCTCGGGTTATCGGGCTTTCCCGGTAATCGGATTCTCGGGTTGTTACAGCTTGTATCAGAGCGCGGTTGTGGAATTACATGAGAATCATAGGTAATTATAGTGGTCCACTAGTCCACAGCGATGATGTACAGGTGACGCTGGCATTGGGCACCGCGTGCTTTCTTTTCTGACATTACCGTTTTCGTGTTTTCTGTCTTGTGCTTCAGGAGCGAGTATGGCGCCGAGGAGGAGTTCTCGCTCTCAGCAGGGGCAGTCGGCTGGAGGTCAGGAGATCCAGCAGGGGGTCCAGAGGGACCAGGAGGAGCATAGCAGAGTTCCGCGGGCTACCGAGGCCGCGGATGCTATGAGAGTTCCGGGGGCCGAGGATTTCTTCCGTGGCATGTACCATCTCATGTCTCAGCAGTTCGGCGGAGAGACTGGTGAGGGCTCGTCAGCCAGGGGTGGGCCAGGCCGAGCGGTGAGAGACTTCATGCAGTTCCATCCACCTTACTTTAGCGGCCAGGCAGACCCTGATGCGGCTCGTGATTGGCTCGATGAGATGGAGCGGGTGTTCAGTTCCGCGAGGAGTGCTGCCGAGGATAGAGTGGTGTTGGCCTACAACCAGTTGCAGGGTACGGCTCGGAGGTGGTGGTCTTCCGAGTAGAAGACGTCCTTTCAGCTTCGTCCACTTGAGCAGATTGAGTGGGATGACTTCGTCAGTGCTTTCGAGCGTACGTACTGTCCAGATGTTGTTGCTACGCAGCGGATGCGGGAGTTTCTGGAGCTGGTGCAGGGTGACATGTCCGTGTTGCAGTACAGGGCCCGATTTGTTGAGCTGGGTCGGTACGCACCTCACATCATGGAGCATGAGAGGGTGAGGACCACGCAGTTTGTACAGGGCTTGAGGCTGGTGCTGAGGCACCATTTGATCACGAATGGGGCCACTGATCTAGAGACGGCGTCTCGTGTTACGATTTCCTTGGAAATGGATATGCAGAGGACTCGAGGACCGATCAGCCAGGGGCAGTCCTTGTCAGGTCGCAGCCAGCAGTCGGCTACCCAGCAACAGGGTTCCTTCCAGCATGCGTCGGGTGGTTCGGGAGTACCGGCATCGGCAGCTTCGGTGGCAGGATCTGCGTCCTTCGGCTCGAAGGTCAAGAAGTTCTTGAAGAAGAGTTTCCGGAAGAAGCACAAGGATCAAGGTCAGGCTTCATCGGGCAGTGTGCAGCAGCCGATTCCTTTGCAGCGTCAGGGATCAGTGGGTGGATCGCGAGGACCTTGTCCACGGTGTGGTGGTACCCACCCAGGCAGGCAGTGCACGGCGCCGATTATCTGTTTTCGATGTGACCAGCCAGGGCACATGGCGCGAGACTATCCTCAGAGACCGCCGCAGCAGCAGGTTCCCCAGCAGCAGAGGCAGCAGCAGCAGCAGCAGGGACAGTATCCGCCACTACCCAGGTCAGCTAGTGTGGGAGGCAGGCAGAGGGCTCGGGGCCAGATCACGCACTTGACCAGGGCAGAGGCAGTGGCGTCGCAGCTCGTGGAAGGTACCGTTCAGATTTTAGGTTGTGCGGCTCGGGTTTTGTTCGATTCTGGCGCGTCTCATTCGTTTATTTCGGAGGATTTTGCGTCGAGCGTCGAGGAGCTGGTGACCCAATTGTCCTGTGATTTGGCAGTGGAGTTGCCTTCGGGTGACTTTATGGTCACTCCGTATTGCTTCGACCAGGTTCCGGTGTGGATCGATGGGCGGAGTATGCCAGGCAGGTTGTATGCGTTGCAGCTTCGGGATTTCGACGTGATTCTAGGCATGGATTGACTCGAGACTCATGGAGCGGTGGTGAATTGTGGAATGAAGAGGGTCTACTTCCATCATCCGAGCAAGAGGACCTTCTATTTCCAAGGTATCCGTTCCGCCTCTTCTCGATTCCTTATCTCTGCTATTCGAGCCCGTCGATTGCTTGATTCTGGTTGTCGAGATTTTCTCGTGTCCGTGGTTGTGTCGGACCGGATGGAGCCGGATGTCGAGGACATTGCGGTGGTGTGCGAGTTTCCCGACGTTTTTCCCGAGGAGTTGCCTGGATTACCTCCCCAGCGGGAGATCGATTTCGTAATCGAGGTTGTGCATGGTACGGGACCTTTGGCGAAGGCTCCCTACCGTATGGCCCCCGCTGAGTTGAGAGAGTTGAGGGCGCAGTTGCAGGAACTGTTGGCCAAGGGGTACATTCGTCCGAGTTTTTCTCCTTGGGGTGCGCCCGTGTTGTTTGTGAAGAAGAAGGACGGTAGTCTGCGGTTGTGCATTGACTATCGGCAGCTGAATGACGTGACCATTAAGAACAAGTATCCGCTACCGCGGATTGATGATTTGTTCGACCAGCTGCAGTCTGCGCGAGTGTTCTCGCGGATTGATTTGCGGTCCGGTTACTATCAGCTGAGAATTCGCGAGTCCGATGTGGAGAAGACTGCATTCAGTACGAGGTACGGGCATTATGAGTTCTTGGTGATGCCGTTTGGGCTCACCAATGCCCCTGCAGCCTTCATGGACTTGATGCAGAGGGTGTTTCATCCATATTTGGACCAGTTCGTGGTCATCTTTGTGGACGACATCCTTGTTTATTCGCTGTCTGCTGAGGAGCATGCGTACCATTTGGGTGTGGTGCTGCAGACGTTGCGAGATCACCAGTTGTACGCGAAGCTCAGTAAGTGCGAGTTTTGGCTCAGCGAGGTGCACTTTCTGGGGCACGTGATTTCTGGTGATGGCATTTCCGTGGACCCCGCCAAGGTCGAGGCAGTGATGCAGTGGTCGAGACCGAGGTCGGTGACGGAGATCCGGAGTTTCTTGGGGCTTGCGGGATATTATCGCCGGTTTATCCAGGATTTTTCCCGCATTGCGACCCCGATGACTAGACTCACGCGGAAGGACGTGCCTTTCGTTTGGTCCGAGGAGTGTGAGCAGAGCTTCATAGAACTGAAGAGATTGCTCACCTCAGCTCCGGTGTTGGTTTTACCTTCTGGATCGGGAGGTTTTGTGGTGTGTACAGATGCTTCCAGCATTGGATTGGGTGCTGTTTTGATGCAGCATGGTAGAGTGGTGGCTTATGCATCTCGGCAGCTAAAGCCCCATGAGGAGAACTACCCTACCCATGACCTTGAGTTGGCGGCGGTGATCTTCACGCTGAAGATCTGGAGGCATTATCTGTACGGTGAGAAATTCGAGGTATTCACAGACCATCAGAGTTTGAGGTACGTGTTCTCGCAGAAGGACCTGAACCTCAGACAAAGGCGTTGGATGGAGTTCATGAAGGACTATGACTTCACCATGTCTTATCAGCCGGGCAGGATGAATGTCGTCGCCGATGCCTTGAGTCGGAAGGTCGTGATTAGTACCTTGATGTTGAGGAAGTGGAGGCTCTAGGAACAGGTGCCCGAGGTATCTTTCAGGCTCAAGATTCCCCAAGAGCCAGGGTTGGCAGTGCTTGCGAGTCTGACTGTCACTCCTGCTATCCGTCGTCAGGTGACAGAGGCTCAGCATGCGGACCCTGAGTTGCCCCGGATTCTGGCGATGGCTGATGTGGAACTTGGCGAGGACGGTGCTGCGAGGTTTCGTGGCAGGCTGTACGTCCCAGCGGAGGAGCAGGTTCGTCGTGCGGTGTTACGCGAGGCTCATGGGAGCAGGTACACTGTGCACCCGGGTGCGACGAAGATGTATCGGAACTTGCGGAGGCAGTTCTGGTGGCCTGGCATGAAGAGAGATGTTACCGAATTTGTGGCCAGGTGCCTGATCTGTCAGCAGGTGAAGGCGGAGCATCAGCGACCAGGCGATACTCTCCAGCCCTTGGATGTTCCTGCTTGGAAGTGGGACCATGTGACCACGGATTTCGTGGTGGGATTGCCGAGGACCCCGAGTGGGCAGGACAGTATTTGGTTGCTGGTGGATCGGCTGACGAAGGTGACGCGGTTGTTATCGGTCAAGGTCAGCTGGAGCGTGTCTAAGTTGGCTCGTCTCTATGTGGAGCGGATCGTACCGTTGCATGGGATTCCCATTTCGATCATGTCGGATCGGGATCCGCGCTTCACTTCTGGATTCTGGAGGGGTTTCCAGCGAGCTCTTGGCACGGAGTTGACATTTAGCTCGGCGTATCATCCACAGTCAGATGGTCAGTCTGAGAGGACCATTCAGACTTTGGAGGACATGCTGAGATCCTGCTGCCTGGAGTGACAGGGGAGTTGGATTCATCACCTACCGTTGGTGGAGTTTGCCTATAACAACAGCTATCATTCGAGCATCGGCATGGCTCCCTATGAGGCTTTGTACAGGCGTCCGTGTAGGACTCCACTTGATTGGTTTGAGGTGGGTGAGCGTGTTTTGACGGGACCGGAGTTGGTGCAGCAATGTGTGGATGTTGTGCACCTGGTTCGTCAGAACATGTTGGCGGCCCAGAGTCGGCAGGAGAGCTATGCTGACCGTAGGAGGCAGCCCCTCGAGTTCGCCGTGGGCGATCATGTGTTCTTGAGAGTTTCTCCGATGAAGGGGGTGATGCGTTTTGGATGGTGTGGGAAGCTGAGTCCCCGCTATATTGGTCCTTTCGCGATTGTGGAGCGCATCGGTGAGGTTGCTTACCGGTTGCAGTTACCTCCTGAGTTGGCGTCGGTGCATGACGTGTTCCACGTCTCGATGTTGCGGAAGTATATGCCCGATGACTCTCATGTGCTCGAGTTTTCCGTTTGGCCTGAGGTGACTCCAGATCTTTCTCTCCCAGAGTTTTCCATCCGCGTGGAGGATAGGCGAGAGCAGCGCCTGCGGAACAAGGTCATCCCCTTGGTAAAGGTCGTGTGGCAGCGACACTCTGGTGGTGAGGCTTCGTGGGAACGTGAGGACGAGATGCGTCAGCAGTTCCCGTATCTGTTTGAGTGAGTCTTCCTCTTCTTTCCCCTTTGGTTGTTCTCAATTTCGAGGACGAAATTCCTTAAGGGGGGAGGGCTGTAATATCCCGGACCTTTCGGATCCTTCTTTGTGGGTCCCGGATCTGGTTTTCAGAGTGTCCGGCTCTGTTGTGTCTGAAATTTCGTTTCGGACATCTTTCGTGTTTGGATCGGCGCGATCCGGAGTCGTTTCGGAGGCCCGGAGGCGTTCCGCGACTTTTCCGCGCGTGTTTTTCGATTTCCGGTGTGTGTTTCGGCTTTTTCTTCGGAAGCTCGCTGCGGGCGAACCGGGCGGTTCACCCGGGCACGAGTGGTACCGTTGCGATCGGTGCGTTCCGAGGATTCCGGAAATGTATTTTTCTATTTTTTGATATTTTTTCAAAAATTTGGATTTTCTATAAAGCCCTAATTCCTTTCCTTTTTCTTTTCTCATTTCTCTTTCTTCTTCTTCCTCTTCCTCCGTTTCTTCCCACCGTGACACCCTCCTCTCTCCCTCTCTCCCATTCGGACGCGGTGAACCCCCCTCCGGCTTCGGACGGCGGTGGGGCGACGGCGCGGACGTGTGGGCGGCGGCGAGGCGATCTCGTGGGCGTGCGGCAAGCGTGGGAAGCGTGGGGAGTTCGTGAAGTTTAAAGCGTTCTTCGCGATCCGTGGTTGATTCGGTGGAGCATTCGCTCCATTGAGGTAGGGTGACGTTCCTTAACCTCATGCCGATCTTTTTCGCGATTTATAGGCCGCGGGGAGGCCGAGAGGGGATCGTTTGAGCGTTTTTAGATTTTTCCATGATTTGGGGAGAGCTCGCCCGATCTATGGATTTGATGCATGATTTCGTGTTTTGATGGCTTAGAATCATGCTTGGGGTCCCCAGGGGTCTTCCCCTTTGTTTTCCCCCTCTCCTGTGGAGGCATGGGGGCGTGGTTGGAATTTTTGGGCGTTTTTACCGTTTTCGGCCGCGGACTGAGAACGCGCTATACTCCAGTAGCGCGTTCTTGGAGGTCGCGCTGCCCCGACCGAGCGCGTTCATCGGAGAAGATGAACATGAGGCGGTTCCTGTCGCGCTATGGGGTCCTAGCGCGATCAGCCTTGTTGCGCTAGGCATCCCTAGCGCGATCTGTCGTGTCGCGCTAGCCGGCCCTAGCGCGATGTCCCTTGTCGCGCTAGGGGGCCCTAGCGCGTTCTTCCCTGTCGCGCTAGGTGTCCCTAGCACGATCTGGCTGTTGTTGGGTGTTCCCCTTGGGCCGTGTGTGCGTCCCGGGCACCCCGTGGAGTTCCGTGACCGTGTTTTTTGTATCCGGAGGTTCCGTTTGCCTTGGTCATAGTTTGGCCGTGGACAGTGCGTCTGTTTTTCTCCCACCGTGGCCCCGTTTGACGGAGCTAGTGCGTGGGGTGATTCCCACACGTTGTCGGACTCGGACGTCATTTTCCGTTGACTCGAGAGTCTACTCCTTCAGTGACCCTCTACTAGTCGTAGCCCACCAGTACGAGGTGCTGGTCTCACCTGGGAGTGGTGTACGGGCACCCACCTTTCGAGACAGTTTGTGAACCGGTTACCGTAGGCCCCTCGTCGGTAGCCAGAGTCCGGCTACGGGGGAAAACCGGTCAGAGGACCAGACCTAGTGACGCGTGGTCTGTGTGTGCACACGTGGTTGGGGGCGGTTGGACCCACGTCGACGGGCGTGACCCCAGCTAGTTACTTGTTGTGAGTTACTTGTACGGTGTCTGCGCCTCGGGTAGGACCTACCACGTCAGGCGGTTCGCCTGCGGTGCGGTGTAAGACGTCAGGGGACGCTACCGGCTGTGCTTCTAGTGGGTGGTACTCCTGTCGAGTACGGAGTGTCAGACTGTCAGTCATGTGTTTCCCACCTTCGGGTTTTGGCGGTTCGACCGTTGGTTTCGGTCTTTTCGTACCGTGGCACGTGTGTCGGTTTGCGTGCCGTAGGGTCTAGTTCTGTAGAGTACATGGCTTTCCTTTCCGAGGTACTCTCCTACCGCTAGTGAAGTGGTTTCTTGTTTTACGAGGTAGGGTTCGAGTGATCCCTACTGAGTCTTGTTCCGAGACTCATTCCCTGCGTGTTTTCACCATGTTTCAGGTGAGACGCCACCTGTAGATTCCTTTAAAATCCACTTAAACAAAGAAATATTAGGGATAATGGAATAAAGCATGAAATAGCACGAGGTGCTAAGGGGAATTTGTGATCGCCAGAGACGCGAGGCCTCAAAAGATAATCAATAACAAATAGGGAGGATGATCGCGAAAAATACCTCAAAAGTGCAGGGATGTGAGTGCTTCTTTCTCTTCAAATCGGCCGGCCGATGAAGAGAGTTCTTCAATTAATTACCCTTGCAAAAAAAAAAAAGACACAAACACCAATAAAGAATATGAATTAGAAATATGGTGAGTGTAGCATCAATTCATAAATAAAGATGAGCATGAAAGTTGTGCAAGAACACACCTTGTGGGTGTTGGCCCTTAAACCCCTATGCAATGAGGGTGTGGGGAATATGATGATGAATGCAAAATAGAATAAAAATAAGAGGAAAGAGTGCAAGAGTTGCACTAAGGGGAGATACTCAACGTGGTTGAGTAGAAATCAAAAGAATGATGATGTGTATGTATGCGTATGATGAAAATAAAAACAAAAGAGATAAGGGGGAAAATAAGAAAAATCTGTTTGTGCTCCTTGGCTCGAGTACTCGATGGGGAGAAAGCCTTTCAAAAGGATGCAGCTTTAATTCATAAAGAAGCCCTCCTTAGCCAAAACACCAACAACCCTTCGGTTCCTGTAAAAGAAGAAAGCAACAGAAGAAAAGGAAAGAAGCAGGAGATAGAAGAAGAAGAAGAAGAACAATATAACGGAGGGAAGAGTAAAAACAGAAGAGAAGAAAAAAAAATCAAACAGAAGAATAAACCGAAGAAGAAGAAGAACGGAGGAAGACCTTCGGAACCTCCTCAACAGAGCCAAAGAGGCTCTATTAATAGGGTTAAAATCAATAGATAGAAAGATAAGAACGGGCAAGAGCCCAAGGGGGAAAGGATTAATCTGGGCAAGAGCCCAAATCTAGCAGGGACTCTCTGGGGAAAGGCTGCGAAGCCAGAAGATGAAACACGCCCTTGGTCAGGGCGTCAATTGTTGAATTGACGACCTGCCATAGGGCGTTTCTCAAAACACGCCCTGCACAAGGGCGTTTCTTTCAAAACCAATTTTAGAAATAAAAACTCCCCATATTTAAAAAAATGTAAAACACGCCTCAATCAAAGCCACTTTAAAAAAACGCGCCCCTGGGAAGGGCGTTAATTTCAAGAGCTCAAATGGGGAAGTCGGTCAAACCAAAAGAATTGACGCCCTCAGGTGTGGGCGTCCTTTCTCAAAGAAACGTCCTAGATCAGGTCGTGTTTTATAAAAACACGCCCTTCCCAAGGTCGTGAATTTTAAAAAATGAAATAAATGTCCAGAAAATCCAGAAAAATCTAAAAAAATCCAGAAAAATCTAGAAAAATCCAGAAAAAACCAAAAAAATAGAAAAAGAGGAGGAAAAGTGAAAAATCTAAGAAAAGTGGGAACAACCACTCAAACGCAGCTAATTTGAGGGTCAAATTAGGGCATTACAAGGTAATATGAGATGTACTCATAGTAACGTCAATTTTGGCGTGTCAACAGCTGCCCCGCCTTGGCGTCTGCTTTGCAAGGGAGCAGAGCAAACTGAAAAGTAGATGCCAATGTGTGATGAGACACGCAATCAACATCACTTGATGAGAATGAAATCAAAAGCTCGAGATGAAGCAATCTCGGAAAATTCACTGAAATCAACGATGTTTGGATAAAAAGGGGGAATGTGCACGCGGTGCACGAAGGAGATAAAAAATGATCGACTTCCAGCGCGGTGGAAGTACCTCAGGTCACAAACCTGTAAGTTTCACCATTGGGGAGCGGTTACCAGCCAGTGGACGTGCTGCAGCCAAGGTGGATCAAGGGAAAGTGTTGAAATAAGATGATAGAAATCCAAACAGGGAGTTTTCGAGAAAAGACCCAAAACAGTGATAAAACGAACTGAGGACTCAATTCGGCATGGAATATCTCATATCTGGAAACATTAAGATCAATTCAACTCTCAACATCAGCTTATCAGAATGATTTTCCAACAGTTGATTCAAAGTCCTACATGAATGCATGCTGGGCTAAAGGGAAAATAACAAATGAAAATATAATATAATCAAGGATAATATTGTTAAACTGCCCAGACTGGGTCAAGAAACCAATTCTGCGAGCTGATACTAAGCCGAAGCCCGTTTATCCACGCACCAACTCGTAAAAAAAGGAACCATCGTCCCCAGTCTCGGACGGCTCAACGGCCTATCCGTATGACTGAGATGCCTCTGGAATCGTCATCGTTTTTGATGAAGGGGAACTCAAATTCCAGATTTACCAAAGCCACAAGGTCCTTGATATAATCTAGTAGCATATGTAACGTATAGTAAAATGCATACAGGAGATGGTGGGGCAATGAGCATGGGAACTGAGAACTGAGCTGCAAGCACCGTGGGGCTTGGATGATGATGCCCAGTCGGTGGGACCAAGAGCTTCTTATCCTGCGCTCAAAAATTCATCAGTCAAGATATAAAAGATAACAAGCAATGAATAAGGCATTTAAGCGTAGCAAGCATAGCATGAATCAAAGCATCAATAGCATGTCACAACATAGTAACCATTATGAGTTGAATCATGATATTGCAAAGCATCATTGTTTGTTATTTTGTCATGAGGATGCCAACTTGCCTAATCAAGATTTGGAGTTGAATGATCAAGATCTGATAATGCCCATCGGCAGAATTGAACAAGAGAAATTAGTAGGAGTTGATTGAAAGATCTGGAGATAAATAATCAGAATGATAATCAGGAGATATAACCAAAATGATATAAGGAGGTGATAACCAAAAATGCCCAGGTGGCATGTCATGAGAATATCGGGAGAATCAATAGATTGATAGCAATGAGTGAGATAGGACTCATCCCGTGCTCTTGGTCCTTGTAAAGCTGTTCCTGTAAAACACCATCAGAAAATACAATGCAATTTTATGGAGTTTTTTTTTTGAAATATGCAAATTTTTATGTGGTTTTTGAAAATATACTCGAATTTTTATGAATTTTGAAAAATATGCAAATTTTTATGGGTTTTGAAAAATATTTCAATTTTTATGAATTTGGAAAGATATTCAAATTCTATAGATTTTGGACAAGAAATATTCAATTTTTGTTTGATTTTGGGTTAGACATTGCTAAAGCAGCATCGAAGGGTGTCTTAAACCACTGGCTAGGGGTCCTCGTTCCTTCCCCTTTTGCTAAAAATTACCCAAAGCTGGGCGTGCATTGAAGGTGGCGCCCTATAACCGACTGCCCTTGATCAACGGTATCCCTACCAAGGCCATACCTGAGAAATGTTCGGTCTTGGAGGGAGAAGAGAAGAATAATTGGAGATAAGCTTTATGCAGGATGGGAGATATCGGGACTTGAATTCTTCCAAGGTGTTCCCCTCAAAGAGGTAGTCTGTTGTGCCGGGGCTTTATGCCTTTGATTTTTAGACCCTTGACATGCATACGACCAGGATTTTCCCTGCGGGGACTTTGCCACTCTTGACATGCCATAATTCACAATCTTGCTTTTATCGAAATTCTGACTTGATTTTCATAATAGCCCTTTTGGCGAGATGTATATCATGAAATTCATATTTAGTTTGGGTCAAGACTGCCCCTATTTGAGACTCCTCTCGTATTGGGGATTACCAAGGTTGGTCATCTCATCCGTCAACCTCTTGCCCCTGCACGTGGCCGAGTAAAGAAGAGAAAAAGACTTTCAGATATGGCATGGCATGGCCAAGGTAGCAACGGTGTTTAACCAAAGGAGCCGGCTAAGGACGCCGTGAAGTGTGTGAGGTGCCCAGCTAAGGGTTACTCTTAACAAGCAGGGAGAGAATGTTGAATTCCCAGCGCGGGGTTCTTATTAACCAAGGTGCTGCATAAGCAAGCCTAAAGACTCTTTTTGGAATATTTGAATTAAACAAAAGCCTAAGACGAAGGTCTAAAACACCACTTTTAATCTTGTTAAGAAGCACTTTATTTTGAAAATCCTGCGTGAATTAATGAGATAATGATATCATGAAATGAGTACTTACGCCAATATGTTACCTTGCAACCTTTGTTGAAGCAGCTATCAGAGGCGAGGTTGATCAACGTGGGGTAGTCCTCTTTGGCAGATAAAAAGATTGGAAGCAAAGGGTTTGAAAGTGGCTTAACAAGAAGGAGTGGTGCCAAGACCAGACTCAGACGAATAAGGAAAAAAGAGAAGAGAGGCGAGGGCTAGAACTCCCTCACTAAGGTGTGGAGACCCTGATCACATGGAACAGTCTACAGAAGAAGCGGAGAATTAGAAGGAGGAGTGAGGACTAAAGCCTCGAAAGCAATGGGAGAAAGGGCAGATGCCCAAGGCAGTGGATGTGGAAGAAGTTGGGTCGGACCCAGAATCAGGAGGAATTAGAAGAAGAAATTGATAGATGGAAAGAGGCGGATCCGGAGGGTCCGGAGGTGGAGGAGAATCGTGAGAGGAGAAACCATCCGGAGGCTCCGGAGGGATAGAGTATCGAGGGACGCGATGCCCTGAGAAGAAATTTGAAAAAGCGTGATGAAAAAGGAAGAAGAGAACGAAGGAGGTGATGTCTTGGAAGAACAGAAAGATGAACTGGAAGAAAGATGGATGGTCCGGAGGTTCCGTAGGGAGAAAATGGAAGGGGTGCGATGCCCGAGAGATAAGTCCGGAGGTTCCGGAGGAAGAAAATGGAAAGGGGCGCGATGCCCGAGGGAAAGGTATGAAAGATCCGAGACTCCGGAAGAATAAAGTGGAAAGGGGCGTGATGCCCTGGGGGAAAGTCCGGAGGTTCCGGAGGGATGAAATCAGGAGGGAGAAGATGGAAAGGGACGTCGTGCCCGGGGAAAAGATAGAGAGAATCAGATGAAGAATCCGAGGTTCCGAGGGATGAAATCAGGAAGGAGAAGATGGAAAGGGGCGTCGTGCCCAAAGGGAAAGTCCGGAGGTTCCGGAGGAATAGAATCAGAAAGGGCGAGATGCCCAAAGAGGAGGGATAAAATTCCTGGAGGTTCCAGGGAAATAGCAGAAAAGGGGACGCGATGCCCCAAGGAGAGTGGACAAAAAGATGAATATGAATAAGATGGGAAATGCGGAATATCCGGCGGTACCGGAAGGCGGGGAAGATACGGGTTTGGAAACCCGTGAAGCAGGAGGTGCAAATGCATGCAATGGGATGGATGCGATGAATGCAATGAATGCGCGAATGTAATGGGATGCAAAGAATATGGAGAATATGAAGGGCGAGAGGATGAGATCCTCCTCCTAACCCTGGGAATGGCCCATGAAGAAAAAGTGATAGAGATGGATGAATAGAAAGTGGAACAAATAAGGGATGGCCCCATAGCATTAAGATAACTGTCCCTCCATGGCAGTGAAAGTGTATGAGAAATAGCCCCTGCCGAAGCTTCAATGGTGAATGTCAACTCCCTTGGAGAGTGCAAAGTAATGGTGTGAGGGAGTTGGAAAGTTGGGCTCGGAATCATTATGTTGCCCAAAGATTCAAAATTGGGAAATTGGAACAAAGGGTGCCCTGCCCGACCCTTACACAGCATTAATGCTTGGCATGACGGTGACTTGGCTTCTTCGACCGTGCTTGGCACAATAACCCGGATTGGCATCCGGAAAATGAATTCTTGAATCTTGAATGGCGCGGCCAAATCCTTGCTGCCCGGCTCTTGATCGTCCTCGGCACCTGTGCTTGTAGAAGGCCCCCCATTCCGAGTAGTAAGGGGAGGTGAGGCGGAGGCGGAAGGCTCCATGAATGGTGGAGGCATGATGGAAAGTGTAGGCAAATGGGTGAGCGTAAGCGGAGGTTCAAACACGTCGAGTTTCTCCCTTTGCTCGGAAGCAGTTGGGATTGGCTCGGGTGCAAAAAGGGGTGGATCCTGCTCAGGATTAGCCATGGGTAAGGGTAAAGGGTTAAATGGTGGAATAGGCAAAGTGGGTTTTAAAGGGATAATGGAAGGCCGAGGTGGCGGTAATGGGAGGTTAATTGGGGAAGGTTCAATGGTGGGTTCGATGGAGGCCAATGGTGTGGAGGTAAATGGCTTAACGGGTGGAGGTTTAATAGTGGAAGGCTTGGGGGAGGCCAGTGTTGCGGAGGTTAATGGTGTAACTGGAGGAGGTGTAATGTATGCGGTGTCAAGGATAGGAGGAGACTTACAATGTGCCGGTGTGGGTGATTGAAGTATCGACCCATCATCGTAACTCCAATTAGTCTCATAAATAGGGGTTGGATCAGGGATGGTTTCATCCTGAGCAGGAGGTTTATCAAATGATAGTGGAGGAAGCGGGAAATTAAGAAAACTCGGAAGGGGTGCCTGCGGAGCTTCATCATATACTGCCTCGGATTCTTCGAATGCCGGCTCTTGCTCACTTGAACCGCCGATGCCGTAATCATCCCTCCTGTCTTTCCATTCTCTCTCCATCTTTGTAATCTCGTCCAAAGCGGTATGGAGAGGATTGACTGGAGTAGGAGGAGCCGTGACCCTCTTTATTTGTTCCTCCATCAAAGTAATCTTATCAAGCAGAGATTGTTGGAGGGGTGTGACTTGAACAACCGAGGGCTGGCAGGGCCTTGAAGGAGGAGGGGCCGCATAAAAAGGCCGTGGAGGGGAGTTGACGAGATGACCCGTAAAAGAACCCGGACGGGCCGGATTGCAAGGAGTAAATGGGCCTCGGGGCCGTGATGGAGGAGGAATAGAAGGAGGCGGGTGTCGGACCACCCGAGGAGGAGTGTGAATAGAAGGGGATGGGTAATGGGCTACACGATTAGGAATATGAATAGAAGAGGGAGGTGGGTGATGGCCCCCCTGTGTAGGATTGTGAATAGAAGAGGGAGGTGGGTGATGGGCCACCCGTGTAGGATTGAAAGGGGGAGATGAAGGAGATGCACCCTCAACAGCGGCCTTAAGGGCTTGGATCTGTTGAGGGGTGAGATGATCTAATGCATGAATGAGTTGAGAAACTTTCCCATC
The DNA here is from genome assembly GCA_022559845.1 of Amorphophallus konjac. NCBI lineage: Eukaryota > Viridiplantae > Streptophyta > Magnoliopsida > Alismatales > Araceae > Amorphophallus > Amorphophallus konjac. The sequence goes on along the minus strand of CM040126.1, from coordinate 20,912,343 downwards.
ATTAGGACGAGGCGGTCCCGAAGGAGTAGTGGCTCGAACTTGAGTAGGGGATCATGAAGATGGACATTGCCCGTGGGTCGGGCATGGCCATAAGAATGAGGACGTGGTCCTTGAAAGTGTGGTGAGATGATGAACATGTTGAATTTGAGGGGAATAAGATGTGCTAGGTTGATCACCCTCATGAATATTAATTGAATTGAACATGTTATTTTTCCTATCAAGGTAAGCCATCATGCAATCAAAATAATGTGCAAACAATTGCAAAGAAACACACCCAAGTTGAATGGTTACCTTGATTTTTATGTTCGAACCTTGGTGAATTAATGAATTTATGCAAATTGATATGATTCACACAAGGGGAGGAGCCTAGTTTCAATATGATTTAACTCCAATGCCAACTAGGAACACTCTCTCACCACGTTTAGGCCAACTAATTCGGGACTTCAAAGGGTACAACCTGCCCGGCGTCCGTGAGGGAATCCACGGGTGCGGGGACTTACGGAGGCTTGGAAAAGGGATTTCCAGTCCAAAGAGACGGAATGCTCAATGGAGGGTCGTCCCGATTCCAAGAGGGTGTGTGGAATCCTAGTGAGGAGAGAGGAGGTCTCCCAAACCAATGCAAATGAATGAATGCAATAGGGGAAATCAGGCCAACCACAATAATATGATCAATCAACAAAGATAAGCATGAAATATCATGAAAAACCACAGCCGGGAGGGTTCTGGAAACCCACAGTAAAAACACGCCCTGGCAGGGGGCGCTACTAACAAAAGACACGACCGTGTGACTGTCGTGACTCAAAGCGAGGTGCCAGGGGCAGTAAAAACACGCCTTAGGGTGAGGCGCTATAAGGGGAAAGGACGCCCTTGACCGAGGGCGTCAAATCAAAAGAAACGCCTTGCTGGGAGGCGCTAATCAACAAAGAACCGCCCTGGCGTGAGGCGTTACCAAATAAAAGACGCCCTGGAGAGGGGCGTGAATTCACAAACAAGCAGGGTAATCACCACAACATAATCAATCAATGAATATGAATATGAGCATGGCATGAATCATGATGAAAAATCACGCGAGGAAGGGTTCTGCAAACCCACAGTAAAAGACGCCCTGAAAGGGGGCGCTATCCAGAAAAGAAACGACAGTGTTACTGTCGTGAATCACTGTGTGGGCCCACACGAGCAAGGTAAAAACACGCCCTGGTATGGGGCGCTACAAATCAAATGGACGCCTCTGGTCGAGGGCGTCAACTCTCAGGGGTACGCACGGCCAAATGAATAAAATGCCTTAGTGTGAGGCGTTACAATATAAAAAGGCGCCCTGGAGAAGGGCGTGAATTCACAGACAGCAATATAAAGCAGGAAAACCCGGAAATATGCTGGAAAACGCCCTGTCAGAGGGCGTAAAATATGAAGAAGACGCCCTGGGTTAGGGCGCTAAATCAAGAAAAACGCCTCTTCCAGAGGCGTGAATTCACTTTCTCCAGAAAAACTTCACGGCCAGCAGTATTAACAGGAACACTCACAACCCCAAGGCAATCAATATAAACAATAACATGCTCATCAATTTTTTATTTTTAAAAGGATAAGTGGAATCTCTAAAAAAAGAATCTAATCAAACTAGCCAAACACTAGTGGGGAATTGCAAAGCACAATGGAGGGTGCCCGAGGGGCACAAAGGAAAGGGTACCGTGGGTACTAAAGGGAAAGGGCACGCGAGGGTGCCAAAGGGGAAAGGGGTAATCAAAATAGAGAACAATAGGTGTCCCACCGTGATCGCCAATTTGTAGATCCTAATTAAAAATCCACTTAAGGAAAAATTAAGAATATGAATAAATAAGCATGCAACAGCACGAGGTGCTAAGGTGGAATAACGTGATCGCCAGAGACACGAGGCCTCAAAATATAATAATAAAAAGCATGGAGGGATCGCGAAAAATACCTTGAATGCGGGGATTGTGAGTGCTCCTTTCTCTTCTAGATCGGCCGGCCGATGAAGAGAGTTCTTCTTGATTTGATTACCCTCGCAAAAACAATCAACAAACACCAATAAAAGATTGAATTAGAAATATGGTGAGTGTAGCATCAATTCTTAATAAAAGGATGAGCATGGTAACATGTGAAAAAACACACCTTAAGGGTGGTTGCCCTTAAACCCCTATGCAAAGAGGGTGTGGGAGGTATGATGAATGCATGAAAATATGAATAAAAATTAAGGGGAAAGAGTGCATGAGTTGCACTTATGGGAGATCTCAATGATGGAGAGAAAAATCAATAAAACAATGAAATATGATGCATGCATGAATTAATGAAAATACAAGATGATGAAAAGGAGATGAGATAAAAATTCTTGTTTGTGGTTGGTGCTCCTTGGCTTGAATGCTCAATGGGGAGAAAGTTTCAAAAGGGATTGAAGAGGCGGAATCTCGCGCTGTGTCCTGAGCGGGCTGTAGATCACCAGAAGATGTTTCTGCAAGAGAAGGGAAATGTATCAGAGGGCCCAGGGGATCTCCCTGGGGGAAAACCCTCCGATGGCTAAGTCAGTAGAGCGATGGTGGAAGCGATAATGGGGGGAGGAGAGAGCTGATGCGCGAGAATCCTCTCCACCAAGGGTGAAGCGAATCGTGCTCAGGAGCTTAGGGTATGTGAATGGCTAGTTCATCTTACCATCTTCCGGAGGGTATCCCTGGCTTAAATAGTGCGTCGCCTTTTAAGAGTCCGGTGAGCTGAGGGCTTCCCGGCGGGAGTTACGTCTTCAGCGGGGGCTTTCATGACCGGATCGTGGGGGCGTTATCCCCTTGGAGTTCGGCAGCTCCCATGACTCTCCCGCTGGCGGAGGACTCTGACCGACCGCACCTGCAGATAATCAAGCGGTCTCACCGAGCTACGGGGATGCTGGCTCGTGTCCGAGCGATAGGCATGGCCCGACGAAGGTGGGGTCGGATAGGTCGACTGGAGCCTCTTTCTCTCGGTTGGAGAGTGGGCTTTAGACCGGACCTTCCATGCGACCTGATCGTTGTCTCGGGCCCTCCGAGCCTAGAAGGCCGCCGGGGAGAGTTGGTTCCTCGAGTCTTTGTTTATTGGACTTTTCTCCCGAAGTGGGCCCTGTGGGCTATCACTTGGGTGGGCTCGCCCGGTTGGACCTTGTAGGTCTTGTTGGGCTGCCTTTGTGGTGGGCTGCGGAAATCCCCCTCTCCACTTGTCCCCCTCCTACTCCCGAGCCAAGGAGGCTCGGATGAGTAGTTTTTCGAGGCTTTGGACCGGCGTGGCTCAGGTGGGTGGAATTCCGTTGGCGTTATGTAGCCGCTTATAGCGGTCGCCGAGGCCCGTAATGATGATCCTGACGGATTTGAAACGAAGGGGCCCCCCCTTTTTCTCGGAGCACGGAACGGCGCGCCGCCACCCTCAGGGGTTTATAGGGGGCGCTGTTCATCGTTCTAGGCTTCCAGGGTTTTAGGCTTTCCTTGCTTCTTGATGCGCCGTGAGAGCACAGCGGAGACGCGGAGCCTTGCGGCGGCGTTTGAAGAGTTGGCGAGGATAACCGCGGAGGCGGTCCGACAGCTTCCTTCTCCCCCGGAGTCTTCAAGCTCGTACGAGGGATCTTCTCCCGATCCGATGGCGGATCAGAGTCCGGAGCTTGTGCCCGTGAGGCGCGATCCCGTCCCCAACTGTAGCGAGTTGGGAGAAGCGGAGGTGCGGAGGCTGGAGCACCGTTTCCGTCTGCCTTTCCGCTATAGCTTTGCTGCTGCCACTCCATATGAGACGAGTCTGGACGACCGCGATGGGCACATTTGCACCTTTCTTTTGGCCTGGAAGAGTGGATTCCGGCTTCCTTTCGATCCTTACGTACTGCAGCTTCTCACTTTTTTCCGGTTGGCGCCTATCCAGTTGGTGGCCAACTCCTATCTTCTTCTTTCTGCCTTTGGGATCTTGTGCCATCAACGCGGCATCTTCCCGTCTCTGGACCTTTTCCACTTCTTCTTCGAGCTGAAGGCACATCCATCGGCTGGGAAAGGTTTTTACTTCATCCAGGCGCGAAGGAACAGGAGCTGCATCTCGCTCGCGGCGAAGGATTCTTCGCACAAGGGGTGGAAGACTCAATTCTTCTGGGTGAAGGCGGTGGCGACGGACGAGATCTGGAGATGCCGGACCTCGCCCAATTTTCACCCGAATCTGCCCCCTCGCCAGGAGGAGTTCCCTCCCCACGTGGAGCAGCAGGCTGCCCGTCTGCTGGAGAATCGCCAATCGACCGAGGAGCTGGTGACGCCGGAGAACATCGAACGGTGTCTTCTCTCGCGGTTGACGTCGTCAGGTAAGGCTCTTGAGGCTCTTCTTTTGGGGTGGTAACTCTTTTTCCTCCTCCTGACTGGGGCTTCTTCTTGTTGCAGATGTGAGGCGGGAGCCTCTAGAGGAGGCGGCCGAGGTTATCGATCTGGGAGAAGACTCGGCAGCCGACGAACCTGATGTCTCGGCGGGTCGCTCTCATGCCCGAGATAAGGGCAAGGGGGCGGCCCCCGAGGGGACTTCTCGATCGACCGGCCTGAAGCGCAAGGATCCCCTGGTGGGGAAATTGCGGGAGGCCGCGAAGGCTAGGAAGAGGGCCAGGAAAGCCGGTCTTCCTACCGCCGTCGGGGGCGACTCTGGCTCGGCGGCGCTCCCCTCTCGGGGGCAGGATGGGGCCGACCCTTCTGGGCTGGCTCTCCCATCTGCCGAGCGAGAGGGCGCCGAGGAGACCAGGGGCCCCGCAGAGGGAGGTGATGGGTCGGCTCTCCCCTCTGTAGGGACAGAAGGGGCCGATGCCGGCGTGGCCAGCGCTGGGACCGAGAGTTCGGTCGGAGCAGATGGGGGTGTGCCCGCGGGGGCGCCGCAACCCCAAGTGCCGGCAGTTTCTGGTGCCGTTGATCCCGCGGCGCCGATCGAGGGAGGGGGTTCGCCCGGGGAGGCGTTGCAACCCCAACCGACCGTGGTGCGCGGGGCGGTTAGTTTCGCCGCTACAATAGGGCCTTCTGGCGGGGTGCCCGGGGTGGAGCGGTCCCCTTTGCCGGAAGCTCTGGTCAGGCTTGGTGTCTCGGGTGATCTGTACCGGATCTGCCGGTCGATCGCCGATAGACGAGGGGAGGAGAAAAGCGCAGCACTCCTGCCGGGGTCCTTGACATCCTGATGGAGGGCGGCCTGGTCATAGCTCGGACAGCGGCCGTGATGGCAGAGGCGCACGCCCGGACGGAGGCGGAGCGGTCGAAGCTCGCCTGGACCCTTGGTGGATGCGAGGGGAAACTGGCCCGGCTCGAGGGGGAGCACGAGGGGCTTCGGCGGGAGTTCCTCACATTCAGGGAGTTGGCGCGGTCGAGCCGACGGGAAGCCGAGGTGCTGGCCGAGCAGCTGACAAGGGCCCAAGAATCGCTCGAGAGGAAGAGCAAACGTCTAGAAGACGAGCGTCAACGTCACATCGAGCTGGATAGCCTCTGGGAACTTGAGCGCAGCGAGCTGCAGGATCGGGCGGAGGACGCGGAGTGCCTTCGCGCTGAGGCTGAGGCGGACCGGGCCCGGGCGGAGGGTCGGATGACCGAGGCTGAGCGGAGGATGACCGAGCTGGAGGAGCGTCTGGCGAGGGCGGAAGAGCGTGCGGCCGAGGCGGAGCGGGCTCGGGACGGGCAGGTCGAGGAGGAGGCGATCGAGCGCTATAAAGGCTCGGAAGCTTACTCGGCCGACCTGATCGCAGCCGCCCTACCCTACTACGAGGTAGCGCTCGCCGGGGTGCTCGAAAGGGGTTCAGGCAGGGCTATCGCCGGGCGATGAGCTATGCTAATGAGCACCTGGCCGGAGGTGATTTTCCTTATGGCCAGCGTTATGACTCGGACGAGTCAGATTCCAGCTCCTCATCTTCGGCCGGGGAAGCACCGGAGGAGTCGCCCCCTGCGGGGTCACCAGCTCCGGAGGCCTCGGGAGGGCTCGCGACCGGGACAGTTCTCGCACAGGCGAGGTCAGTGTCCGGGCCGGCCGTCGCCGAGGGTACCGGGGGTGACGCGTCCCCTACTGCGGTTCCCGAGCTTCAAAGTGGGCCCGAGGCCTGATGTATTTTGTTTTATTTTGCCCCTTCCTCTTTTTGTTCGTCTTCCTGGTTGTAAGAGGCTTTTATGGGAGGTAATAAATAACTTACTTTATTTGATCGCTATCTTTGCTGTGATTCGGTTGGCGTATCGGGGCAGTTGGAAAGTACCGATATTTTTTGCGCCGTTTTCGCACGTCGATTCGGGAGACTTCTGGCGGGCGTCCTTCCGTATTACCATGCTTTGAAAGTCGAGGTGCTTCGCGAATCCCGCTAGGGCGGGGGGCAAGGATTTTGAGGTGACCTTCCCAGGGAGGTCCTGTAGCGTGTTTTCGAGGGGGGAGTCATTTAAGGCGCGTGGCCTCCCTTGGCCTATAAAAAGGACCGAAGGGTGCTCCTCTCTCTTAACACTTAGGACTTCCGCCGGCGGTCTGCTCTTATTCCCTCGTCTTCGCTTTGCGTTGCACCGCCGCGATCGGAGCATGGAGGACCCTTCAGAAGGTGATGTTGCAGACGACGGGGAGCGGCCGGTTCCAGCTGTCCTGGAAAATCGATCGGGTCCCACGGTCGCCGCGCGTGCATGAGACGGGTCCGACGGTCGTCGCGCGGATCGGGAGAGGGCTTCGACGTGCGGGGGCACGCCGTTTGCCTCCTCTTGGCTCCGGCGAGGCTTCCGGGCGGATGCCGAGATGGAGGGTGGACGGGGGAGTTAGGGATGCCGGCCGCCATTCCCCTCCGTGGGAGGGGAGGAGGCGGCTCCAGTCCCTTCCTCACCCCCGTCCGCCGCCTCTTTCTCTCTCTTTTGTTCTTCATTTCTTTCACTCTTCGGGGGCTGCTTGCTTTCTGTTCGCCTCCAAAGAGTTGGCAGTTTGGAAGAAAGGGGACCTTCGCGGCGTGCCCTTTTTCCAGGTTGTTGCCAACTTGGAAGGTAGCCTTCCTTGCGTGAAAGGTGGCCTTCTCCTCGCCGTCCCTCTGTCACCTTTGTCACGGACCACCCGAGCCAACTGGGTCGACCATCTCTTGTCCAAGCCAGTTTCTACGCGAGGCAGAGTCAGTGGCTGGATGCGAGAAGGTCAAGACCGGGTCGACCGGGCGATGGCCGTTTGCTGCGGTGCTAGATGGATTTTCACTTTTTGTTATGTAATGTATTGGCAGTTGCCTTTCTGATGTACCAATAGTTATCTTGAATGAATGCGAAAGATAAGGGGGTTTATTTTACCCAATTTGTTGATACAGTATTCAGAAATAAAATCTGCGTAGTGTGGTTGCGTTCCATGTCCGGGGAATGGGTTCCCCTTCCATTGTGGCTAACCTGTACGCACCTTTCCCGAGCGTCTCGATCACTCGGTAGGGGCCTTCCCAATTGGGGGATAGCTTGCCCGCCGCCTCTAGTGGTCGAGAGGCTTCTGCCTTCCTGAGGACGAAGTCCCCTGGTCGGAATTGTCTGCCTCGGACCTTGGCGTTGTAGTACCGAGTGAGGCGGCGCTGGTACTCCGTAGCTCGGACGTTCGCGATCTCTCGGAGTTCGTCTGCCAGGTCGAGGTTCTCGAGCAGCTTCTGCTCGTTTGCCTCGGCAAAAAGCTGATCACTCGGAGAGACGGATTGGCGATTTCCAATGGAACGACGGCTTCGGTGCCATATACCAGTTGAAAAGGGGTCTCACCGGTTGCCGTTCTGGGGGTCGTTCGGTGCGACCATAGTACGCTAGGCAGTTCCTCGAGCCAGCTACCCTTAGCCTTGCTGAGTCTGGTTTTTATGCCCTTCAAGATGGTCTTGTTGGCATTTTCAACCAGCCCGTTGGCCTGAGGGTGGGCGACCGAAGTGAAGTGGTTGCGGATATTTAGGTCGGCACATCTATCTCGGAAGTATCGAGAGTCGAATTGCCGCCCGTTATCGCTCACTATCACTCGGGGGATGCCGAAGCGACAAATGATCGATTTCCATACGAAACCCCAGACGACTGTCTCGGTGATCCTCGCTGTTGCTTCAGCCTCGATCCATTTGGTGAAGTAGTCGATGGCGACGATGATGAACTTCTTCTGGGATTGAGCCGTTGGGAATGGCCCAAGGATGTCGATCCCCCACCGAGCGAAAGGGTAGGGCTCGGTAAGGGTGACAAGTTCCGTGGCCGGCTGGTGGACCAAATGGTCGAACCGCTGGCAACGGTCGCAATGTTGTACGTAAGCCGTGCAGTCGCGCTGGAGGGTCGGCCACCAGTATCCTTGCCTTAGCAGGATTCTGGCCAGCGACCGACCTCCTGAATGTGCTCCGCACAGGCCTCGATGAATCTCCTCAATAGCTTGGCTCGCTTCGTCGAGGCCGAGGCACTTCAGAAGGGGCCCGGAGAACGATCTTCGGTAGAGGGCGTTGTCGAGGATGATGAAGCGCCGAGCTTGGTACTTCATCCGGCGGGCTTCTCGAGAGTCGGAGGGTTCCTGGGAGTCTCGTAGCCAGGATAGGTAGGGGGAGCGCCAGTCGTCGGGAGTGGCCGAGTCAATGGCGAGGAGCTCCGAGTCTATGCTCGGGCGCTCTAGCTCTTCTAGGAGGACCGATCGTGTACCTTCCGGGTCTAGGGAGGAGGCCAGTCGGGAGAGGGCGTCCGCCCGAGAGTTTTGCTCCCGAGCTATTCGGACTACCTCGAACTCCTCGAACTGCTGGGCCAGGCTCCGGACCAACTGGAGGTATTTGATCATAGGTGCCTCCCGAGCTTCGTAGTCGCCACTGACCTGGCTTGCGACCAGCTGGGAGTCGGTGTGGATCCTGACTCGCTCAGCCCCCAACCGTCGGGCCATGCGGGCTCCTGAGATAAGGGCCTCGTACTCGGAAGCATTGTTGGACGCCGAAAAGTTGAACTTTAGGGCGTACTACAACTCTATTCCTTCGGGGGACCTTAGGAGGATCCCTGCGCCGCTGCCGACCGAGTTGGACGATCCATCGACGAACAGTTCCCAGGTTGGCCCGGTTGCTGTCAGAGGCCTATCCTCGACCGGAACGGTGCTCTCGGCGATGAAGTCGGCGAGCGCTTGCCCCTTGATAGCTGATCGTGGCCGATACGAGATGTCGTATGCCCCGAGCATGATGGCCCATTTGACAAGTCACCCCGAGGCCTCGGGGTGGGCCAGAATCTTCTTCAGTGGCTCGCCGGTTAGCACAGGTGATGGGATGCCCCTTGAAGTAGGGTCGGAGGCGCTTTGCGGAGGTAACCAACGCTAGCACGAGTTTCTCGGTTGCGGGGTACCTCCGTTCGGCCTCGCCAAGCACCTTGCTGGTGTAGTAGATCGGCCTCTCGACTCCCGAGTCATTTCTGACTAGGACCGAGCTGACCGTTGATGGCGTCGCCGAGAGATAGAGCAGCAAAACCTCGCCCGCAACGGGCTTGGAAAGCACCGGGGGTGAAGCTAGGAGCTCTTTGAGCTCGGCGAACGCTGTCTGGCATTCCCCGTCCCATGCGAACGTAGCAGACGCTATTTTAGGCCCCCTCATTAGCTTGAAGAAGGGCAAGCATCGTTCGGCCGCACGGGACAGGAAACGACTGAGAGCGGCGACACGCCCCGTCAGACGCTGGACGTCTTTAATGCACGTGGGCGGGCGCATGTCCAGGATGGCCTGGACCTTGTCAGGGTTTGCTTCGATCCCCCGCTGAGTGACCAGGAAACCCAGGAACTTCCCGGATCTTACTCCAAAGGCACACTTGGCAGGGTTGAGCTTCATGCTGTACTTCATGAGGGTGCCGAAAGTCTCGGTCAGGTCGGTGAGGTGATCGTGAGCCCTCGGGGTCTTGACGAGCATGTCGTCGATGTAGGCTTCGACGTTCCGACCTAACTGTCCCTCGAACATATGGTTGACCAGTCGCTGGTCTGTGGCTCCAGCATTCTTCAATCCGAAAGGCATCCGGGTGTAGCAGTACACGCCGTAGTCGGTGATGAAGGCGGTCTTCTCGACATCTTCAGGGTTCATTCGGATCTGATGATAACCCGAATAGGCATCCAGGAAACTGAGTATCTCGTTGCCCGAGGTTGAGTCAACCAGTTGGTCGATGCTCGGTAGCGGATAGCAGTCCTTGGGGGTGGCCTTGTTCAGATCGGTGAAGTCTACGCACATTCGCCACTTGCCGGTGGTCTTCGGCACCAGGACGACGTTGGCTAGCCACGTTGGGTACAGGACCGATCTGAAAGACCAGTCTCTTGTCCCTTGGTGACCTGCGCCTTGATGATCGCCTGTTTCTCGGGCGCATGCTTCCTCCTCCGCTACTGTACGGGTCTCACGGTGGCATCGAGGTTAAGCTTGTGCATCACAGTTTCCTCTGGTATACAAGGGAGTTGATCGTCGGACCAAGCGAAGACCCGGACGTACCCAGAAAGAAACTCCTTGTATTGCTGCTGTTCCTTCGGTGGTAGGTCGGAACCGATCCTCACTCCAAGGGCCGGGTCGTCGTTCAGGAATACCGTTAATAATTCGCCACCGGGCTCGGCGGTCACGGTTTTTCCTTCGACTCCCCTGGGGCCCTTATCCTTCCCGTCCGGCCTTGAGGCTTCCACCGAGATATTGTAGCACCTTCTAGCCGTGGCCTGGTTACCTCGGACTTCCCCCAACCCGTTTTTGGTGGGAAACTTCATTTTTTGGTGATAGGTAGATGGTACGGCCTTTATTCGGCTGAGAATTTTTCGGCCGAAAATGGCGTTGTACGCTATCATACCTTTAATCACTATGAAGTCCACTATGACCGTAACGGTTTTGGGTGGGGTGCCGATAGTGACCGGCAGGCTTAGGGCTCCCTCGGGGTAGGTGGCCAGGCCATTAAATCCGCACAGGGGTGTTCGGATCGGGCGGAGCTTGGATGGGTCTTCCCCCATCTTGAGAAAACAGTCATAAGATAATACATCAGGGGCGCTCCCATTATCAACCAAAATCCTGTCTACATTGCAGTGATTTATCGTGGCCGAGATAACGAGGGCATCGTCATGCGGGGTGCTCAGCCCTTCCAGGTCTTGGTCGGAGAAGACTATGACCTGGGGCTTCATTGGCGGGCCTTTGGGGGGCTCTAAGGCTCGGCTGGCCCGCTCGGCATGACGCTTCCTTCCTCGGCTGGTGTCGCCTCTCGATGCCGCTCCTCCGGAGATGACGTTGATGTGGACCCCTCGGGGGGCGTTGTCGATCTCCTCTGCGGCATCTCGGTCTTCTTTGTGCCCGGTTGTGAACCGGGCTAGATGCCCCAGACGGATGAGGCGCTCGATCTCGTCCTGGAGCTGATGGCAATCTCCGGTGTGGTGCCCGTGGTCGCCGTGGAACAGGCAATGCCTGTCCCGCTTGCGGTTCTTCGACCTCATCGGCTCGGGCTGGCGGAGAAGTCCCGAGTCTTTGATGTCTTCGTAGATCTCGTAGACTGGTGCGGTCAAGGGGGTATACCGCTCGTACTTTCTCTTGCGCTCTCCTTCTCGATCGCGCTTCTTACTCGAGCCAGGATTTGGCTCGGAGGTCCGCTTTTTGTCCCCCTCCCGACCCGAGCCGGTTGTGTCTCGGCAGGCGCTGAGTACTTCTTCGCACTCGGCGTGGCGCAGTGCCAGAGTCACTAGCTCGGCAAGGGTCGAGGGAGGGTGGAGGACAAGCTCGCGGCGGAGATTCTCGTCCCGGGTGCCCCCGGTCAGTGCGGTTGTGGCTGAGGCCACATCCAGGCGGGGGATCCTAAGGGCTTCCGATTTAAATCGGTGGACGTAAGTCCGGAGCCTCTCCCCTTGCGCCTGTTTGAGAGCCAGGAGCCCCGCTACTGACCTTGGGGGGGCGCTACCGGCGAAGCTCTCCTTGAAAATTCGCCCGAATTGCCTGAAGTCTCGGATGGACCCCGGGGCGAGGGCTCGGAACCATGCCTGAGCGCCCTGGACCAGGTGGCCGCGAAGGCTCGGCATTTGATGGGATCCGGCGTTCCATGCAGGGTCACCAGGGCGTCGAAGCTGTCGTAGTGGTCGACTGGGTCGCCCTGGCCGTCGTAGAGCTTGAAGGTTGGGATGGAGGCTCTAGGAGAGACCTCTGCCTTCAAGATGTACTCGGAGAAAGGGGATTTCTCCTCGTCCTCCGGGAAAGAGGTCTTCTGCAGGGCGCGGAGAGCGCGCTCTTGCTCTGCGAACCGTCTTTCAAAATCTCGTAGCCGGAGGGACAGTTCCGGCTGTGGCCGCGCCGTGGGGCTGGGGGGGGGGCGTCGTGGCGATCTCCCAGAGCACTGGTGCCCGGGCGCGGCGGCCTCACCCCCTGCTTCCCTCTCCTCGGCGTGGAGGAAGCCTCTTGCTCCGCAGGCGGAGCTTGCGAGGGTCCTCCGACGTCGTTGCGGAGGAGCTGTCGGCCGCGGAGGGTGAAGCGGCCTCCGGCGGTGTGCTGCGTTGCACTCCTTCGAGGGGGACTTCCTGACGGGGCGCGGGACCTCGCGTCCCGGGCCGCCTGGGCCCTCATGAGCTCCACGAGGACGTCCATCTTCTCGTTGAGGGCTTGGAAGGCGTTGGCGCCACCGTCGAGGGGTGCCCCTGTCTCCGCCGGGGGGGGTGGTGGTCCGTTAGTGGGGACGCTGGCGTTGGAGGGGGGGCTCTGCGAGACCCAAGGGGGGACGCCTCCCGCCGCTGCCACAGCCTTACCTGCCCCGCCGGCGGATCTCCTCCCTGAGCTTCTTCTCACCATCTTGACTCTTCGTGCGTTTCCCACAGACGGCGCCAGATGAAGAGGCGGAATCTCGCGCTGTGTCCTGAGCGGGCTGTAGATCACCAGAAGATGTTTCTGCAAGAGAAGGGAAACGTATCAGAGGGCCCAGGGGATCTCCCTGGGGGAAAACCCTCGATGGCTAAGTCAGTAGAGCGATGGTGGAAGCGATAATGGGGGAGGAGAGAGCTGATGCGCGAGAATCCTCTCCACCAAGGGTGAAGCGAATCGTGCTCAGGAGCTTAGGGTATGTGAATGGCTAGTTCATCTTACCATCTTCCGGAGGGTATCCTTGGCTTAAATAGTGCGTCGCCTTTTAAGAGTCCGGTGAGCTGAGGGCTTCCCGGCGGGAGTTACGTCTTCAGCGGGGGCTTTCATGACCGGATCGTGGGGGCGTTATCCCCTTGGAGTTCGGCAGCTCCCATGACTCTCCCGCTGGCGGAGGACTCTGAACGGCCGCACCTGCAGATAATCAAGCGGTCTCACCGAGCTACGGGGATGCTGGCTCGTGTCCGAGCGATAGGCATGGCCCGGCGAAGGTGGGGTCGGATAGGTCGGCTGGAGCCTCTTTCTCTCGGTCGGAGAGTGGGCTTTAGACCGGACCTTCCATGCGACCTGACCGTTGTCTCGGGCCCTCCGAGCCTAGAAGGCCGCCGGGGAGAGTTGGTTCCTCGAGTCTTTATTTATTGGGCTTTTCTCCCGAAGTGGGCCCTGTGGGCTATCACTTGGGTGGGCTCGCCCGGTTGGACCTTGTAGGTCTTGTTGGGCTGCCTTTGTGGTGGGCTGCGGAAATCCCCCTCTCCAGGAGATACTCAACGTGGTTGAGTAGAAATCAAAAGAATGATGATGTGTATGTATGCGTATGATGAAAATAAAAACAAAAGAGATAAGGGGGAAAATAAGAAAAATCTGTTTGTGCTCCTTGGCTCGAGTACTCGATGGGGAGAAAGCCTTTCAAAAGGATGCATCTTTAATTCATAAAGAAGCCCTCCTTAGCCAAAACACCAACAGCCCTTCGGTTCCTGTAAAAGAAGAAAGCAACAGAAGAAAAGGAAAGAAGCAGGAGACAGAAGAAGAAGAAGAAGAACAATATAACGGAGGGAAGAGTAAAAACAGAAGAGAAGAAAAAAAAATCAAACAGAAGAATAAACCGAAGAAGAAGAAGAACGGAGGAAGACCTTCGGAACCTCCTCAACAGAGCCAAAGAGGCTCTATTAATAGGGTTAAAATCAATAGATAGAAAGATAAGAACGGGCAAGAGCCCAAGGGGGAAAGGATTAATCTGGGCAAGAGCCCAAATCAAGCAGGGACTCTCTGGGGAAAGGCTGCGAAGCCAGAAGATGAAACACGCCCTTGGTCAGGGCGTCAATTGTTGAATTGACGACCTGCCAGAGGGCGTTTCTCAAAACACGCCCTGCACAAGGGCGTTTCTTTCAAAACCAATTTTAGAAATAAAAACTCCCCATATTTAAAAAAATGTAAAACACGCCTCAATCAAAGCCACTTTAAAAAAACGCGCCCCTGGGAAGGGCGTTAATTTCAAGAGCTCAAATGGGGAAGTCGGTCAAACCAAAAGAATTGACGCCCTCAGGTGTGGGCGTCCTTTCTCAAAGAAACGCCCTAAATCAGGTCGTGTTTTATAAAAACACGCCCTTCCCAAGGTCGTGAATTTCAAAAAATGAGATAAATGCCCAGAAAATCCAGAAAAATCCAGAAAAAACCAGAAAAATAGAAAAAGAGGAGGAAAAGTGAAAAATCTAAGAAAAGTGGGAACAACCACTCAAACGCAGCTAATTTGAGGGTCAAATTAGGGCATTACAAGGTAATATGAGATGTACTCATAGTAACGTCAATTTTGGCGTGTCTACACCACCTTCGGGGAGCGCGTCAGGAGCGCAGCGTGGTGCGGGTGCCCAGAGGTAGTACCAGAGGTCAGAGCCGGGGTATGCCCCGTGTAGCTGTACTTTTCTTTCTTGTCACTGTACTAGTCGTGGACTACTGTTGCTGCTGTTGTTATTTCTATTGTGGACCATGAAAAATGTTAATTTATTTCCTGCTTAATGTTATAACTATTTAATTTCTGCAATTATCTGTGATGCTTGTGTAGTTTCCACACCATCCTTTTAACCCTTCCGAGTCTTCGGGCTCGTGGGTGGCGGTACGAGTCTCGGGTTATCGGGCTTTCCCGGTAATCGGATTCTCGGGTCGTTATAATAAATGCCAAAAAATCTTGACAACAGTTGGTCTCTACAGGTCCTGTGAACTGGCATTGCAAACAAGAATTCGTTAACACATCTTCACAATTAAAATATTGATCAACAATAACCCTTCCAGCGGCTGTGGCGAGAAGGTCTGGGCTGTTCCAGGGTGACCCGGCGGCGATGGTGGATGAGCAGCGGCCGCAGAAGATGCCAGTGACGGGAAACGATGCTGTGGGAAGGCCAGTCAATGGCGTGAGAGAGGCCTGCTCTGGCAGAGGGTGGCGGGGTTGGCGCTGTTGCGGCGGAGGGCCCGATCGCGGACGACGCGGCCGGTGGGGGCCTAGCAGCCACGGCGACTGCGGAGGCCGCCACGGACGGCGACGACGGCGGCTGGCCGGGACGGCGCCGGCCGTGGCTGGCGGCAGTGGCCGCGTGCGGCGACCGGTTGGAGCAGGTGCGGGAGAACAGGCGGGGAGGGCTCCTGATGTGGTGTGGTTCACCGTGAAGAAGAAGGGATGGGGAAGAGGAACAGTGCCCGGGGAAATGTTGACGCCGAAAAAAAAAACAAACCTATAGGAATAGTGGCTGGTGATTACAGCGGGGAGAAGAGATGTAATCACGGTGAGGAGATGGTGTTACGGGGGAGAAGAAAAAAGCATGGAATCAAACTAAAAAGAAGGATTAGAATGGGGGGGGGTTTGGCTTCTGCCAGAAAGAAGTCGTAAGGGTTTGGCCTCTGTCAGAAGGGTGGCGAAGAAGTGAGGGTTTGGCTTCCGCCAGAGGAGATTACGGTGAGTAATCGCACATAATTTTTTTTGCTAATCATCGTCTAACCTTAATTAGGGTTAATTTTTCTTATTTATAGTAAAAATATAATTACAAATAGACCCAAAGTTCACTTTATTTTAACACCTACAAGATCATGACTATTAAAATAAATAAAAAGATATAACCGATTAAAATAAACTCTGACTAAAACATTCATATATTAACTACAAAAATATAAGAAAATAGTAAAATAATCTTCCGACTGGACGTCTGCGACGCTTTCACATAATATAAAATTATTCTCGAGGAATTCAACGACTCGCTCCGCATCAAAAAGCATGGACGAGAAAATTGAGGAATTCAAATGATGGCACGGGTGACGATGTGAACGACAGAGAATGCGAGAACGACGAATTCTCTCCGCAACAAATGAGATTTTAAATCCCTAAAAAGTTGTACTATTGTCGTGAGTCGTCGACGCCGGAGATTTATTAAAAATCCAATACCCCGTCATCCCTACCACACGCGGCCTAAGTCTCTCACACGGCTCATGGATCCGAGTACCATTGCACTAGATTTTTCTATCATCAAGAAAAAAAACAAAAAAGAAAGTGAACAACCGGGTCATGAGTAAGGGATGAAAACATGGCTAGGTCAGTTCATGACAGGGTAAATCCAGTCATAATTGGGTGCCATGTTCTCGGGTTGGGGAATTCATGGGCTGAACTGAGCTCCGGTGAAGTGCAACTCAAGTTCTAATTTAGGCTGATTTAATTGACCTTACCCCTCACTTTATTCCATGGTATGTGTATGAACATAAGATCCCTGGCTGATTGGAGGATAGTACATGGTTTATTTTGGTTTAAACCAAAGTGCGATTTAATTGGTCGGACCAGCTACATGTAGAACACAAAGACTGTTGACTTCAAATTTTGTATTCCAACGTATCCCTAGGTCTAACTCAGATTTATACATGTTGCCTTCTTTTCTTTCTTTTTTTTTTTGAAATTAAAAGGAACTGATATTATAGAGGACTGAAAGTCTCACTTTGGTAGAGGATTTGGGTTAAATTAAACTACTTAGGTTAATCTATAGTTAGCCTATTTTTGATTTGATAGCAAGAGTATTAACTCGGAAATAAGTAGGTGAGTTAACCTAGTTTGAATCTATTGTGATTTGGTAGTTAGTGGGTTAACCCAATAATATTTATAAGTAAAATATTGAGAGAGAGAGAGAGAGAGAGGGTGCATTTATTACGCATTTATTGTTGGGTTAACCCTTCTAAATCCACCTCTGGAGGTGGATTTCGAAGTCCATGATTATTCCGGGTTTAATACTCATCCTCCCGATTTAATCCCGGTTTAAATATCAAAGTAATTTAGACTTCAAAAATAGTTAAACTTAGACTAAACTATGACTAACCCAGGACTAACCATATATCAAAGTGAAGCAAAGAGTTTACAGCCTTCATAATACAACTAGGAATGACATGAAAAGACCACGGCCTATTGATTTGTAGGTGGAGGGCCTCTTTTGCTAGAACATGGGCCAACGTGTTGGCTGTCCTGGGAGTGAACATCACTTGAGTATGTGAAGGATCCAGCAGACTCATGTAATCTTGGATGATTGAGAAGATTCTCCACGGGGGAGAGGAGGATCCATTGATGGAGGTAATCACGTTGAGAGCATCACCCTCAACTGTCACCTGCTGAGGTTTATCTCACAAACTAGATTTTTGAGGCATCTATAGTAATAATCTTCGTACTCGCTATATTGCCCATTCTATATTTATACCGAAGAACATCTATAGTCTATGTCTACTATTTTTTTGGTAACAAGAAATCTAGCCGAGTGATAGGGCGAGGCGGAGCCGAACGACTTGAATTTGAATACTAGAATATGTCTACTCTCAAAGTCGTTCTGAATCATTATTCAACTAGTAAATCTCATACCACACATCTCTCGAGGATTAAACATGTGACTAGACAAACTCACTCTCTCCCCTGGGATGAATCTAACTGAGAACCTCTTGCCACACGGCAGGCGGCCGTAACCGTTTGACCCACCCCGGGTCCTCTGCGGCCTCTACCTACTAACTACTAATAAGTTCATCCAGTGATATCAAAAGGGATTCATACTTATTCTGGAATACTTTTATCCCATTTTCAAGCATCAGACTAAGCAAAAACCGTAATCAAACATGGACAATATGAGTTTTTAAATTATGTATTGTTTACTGTCGTTATGAACAAGATCGGACGAACATTAATGTTTGAAATGGTTGTTATCTTTTCGGTTCTATTCTGTGATTCTTTTCCAAGCTAATAGTCCACGGGTGACAATCCACCCAACCATAGGCCAAAGACGTCGCATCGGGGAGCATGAGCGGTACTCTCTGTTGGCGATTAAAGATGAATCAATCAGGATTGACATCTCTAGACAGCCTCAAAAGAGTCCCCCAACATTATATTAATATGACATCAAGACACTTTATCCAAAGTTGACTCCATAATGTATATTACGCTTTGTACTCAACATGGCAGTTTGTTCATTGTAAGAGGAAAGAAAAAAAAAACGAAAGAAGAGAGGTTCAATCATTAGGGCATCTTTGATATTTTTTTTGAAAGCATACGATAATTCATTCAGTTAGAGCAAGATAACGTACATAGACGACTTATAACACCAACCGAGCATGAACATCCACAAATTGCCCGAGCCATAGACTTCCAGGGAGAAAGTAGGAGGGCATAGAGAAGAACAGTAGGGAAACAGTCATCCGTCGAGGATGAGGGGGACAGGAGACGCCGGGAAAGAGACTGTCACTTCTGAAGGAGACGGGAACCTTCCTCGAGGAGCGTTAAGCTGTCGGACCGCGCTAACTGATGGTGGTGACGAAAAGATACTCGGGTGGCCAGCACCGCAAAAGATGCATGGGGGATAAGCTCAAAGTCTCCGAGACCTTTCGAAGTCGAAGTTTGAAGCCCGAAACCTGCAACACGGATCAGAACTGAGCTTCTCCGGGAGCTCGAGGAGATGCCCATCGATGAGAGAAGACCGGAATGCGGGGGGAGAGGAAGAGGAAGGGGAGAGACGGGATGGATCGAAGTACGGGGGAACGGAGGGGCGGAGGGGGGGTTGACCAGAGGGGAGGCAGGGACGATGGGGGGGAGCGGGACGGACGGGGAGGTGGAAGGAAGTCAGAGGGACCGGGGGCAGAGGGGAGTAATGCGCGGGGCCAAAACGGAGGGGGTGGGGGACAGAGGGTCGGCCGGAGACGTGGGGGGTGAAAGGTAAGGGGAGGGGAGAAAGGGGGGGGGGCGATGTGGAGGGTGGGGGCCAGGGGAAGGGCAGAGGGGAGGAACCGCGGCGAGAGGGGGAGGGGGATGGGGGCGGCGCCGGCGGGGGGAGGAGGCGGGGAACGAGAAGGAGGGGGCGGGTGAGGGAATGGGTGGGGGAGGGGGGAAGGTGCCAGGGGAGGGGAGAGGGGAAGAGGGGCGGCGAACGCCGGTGAGGGGGAGAGGCCGGGGGTGGGGCGGGGGAAACAGGGAAGGGGGAGTGGAGGGTCGCCGGAGGAAGGAGGGGTCGGGGGGCCAGGGTGTAATGCCCTGGATCTCTATTGGATCTTTATTAGGTCTTTCAGATGCCTCATTTTCAACCGTTCACCATCTCTCTTCGTTCTCTCTCGTTTCAGGGTCTCTCGGAGCGGGGTGCACACCGTTGCGGAGCTGGCCGAGACGAAGATGTGATGGAGTGATCGGGACGCGGAATGGGATGTCAGATTGAGCGTGGCGTGGCGCGATCCCTCGTTGGATTCGAAGGAGGCGCCGTTCACATTCCGGGTGATTTTCGACGCGGTTTAGTAGCTTCGGCGTGCGGTTTCTTCGGTGGAGGTAGGGAGATGGATCACCACTTCGCCCTCTACGTTTTCCTTGCTTCTGTGTGTGGTTTGGCACTAGAACGGGTTAGATCGGGACGGTTTGGGAAAAACAGATGTTTTTGGGGTTTTCAGTGTTTGCCGAAAATCGGCAACCATTCGCGGCATAGTTAGTGTCAAAATGACCGCTGGGATGTCCGGATCCCATTCACGTAGGTTTCGTGTTGATTGGTCGTCATTCGGGACCGGTAGGAGTCTGGGAACCCCGGTGACTCGTTTTGGGTCGAATTGAGGAAATCGCCTCGATCTCGCATTCTGATGCGTGCATGTGCCGTTTTTGGGTCTCTGGCGTGTTGTATGATCGTGTGTGTCTGTTTCCCCTGCGCTTCGGCGTGAATGGGGCGTGGAACAGGCCGATTCGGCCATTCCACTGTTTGGTCCGCCGTGTCGGTGTAACGGTCGTTCCAGAGACCGTTACACGCTGTGACGGTCCCTCAATAGACCGCCACAACAGTTAGCTGTTTTGCGTTCGTCGAGGCTAGGTCGGTGTAACAGACCAGTCAGGACTGTTACATGCCTGTGACGCCCCTGTTGAGGTGCGTCACGGCCTAGTCATCTCCTCAGGGTTCGTGTCGGTCGGTTCGTTGTAACGGACTCTCCCTGTGCGTTAGGGCCAGGTAACACGCTTGCTGGTCCGTTACGTGTTGTTTGGTCCATGTCCGGGTTTGTGGCTCTGTTGGCCCTGACGCGCCTGCCTTGGTGCGTCAGGTGGTGTAACACACATGTCTTGGTGCGTTACATGGTCAGTGTTGTGACCTTTGGCCTGTTGGTCCTGGCGCACCAGTTCTGGTGCATTAGGCTGGTGTAGCGCGTCTGTAGAGGTGCGTTACAGTCCTTGTGGCCGTGATGGCCGTTGTCCTGTCTGTGTGTGTGTCTGTGTGTGCCTATGGTGGCGTCTTTCGTCCTGTTCCCGTGGTCTGGCCGCTTCCCCGTGGGTGTCGGTTGACATTCCTATGAAGGCTAAGACTATGTTTCCAAGTCTGTCGGCAGTTTCCTGTGCTGCCTTTGGTGTTTGAGGTACGGGTGACACGGCATGATTATCTGTCTGTACTTCAGCTCCATGTTTCGTGGTCTTCTCGTGTCGTTGCCTTTCGTCACAGACTCCTCGTGGTAGCTCGTGGAGCGGGGCACTTTCCGGTATATAGTTTGTAAGCTAGTCTCCGTCGGCTCCCGGCTGCACCGTAGCGTCCTACGGGGGGAGAAAACTAGCTAGAGGCCTGGCTCAGGTAAAAGCCAGTATGTGCACACGTGGTCAGGGGCAGAGGACTTACGCCGACGGGCGTGACCCTGACTAGTACTTGTACTGTGGTTCCGCGTGGGTCTGCGACTCGGTGTTCGCCTTCGTCGCGTCGGTCGGTAGTCGAGACACTTGTGGTGTGTGTTGTGGTGCAGTGTAAGACGTCGGTGGATGCATCTGGCCGTTCTCCTGGTGCGGGGATTCTCTGTCGCGTGGCACGCGACTCCCGTGCTTTTCCTGTGTCGTGACCTGTCGGGGTTGGCCTTCCCGCGGCTATACCCGAGGTCAGTGTCCTATCGTATGCATGACATTCTAGTCATGTGTGGGGCAGTGTGCACGACGTTCTGGTCATATTGTATGTGCATGTCTAGGTCTTTTCTAGACTTTCTTTTGCATGCTGTTGCTAGGAGTAGTTGGGGGCCGAGGTTAGTTCGGCTTTCCTCTTTTTCCCCTTATCCTTGCTGCTCCCTACTCTTGCTTCCATTCCTTTTACAGCTTTTCTAGTATAGCTTTCCTACTGTTCCTTCGGTTGTTTCCCTTGTTCCGTGTTACTGCGTGTTTTTCAGTGGGGATCTGCGTGACCCCTACTGAGCCAGTGACACGAGGCTCACCCCTGCTTTTCAGGTGGGGTGACGTGTTCGTTCTGCTTCCGCGGGTCCTGGAGTTCGAGTCGTAGCTGCAAGCTGGCACCTCAGTCGGGCTTCCCCCGACTTCTCCGTACGTCTTTTCTTTCTGTTGACTGTACTATTAGACTGCTTGTCTTTCCTTTAGATTGGACTCTGGTATAATTGTTAAATTCAAACTATTAATTAAAAAGTAATTTTATTTCTGCTACTTTAGCAAACAGATCTAATGAAATTTAATTGCTTACTGTTATATCTCTGTGGCTTCAATGTACTACACAATAATCCTTTCATCCCTTCGGAGCTTTACCGCTCTTGGGAGGCTTCACGGGTTCCAAGTGGTATCAAGTGTATTCGATAGTCCTATCGGGTATATCTGGTATCCAGAATCCGGGTCGTCACATAGGGGGGGGGGGGAGCGGAGGGGCTACAGAGGGAGGAGAGGGGCGTGTTCCAGGGGAGGATCGGAAGAAACCCGATCTCCCCTGACCGTTCCAGGAAGGGTTAGAAACCCCCCTGGCAAAACCCAGGAGAGGTCCCGGAGAGACTCACCTGGCCAAGGGCCTCCCGTAGGAGAGAAGGAGGGGTGGGGGGAGTTCCCGGAGAGAGCTGCCCCCACCGTAAGTTCCGCCGGGGAAGAAACCCCGCGACCCGGGGAGATGGGAGGCTCGGCACGCAGCGACCCCCGGGCGGATGGGGCATCTTTGATATTAGAACATTGTAACTAGGGATGACATATTCGCCGACATGCACTCAATTTTTCCGATAACAGAGGTCGAATGACCTAATCGATTTTGATTGGCATGTTCGAATACGGGGTCAGTTGGGGCGCCTTTGTTAATCGGGTGCGATTAACGTGCTCGACCCCGGTTAACGCAATTGGGTGTGAGGAGAGAGCGGAGCCCACCGCTCTCTCTCTCATCTACCGGGTTACCCTACTTGGATGTCAAACATGCCCTTGAGATTTTCAGTCGATTTTACGAGAATACCATGTTCGAACCCTTCCCCCTTCCCTCCCACCCTAACACATCATCCGAGGTCGATTAAGATTTCAACTGCGATAACATATTCAAGCTTAGCTGGTTCGAATATCAAAACCGCCCTCAATGAATTGGCATCAAGCCACGATGATGTTCTCACATTTGCTTGGAGTGTTAGAATAATCTCGTATTTAAAACGAGTTAAAATATAATGTGATTATACTTATAGTGCCCTCTCCACTTAACACTTTAAAATTTTGAGATAGATGGACATCATAATTATGATCGCATTATATTTTATCTCATTTTTAATATGGAATTATTCTAACATGAAGAGCAGGGAAAATCACCCTAACCTGAAAAAATTGTATGGATATTAGATGGGAACACAAATCTAGTCAGGGCAACTTATTTCGACTGTATACAATCACCAGAGAAAAATCAACGTGCCCAAACAACGATCCAACCATTCTCTCTTAGACTAATGTTAACAATTTTTTTGCCATGTTATTTGTCACTCTTATTTCGACTGTCTTATATCAAAGTTCAGACGATCGAGATAAAGTAGACTCTAAATTTAAGTTCAACATTTTTTTAATTTTTAAAATTAAAATGTAAAAAATGTAAAAATTTTGAGCAATGGAAAGTGTTATAAGGCATAGTATTTCTCTCCTCTTCTTTCCTTCACGAGCGTCACTTCCCAAGGTGATTTGTGTTCTGACTCCTTTTCTGATCTACGTAGGATGCATCTGCCATCGTTTGAAAATGCTTAACGCTGATAAATAAAAGGGTCAATATGAAAATAAATTCAAAATAATAAAATCTTTTCTATTTAATGATTTAAGATTTTGAATTGGATGCTCTGATAATTTTAATTTTAGTATGATAGGTCATGATCCGTACTGATCATGGTGTGTGTGATTAAACTAAAGGAGTTGACTCTTGCACCCCCTTTCCGTGTGCCCTTTTCCGCAGGCAGCTGCTACCGACGGTTGGTTCCGGCCAGGTCCGGCCGAAGTGGGGCGTCGTGCAACGTAGTTTCTGGTTTCACTTGTCAGGACGAGCACAATATGTTCAGACAAAGAAAAAGCTGACAAACCGTACGGTACAGAGTGAACCCCATGTTGTGTTCATCCCCTTGTCTCTTTTGTGTGTGTGTGTGTGTCCATCCTCTTTTCAAAAACACATTTGAGAAAAGCAAACAATTCTTGGAAATCACATTCATCCAACTGGTTCGAGCCAATATGAGGTTCTTCTTGAGTTCAGCTACAAATAATAATTGTGATGTTAATATTGTACTAAAAATATTAATAATAAAACTAAGACTTCAACTAAATAGAACATGGCATTTTCATTTGCACCATAATCGTTAAAGCTGCAAATGAGTCGGAGGAGATTGGGAGTTAAGTTGATCCAAATCAATTTGATTGATTTTTTCGAAAATTCGAGTTGGGTCATCTCAAGCAACACGTCACAATGGGAAGTTCCCGTTAGGCTTCAGAACTCACTCACAAATTTGGCCTGGAGGAGAGAGAGGGCACGGCAAAGGGCAAGTGTTGGTAAATCCTCAATTCAAAACCTTGAAGGGCTCATCCACGCTGAAGTAGATGCATTCATGACATTATTGCATGTGGGCCATTTTGCCATGGGAGGGCCCCCAACAAAGTGAAAGAAGGATCCTTGCAATCCCAGATCCCAGTCTTGATCAGATTCATGGTAAACAAGGTCTTATGGGATCACCCATTACTTATCAATGAACAGGAAAAAGATGTAACAATTTAACTTCTCCAATTTGCACCGTTGTGGTTGTCACCATTGTCATCATCAGACTCACCTTCATCACTTTTGATTAAAGAGTGTCATCATCATCATGGCCATGGAGTTTCAAGGTAAAGGTGCTTCCTGTGATTATCATGTGGGGCTCTTGTTTAGCTGTAACCTAAGCAGAAGATGCCAACAGAGTCTGCTTACAGAGTGAGCATGCATCTGCATAAGTTGACATCAAAGCAATAATCTAATATTATACTACACTTACAAGGACTTGAATGAATGACAAACATGGCAGAGAATAGGGAGAGAATTCTAAGAGGTTTTCCTCACCAAAACAAGGAATAGACAACTTACAACTGCACAGCCTTCACATGGATTCACAGGTCAGACTGGACCATCCTTCAGAACAAGCTGAGCCTGGAACGAAATCATATCTACATCTATATATGCAATCTATTCCACAGAAGCATGCATTTCCTTTTAACCGAGTGAATCCAGAAGATCCCTTTAAAATCTTTGGTCAACGCCCTGGTGATTGTTACAGCAAAATTACGCTGCGAATGCAGGTGTTATTACACAGACACATGGTCAACGCCCTGGTGATTGTTACAGCAAAATTACATTGTGAACGCAGGTGTCATTACACGCGCGCAGGCATGCTTAGCAGGAAGATTCTATTGAGTATTTTTGTTCTACAAATTCTCAAACAGCCACTAAGGGAATGATGCGAGGGTTGAAATGTTCACACCAATCTGCCAATAGATCAGGCAAAGATTACAAAACAGCAGAAACTGGCATTCTGCCCGTGTAATTTTTGCCTTTGAAACAAAATTAAACTGTCAAACCCCAGAATTGATGCATGTTTCCCCAACAAACTCCACTCTGTGCCCCACCCCACCCCCCCAAAAAAACGGGAAAAATACATGGTAGGAAAAATATATGAAGGGAAAAAATCCATTAGCAGGAACACGAGGCAACACCCAGCTCTGACGGGAGTTTAACATGCACAAGAGCATCCATGACCTTGTAGCTGCCACTTCATCTCAACCCAAGCCTGGCAATCTTTTGACAATAGAAGTGTGTAAGTTCAAGATGTGCAAGAGCAAGGTTACCGTCACCCTCTCGCATTAGTTCTGATAAAAAGTCATGAATCTAGCACCCATTCTCATCTGAACCTTCCACGACGGTGGATAATCTGTCACCTTCAACAAAAGTTCGATCAAGAAATTTGGCCACAAAAGCCCACAACCGGTACACATCTTCAAAATTTGTTAAGAATCCAAGGGAAGCAGTAACAACCTCCACCCTCATTATGGCATTCTTGTTATCATGTCTACCATTTGATGTTGGCTTAGCTGCACCAGGAAGCTGTTTTTGGCTTTCCATGGCCCTTATATGACTGAGGAAACCGATGCCTAATGAGATTCCACTTTTCTCAGCCAGCTTCTGAACAACTTCAGGTTTGATCAGTGAACCACCACAATCCTTCACATTGAATGCCACAGCTGCGCCCCTTTCATATTTGATTTTGGGGCCATAGATGTGAACAAGAGGCACTCCATTTCCTCCCTCAGAATCCGGAAACCTCAACTGCAGTAACGAGGTGACAAGCCAATTGATAAGATACCGCAATCTCAATGTAGTTTTATTGAGGCCCATCATGTTCACGTGATCCAGATGCCTGCATATTATCTCAGGCTCTCTTCTGTTCCAATCTTCGTCACCATCTTCTCCAGCAAAGACAGCATCATCCTCATCATCATCCCCTAGAGAGTTAGCAGGTGCTTCCCTTGCATCCAAATTATGGCTCACTCTTTCTGTGTGATTTTTGTTATCCTCGATGTTGAATGAAACCCTGGAACCCATGCTTGCCACTCTATCATTTTCTTCTACGCCAAAGAATCTCCCTCCAGCAAATCTGGTGTTCATTTCTCTCCTGTCCAATAGCCTAAAGTCACCTTCTGTTTCTCTCCTTATAGCACTTTCTTTCGGCTTTGAGCCAATTTCTTGATGCATCTCGGACACCGATCCATTTTCATGACCAGTGTAGTAGTGCCTAGCTTTTAGAGCTGAACTGTTGAACTCAGTTCCATTGGCAGTAGAGCTATAATTAATGCTTTGTTCTTCTTCAATTTCTGGCTCCTCCTGGATCTCCCGATTATACTGGAGACTCGCTTGCTTTCTGTCATTTTCCATTGCTGCCTCTTCAAGTATTACCTGAGAACAGTAGGGTTCTTGTGAAACTGATAAAACAGCTGCATCAAATGAAAGTACATGGTCATCATAAAGTGGGCTCTTAGACACCATGGATGAGATTTTGGGGGATAACTTTTTGTGATTTTTCCGGCCAGTCAACCAAGATAGTGGCAGTGGGGAACCCAGTTTCCCCCGGTTCAGCTGCTGCCCAGAGCTATCTGAAGTTAAAGGGCTCTGCCCCAAATCTATCCAGAAGGAGTTATCAGAGGACTCATCCTCACTAAAAACAGGGCTCTTCATGACATCCCCAACTGAAATGGTCTCTACTTCTTCAAAAATGGTGCTTGCTCCATCCCTCTCTGAGCTGTTGTCATGATCCATCTCACTCTCAAAAACGTCTCTAACTTGTGCAGATGTGAATGCACCAGAAAAAGCAGGCAACTGTAATCCTCGGCGAGTTTCAGGGGTCAATGAATCTTCATTTTCGATGCCCTCCTCATCCTCAATACCATCCAGTCCATCCAGACCATCTACAGAGTCACTTAAGTACTGGGGAAAAACTGGCACTACTCTCACCATTCCAGTCCCTGTACTGCCATTCTGGTTTTGCAAACCTGCCATCACAGATTTCTTAATAAGAAGGCACCCAAAACCCGTAGGGTCAGAACCAAACACTCTGTAGAAGGATGTGATGATGAAATCAGGACGGAAAAGGGACAGCCCGAGTGAGTCCATGTCTTTGGGACCCAAAGATCCTGCATCAAGTAACACATGCCAATTGTTTTGCTGCGCCAATGCCATCCATTGATAAGAATACTTTGCACCAGTAACCCTGGACTGCACCGGGGAAAACAAAAAGTCCAACGGCAGAGTCCCTCTTCCTCCGCTTCTTGTTCGAGATTTGCTTCCTGAGCTCTGCAGAGCAGAGTTTCAGTGTCGGCCACTTAAACCATGCACTGTAAACCTTTGCACCTTTCTCCTTTGCACTCTGAGCCATCCAATTCACTGACTGGCTCTCATGATCAAACATTGTCAGCAACTTCTTGTTGGTGTGGAAAGGGTAAGATTCTGCAAGCAATTTAAATGCAGAGCCCCTACTCACCGTAAAGACTAAGCCATACTCATGCTCAGGGATGTTCAGGTAGTCCATTATCCGAGTTTTGATGTCATCTTCTGCAGTGCCTTTATCAGCGCCACCATAGAGCACATGATTGCTAAGATTTGCAGTAATCTCTGAGAGGCTGATCGCAGAGGACTCCCAGCTCTGGAAGCTCTGGAGATAAGAGAAGAGACCAAAGCCGCAGTAGTCGAGGCATACCTTTGCGCCAGCATCGCAGAGGTGGGAGTACTCATCGGACCTCAGCTGGTCGATCCTCTCTGATGACTGGTACTTGGGGTACATAGTGAGGAACTTGGAGAAGGCCACTGTTAGGTCAGGGATGGAGTCCTCAGACAGGAAGATGCGCTCGGCGGCCAGCGCGGTGGCGCGGAGGAACTCACGCCGGGCATGGAGGCGAGCGAGCGAACGGGAACGCCCAATGAGGCTGCCGTCGACGCCGGATGACGGGTCTGAGTCCATGTCCTGGGACTTGACGAGAGACCCATCTTCTGAGGCCTCCTCCAGGGCCTCCCGGAGCTTGTTCTCCTGGAGCTGCCGGAGGACCGACGCGGGCTTCCTCCCGTCCGCCTCGACGAGGCCCGAGCCGTCTCTCCAGCGGCTCTTTTTGTCCAGGAACAGGGCTGCGCAGTGGGATATGGGCTTCCACAGTGATAGATGCATGTATACCAAATGGGAGAAGCAGAAACCAGTGACCTGCTACCACCAACAACAGCTCCCCAGGAAGAGAAAAAGGCCTAGAAGGCCATCAGACGCAGCAAACCCTGATCTTGGGAAGAAGACGACGGAGAAGGATGCCCAGGAAAGATGGTTTCTTTCAAAAAAGATCCAAACTTGAACAGGTTTGTGCGGAGAGAATGGGAGGGAGAAAAAGGCTGGAAATTCTAGAGATTCAGCAGCATTTTGACAACTTTTTTCAGGTCTGGGAGGGGATTTATACTTCTGTGGGAATTAACAAAAAAGGAGCAAGACGAGGGGCCATTCAAACCCTAGAACAAGGGATTCCCCCAGCGCATCCATGGGCTTTTTCTCCTTTCTCTTTTCATTCTCTCTCTTTCACAGGATCAAGACCCCATTCCAGACAAAAGGAAAAGGGAAAGGGGAAGGGAAGAGGATAACAAAAACATGAGGAATTTCGGACACCCTGACTGCCCTTGTTCTTGCACTCCAGATCGAAAGTATGGTTATCGAATAAAAGCAGCTTCTTTTCCAACACTGGGAAGGGAGGGATGAAGATCCAAAGGAGACCCAGAACGCAAAGACTAGGGAAAAGAAGAGAGCAGACCTGCGAGAACTGGAATTTGCAAGAAATCCAGGTCAGAGGGAGGCCAGGGAGCAGATCAGGCCGGGGAACCCTCTAGTCTCTAACACCTCTCTCCCTCTCTCGCTCTCTTACACACACCCTCTCTCTCTGGCTTCCTCACTCTCTCTCCAGATTCCTCTGCAACATAATTAAAACAAGCCCAACTTTCCCATCAGCTCCATTGCTCTCCAATGGTCAATCCAGAAATGGGCCCCCGTTGATTATTTCCTCCTGCTTTGCTCCACCATTTATTTTCCCCTGCATCCCTTTCACCTACCCTACCTACAGAAAACTGGCCCGTTTTTGCTCCCCACACCTCCATCTCCACTGTAACTTAACCCAACAGTAATCTGGGAACCTCCACCCATTGACTTGCCCACAATTTAATATTGTCTCCCCACCTATACCGACTCTTGTCTGATGAGCAACTTGATCAGTTTTCTTAATTCAACGTAAGTCTTACTCGGAGGCATGAACACCTTGTGAGGACGACAACTAATAAATTCCTGAAGAAGAAGCTAATATTGCATCTATTATGGAAAACTTCTCTTTTTATGGTCTTGCCGTTTGTCACTGGATCATGAGACATTCGGCCTAATTCACAGCGAAGGGGCAGCCCCGGGTAGGGGTGGGGGTAGTGACCACATCACACATCCGACCGGGGGGACATGGGTGGCCTCTGGCAAACGCTGTTCTGTGCATACGTCAAAAACCCATCATAACTCTCGTGAGAATTTCCTTCCTCTGCGCAGCGTGTTGCCATGTTTTTATTCACAGACTGGCCTGGCAGTTTGCACTCTGCAACAAATCACCACTCACTCTCAGATAAAGCTCAGCGAGAGACGTACACACACACACACACACGGGGGGAGAGAGAGAGAGAGAGAGAGAGAGAGAGAAGGTTAGCTTTTGGCCTATCTTTGGTGGGGGAGTGGGGAGTGGCCAATGCCATCGTGTTATGTCCTACCGGAAAAAGGGGAAGGATGTTGTGTGCTGAGGTTCATAAAATAAAGGAATTTTTATATGAAAATTATTATTATTATTATTTAAATTTGTAAAAAAATTATTCTTAAAAATATATTAGCAGACATATCAATGTCTTAATTTAAATAGTGAATAAATATTATTTAAATCTGATTTTTTTATAAGTTATCGGTAAAAAGAAATGGTATACGTATAAATAAATATAATATTTTTACACAATTCAGATTTACACGTTAATATATTTGTTAATATATTTTTAAGAATATTTTTTTTTACAAATTAACCTCTAATAATAATTTTCATGTAAACAACCCATCATTTCCATCGATGTAGTGGAGGGATCCATGTCATGCCTTATCTTATTGTTTTTCTTTGCTAACTATGCTCATCATTTTACCCTCCACTCAGACTGAGGTTCTATTGATAGGGGTGGACATGGGAGACGCGCTTAAAAAAAAAAGGCGTGAAGATGCAGACATCCAACAAAACTGAAAAGGATTGGTTAAACAGAGATAGACGAGATATTAAGACATGTCTAGGTTCTTTCTTTCTTTCTTTCTTTTCCCCTTTTCTTTCTGATAGAAGTAAATCCACATGCCATTACCAGGAGGGCCTAGCTTTGTAACACCAGTTGGTTTCAAACTTAGTTAACATTAAGGTTCCCCCATGATAATCAATGATTACAGTGCATTTTTCATATTGATATGAAGCCCCCAAACTGTTTGGACATTGTCTTACTGAACATCAGTTTAAGAGATCTCATCAGACTCACAGAGCTAAAGAAAATCATCGTCCTGTATCTTCTGGGCGACCTCAGATTGATGGGAAAAAGCTCATGATGTCCAAGATATCTTGTATCTTCTACTGCTACTCTCACCCTTCAAGTGTAATCTTTACAGTCTTTAATCACTGAGATATAATCAACAGTCAACTCTCGATCATATATAGTTGTGATATCCATCTGCTTGGTTTAACTGTAGACCCTCACATGCAGATGCTGGGTTAGATTTTTACCGTCTAGAGGTATGAGATTTTTTGTTTTTTAACCACTTGCTATAGCAGAAGGCAATTGGTACCGCATTTACTCACACAATTGAGTTCTACCTGCATCTGCCTCCCATGGTAAGTGGGCAGAGCAACACATGCTCCCTGTTTGTACATTTAATGTGGGTGTGGGGAGGACATGTTCTTAATAATTTTTATCCAATGTTTAGTGCAGTGTACACCACTCACTTTAAGGACTATGACGCGACTCGTACCAGCTCGGATGCGAGCCGTACCGAGTCGACCGTCTATGTTCCTCCCAGATCGGATGTGATACGCCAGACTCAGTGCGAGTCGGCAAACTATGTATGTCTTGAAGTACAGTAATCCACTCTTAATGAACGAGACGATAATACATCTCAATCAATTATTCAATCTCATATTTCAATATAGTTGGTGAGACTGTCGAATGACATGGTGATGTCGTCATCCTTACATATTGCCTACCAGGCTACACCCGGCTTCCTATTTTTGAAGATGCCTACTCTTTTTGCTCATTACCCCGGATTTTCCTCAATCAGATAAGACTCTTGTAATCTTTTCCAAAAGGGAATCCTTCTTGCCGTTGTAATGGGAAATCGTACACTTCGAATGAATGTCGAACGCGGAGCAAAGGAGATCTTCGTAGTATAATTCTCCCAACCTCAGTTTTAAAATTCGAATATCCTCTAACAAGGAACTCCAAGCTCGAGTTTATAAGAATCTGAATTTTAATATTACGAGAAATGGTGCAGTGCCATCACTCTTGTTCACGCATTTTTCCCTGCCATTTGATTTTCAAATCAAAAAGTAGGAAAATCAATTTTGAGTTCGGTGTTCCCAAGTTTGGAGGCAGCACCTTAAGAGCGTCAATTTTTTGGTCGAGGAGTCAAATCTTTTTTGACTGAGTAGGTAGGTCTTTAGTCGAGTCTAAAATTTTGACTCGATTAGATTCACGGGTCGAGATCAGATTTTAAGTTCGTCTCACAGGTCAATCTGACCTGTTTTTCTTTTTTTTCTCCTTTTAAAAATTTATTTTATTTAATAAAAAATAAAAATATTGTACTTATTTAATTACAATATTAAAAACTCTATTTCCAAACAAGTTAACATCTAAAATTTTAATTAATTTAGTGAGATCGTGAGTTTTATATTTTTATATATTTTATTATTATAATTATTTTATTTAATTTATCGGGTCGAATTTAACCGAAGTCGGGATTATGAAGAAGTCGGGCCCGACCCAGCTTAAGCCGGCCCAACATAATCCGAATCCAGATTGAACTTTAAAAGTGATGAGTTGAGCTCAAAGCAGGTCGACCTATGCCCGACTCGAGTTCACCCCGTTGACAGCCTTACCCATCAGGGCTTCCCTTGTGAGAGGTCATTTTTTTTCTTAATTCGCTTCTTAAAAACTCTATCTTCCCAAACTTTTGATACTTTCCATCGCGAATAATGTTCGAATAGTTCTGTATTAAAAAATATGAATATGTGATAATACTTATTATGCTTGTTATTAGAAGTTTTAAGTCGGATAACTTAATAATTTAATGTAACATCAAGATTCATAATTGTACTTTTGGATAACATCCGCACGTTTTGTCATTGTCCAAGCCTCCGATGCCAAGTTGACCTGCACATCATTAAAAGACATTAAACCCTCACGCTGAACAAAGACACTAGATAAAATGAGAATTACAGACCAAGAAAAATAAGATAAAATGACAATATAATACACACACTGCCTACTCTTATCACTATCATAAATTTTTTTGGGGGTTAAACGGTCTAATAATTTAACAATGAATACTCTAACTGATCGTTTCGAGGTTACTGATATCATCATCAGCTAAGTACACAAGCTATGATCGCAGAAAGGGCAGCATGTATGAATGATGCTGCCGCATGGCTAATTAACCAAGATAACATGACGAATGGTGCTTGACTTGAGAGAGAGATATACTATTAATAATCAATCATCATCATCATCAATTCATCATTATCGTTGACATTTTAATCTGAAACGTGTCAGATGATTTAAGCATCCGACAAGATTTTTTGAACATGAAACGGGTCAGAGACTGGTTGATACATGGAAAGCAGCATCTTAGCTACCTAGTTTTGATCTATGCAGTTCGAACTTTTTTTCTACATCATCTCATAAGCAAATCCCAACTCATCGTCCACCCGCAAGTGCATTAAAATATCTTGCATATTCACATGAATGTATGCATGAACATACACATGCACATCCATGCATAAATCAGACACCCAAAGATATAGTGAGAGAGAGAGAGAGAGAGAGAGAGAGAGAGAGAGAGAGAGAGAGAGAGAGAGAGAGAGAGAGAGAGAGAGAGAGCATCTCACACTTCAAGTAAGAGGTGAAGGATTCTAACTCACTCTTCTACACTGTAAAATGTGCAAAATTAAGAAAATAATTTAATTAACACCATTTCTCGACAACAGGAGGGAATCTTCCACGACAATAAAGAGATGAAATGCTAGACTCATGTTCCTTGATTTTATTAATAAGTCTCACATTTTATATGATGATATAATTTAGGCAAAAATGATAATATACAAATACAATTAATTATAATTCAGTTAATAACATTCGCTTAGTTGAATTACTCTAGACGTGATATTAAGTAGATTACTCAATTAAGTCATTTCTTGCAAGCGACACACCTCCGTCTAAGTCCGTCAACTGTAAAAATAATCGATAATCTTATAGCTAAAATGAATTAGCAAAAATCTCCTTCATCTATAGTCATTTATATTAGTCTTTTAGTTGACCCCTTCAGCTGACTCTATCCAGTTAATAGATTCCGCCCTAGTTGTATTCAAATAAGATTTCACACACACACACACACACACACACACACACATATATATATAGTAGTCGCTAAATCTTCCAATCAAAATTTTCACCTACTGGTATTTTACCGTCTGATTCAACTGACAAAATTGGACTAATTGTGTCCAAGGTGACAAATTTTTTTAACTGATTTCTCCGACTAATTTCTTCAACTGCTTCAGGTGAATCCCTTGGTCTATTACCTTTTCAACTAACATTCCAATAGGCGATAGAACCTTTAACTGTTAATTTCAGCTAACATTCTC
The DNA here is from genome assembly GCA_022559845.1 of Amorphophallus konjac. Classification (NCBI taxonomy): domain Eukaryota; kingdom Viridiplantae; phylum Streptophyta; class Magnoliopsida; order Alismatales; family Araceae; genus Amorphophallus; species Amorphophallus konjac. Next base: position 20,878,363 of record CM040126.1, on the reverse strand, counting down.
CGACTAATCTCTTCACATATAACATCTCAACTTTTATTGAAGAATTTCACTCTTCATTGAACTAGAGTCAATTTATTTGACTATTCAAGGAGCCCGAGTACATTGCGATCGAAGAGTTTCTGTGCGTGCCAACACTCACTCTCTTTTGTACACATTTTCCTTCTTTTTGTACTTTTATTTCTACATTTATGCTTATTGATTAGAGGCACATCTCTCGTGGAACATTCCTCTCTAATTGTGTGGAGTTACTATCCGTGAACAATTAGCTCTGTTTTGTTTGAGACTTATCTCGAGAGTATCCTCGTTTTAGCTCAAATTTAAGTCATTTTAGTTCGACGGGAGAAGATTTAGACAACCTACTTGAAAATAATTTTATCTGACTTAAATCGGATTAACTTATCTCACCTCTACAGATGATATAATTTAATTCAGTGTCATGTCAAAATAAAAAAATGGATAAAATAAATCTACTTAAATTTAATCGGGATATCTTTAATCCCAAAACAAAGTAAGACTTAAAAATCTGAGTATCTTTAATAGGTAGATTGCTCGAGGACAAGCCGTCGGTGATCTGGTCACCTAAACAGAGGCGAATTTTGTGTACATGCCTGTGGGTTGTGGTAGCAATAAGCTAGTACACATGAGCAAAATTGAGGACGTGTACTTCGTCGAGTGAAGTAATGAAATCTCAACTCGAGGTCTGAGTATTAGAAGTAGGTCACTGAGATGATATTTGAACCAGTATAAAAATCCTGTATTTACGTGATTGTCTTAACTAATTCTATTTTTTTTAGTAGTTCATTTTAAGATACAAATTATTTTTAAATTATAATTTTGATTGACAATTCCATTCACCTTTTTGTACTTTAAAATGTGTTAAAGGAAATAACTTATTATCATTATTTCTTGACATCGGATTCAACACGCCAATAACCTTGACGCATATATTTTTCACACATCGTGCAAAAGGTGTAAGGGGTGGAGTTTTCTCCCATTGGGAATCCCCCTCACAATACCAGCTCAATAGATTGAACTGTCATGATCGGTGAGGAAACATCCTCCGAGGGATGTGGCGAATGGGTGAGGAATTAGTGTGCTTAGACTTTGATCTTCTTTGTCCCTCTTTCTCTATGTGTGTGCGTGTGTGTGTGAGAGAGAGAGAGAGACTTCCGACTTACTCCCTTAAGACTTCCGACTTCCGACTTCCGACTTACCCCCTTAAGCAAGAGTATGGGATTGTTTGGAATCCAAATACATCAAGCAAGCCGGCAGGTTGCAGAGGCCACTGAAGAAAGTTGTACATGAGATTCTTCTTCTTCATGCGATATTTTCACCCCTTTATTAGCTTTTATGTCAAAGCTTCCACTCTACTCTTTTGACAGCATGTTCGTCTAGAGGCAAGAAAGCCGGGAAAAGCGGGAGTAAAAGTAGCTTCTTGTCTTCTTTTTTTTTTTTTAAATCTTCGTTGGGAGGGGGAAACAGCCCTTGTTTGAAGTTTGAACCTTAAACATGAATTGAAAACCTGGTCAACTGTCATTGGGTTAGAATGGTTATTTTGGGAAGGAAGGGGATTCTTAAGATAGTAAGTCGGAAGTCTCTCTCTGTCTCTCGCACACACACACAAACGAGTCAGAAGTTGGAAGTCTCTCTCTCGCACACACACAAACAGACTCTCTCTCTCTCTCTCTCTCTCTCTCTCTCTCACACACACACACACACAAACTCTCTCTCTCACACACACAAACAAGTCAGAAGTCTCTTAAGAGAGTAAGTCGGAAGTCTCTCTCTCTCCCACACACACAAACATACTCTCTCTCTCTCTCTCACACACACACACACAAACTCTCTCTCACACACACAAACAAGTCAGAAGTCTCTTAAGGGAGTAAGTCGGAAGTCTCTCTCTCTCTCTTTCACACACAAACTCTCTCTCTCACATACACAAACAAGTCAGAAGTCTCTTAAGGGAGTAAGTCATAAGTCTCTCTCTCTCTCCCACACACACAAACATTCTCTCTCTCTCTCTTTGTGTGTACGTGTGTGCGCGCATCGGAGGGATAATGGTCTACACTCATATGGTATGTTACTGCCATCTAGTGCGCGCGCACACCGGAGGGATGACGGTCTACACTCATATGGTATGTTATCGTCGTCTGACTCGATTTTAACTCCAAGGGCACGTGATCACTAGTTATTAAATTTTGAGGATATTACAGTAAATATGATAAAAATAGAGATATGAGAATAATTTTGAAAAATTTTAAGAGCATATAGATAATTTTCCCTTTGTTTTAAGGTGGTCATATTTGTTAAGGACTCGGAGCTACAAAACGGCCAAGAAATCGGATTTTGAGACTTGTTTTACGCTGATGATTCCACTCTTGGATTAGCACCATCTCTGAGGGGACATGCAGTCTTAACGCCATGTCTGGCAAAGATTTTAATCGAAAATACTCGTAAACCTTTGTGAATTCTAATCTAATTAACCATGGGAAGTATATTTAATCTTGAAGATTATCTATGTAGTTTTTTTATGTTTCTTTCTTCCAATCACGAATTGTAAATTAAAGTTTACTTTGATGCGGTAATAATAACGTTATTAAGTAGAGTTTGATTTGAGTAACTATCTAGGAATAGTTGTGACTAGTGACTCCTACTATTTAAGTGCCGTTGTTTTGACATAAAATGCTGTAAGACACGGTAAATTTTCATATCTTCTTGACACACAGAATATAATATTATACGGTGTCTCGAGGCATTTTATGTTGAACTAAATGACCCCTTAATATATATATATTTTTGAGTAAAAAATAAAAATAAACAATGAGTTTTTGAATAAAACTTTTGCCAAAGGCACCATATGAGTTTTAAATAAAACTAAATGACCCGCTTCAGACCCCCACATCATCATGTCAACGTTTAGCGTCCGTGCTCTCACGGTATCACCAATTCACCATGGTGTGGCCGTCTTCTTCCTTCACAACCATCCGTTTTATTCCTTTTGTTAGTTATCTTCTCGCTCTAAATCGGACACACGCCCGGCCCAAATTGGCTAAGCGCATGTCACGCCCCGTTGTTTAAGCTGGCGATTCATCTCGTCTCTGCAAGATTACTGGATGAGCTCTAGGGTTTATTAGTTGGTGCTAAGGATGTTAAAGATAACTAATAACTCAGTAATTACTCGTTTTGTTAACTTAACAAACAGTAAGTGTATATATTCTTTTCCCGATAACTTAAAGGATATGGATACGGATATATCCGATTTCATGGCAGATACTGATATATCCGATTTCATAGCAGATACAGAAACGGATACACTTCATTCCGAACCCGTATCCGTCCGTTATCATTAAGTATTATAAAATACATATTATTAATATTATCCCTTAGATCTAAATTTAACGGTGGAGATTAAAAAGTTACCCTAATGAATGGCAAGTTTGACAGCGCCCCCAAAGGGATCAAATTGACTTGAACTCGGACTGCAAACTCTTCTGGCACCAAGGATGCTCTTCTAAGGCCGTGGATGCTCCCTTGAGACTGCACGTGTTCCCTTAAAGGGTTGACATATGCTTTACCTTGAACTCTGGTCATGCATGCTCCCATGAGACATCAAATGCTCTCATGAGGCCGTGGATGCTCGCCGGAGACTGCACGTGCTTCGCCAAAGGGTTGACATCAAATTGCCTTGAACCCTTAACTGCATGCTCCCCTCTCACCAACGATGCTCTCCTGAGGCAGTGGATGCTCCCCTGAGACTGCATGTGCTCCCCTAAAGTGTTGACATATGCTTTGCCCTGAACCTCTTGGTGGGGACACCACCAGACTAGTCACACGCAGCCGACGCCGCACCGCCCCGCCCCCACTGAGCTTATGGCTCGGAGACTCGGCCTCTTGAAGACTCGACGTCCTGAGTATTTATTTGTGTGTATGTATTTACGTATTGTGTGTATAATACATGTATTGCTACATATATTTACTTTTATTTTATTAGGGCTAAATATTCTATTATTTTATTTGGCCAAGTCAAAAGTTGGTTGTTGGTTTTTGTTTTATTAGGCTAGGATATGAATGTCTTTAGTTGAAAGCCTAGGGGTATTCTTTGTCCTAGTGGGATATGGCCTTTCCTATATAAAGGGGGCTAGCGTAAGGCTTTTTATATGATAGATTGAAAGAAAGATTGAAACACACGTAAGAGCTCTTCCCTTCTTGCTTCCCCTTCCCTCCTTCTCCCTTGTGAGAATAGAGTGATTATTCGGTGAGAGACTATCTGGTGTGAGACCGAGCTACGCGAGGCAATAATTATCACGTCCCGTCTGTGGCGTCAGATTACCGTCGATCCTTTCTACGACGTCGTCGCGTCACCTCTGGTCATGCATGCTCCCTTGAGACATCAAATACTCTCTTGAGGCCTTGAATGGTCCCTGGAGACTGCATGTGCTCCCCCTGATCGTTGACATCAAATTACCTTGAACCCGGACTGCATGCTCCCCTATTACCAAGGATGCTCTCCTAAGGATGTGGATGCTCCCCTAAGACTGTATGTGCAACCCTAAAGGGTTGACATATGCTCATGCAAGCTCATCAAATCAATAATAATAAGATAAATTTGTTCACACATAAATATAATTTTAAATATCTAAATATTTTTATATTTATTTTTTTATTTTAAAGGGTTAATCGAGTCGGACCGATTCAGACCGATTCACCGGTCGAACGGCGGTTCGTCCGGTTCACCCAGTTCTTTAATATTAGATCGGACCGACCTTAATCGGACCGGTTCCTTGACCGGTTCACGGTCAGACCGGTCCGACCGGCCGATCTGGTCCGACTCTGATAACACTGATTTTATTCTAATTGAGCTATTTTTAGATTAAATTTTCATATTTTATGTACTCTTATTACCGGTAACTATCCACTAACCGCTCATTAACCGCATATTTTGGGATATTAGAAAATGATTTCAGATACATCATTTTTCGAATTCTTAACGAACAGTAAACGGATACAGTATTTCTTATCATATACGAAAATGGATAGTTCACGATCCGAACCGTATCCGACCTGTTGACATCCCTAGTTGGTGCAAGATTAGACCTTGTCAACCTTCAAATTAGTGGAACCATGGATAATGCGTACTCAGGTGGGGGCATTTCCCTTGGGATCACACGCCTCGTGCAGAGTGGTGGAGCCAAGGTTGCCCCCCCTTGACTTGGATAAATTACTCTCTCTTTACATTTGCCCTCCACCCCCTGTTGGGTTTTTTGGGCGTTGGATATTTTCTGGGCCCATTAGATGTCTATCGATGGTGGATATCTAGGTTTTACGATGAAGTTAAAATGTCTACTGATGGTGGGTATTTATCACCCACATTCATTAGTTGGTTGTTTAACCGTAAATCGACGTTGGATATTTTCCTTTGTAAGATAGAAACCTAAAAGAGACAAAAGAGAATAAAGGTAACATAGTAGAACCGTAAAAAGATATTGCTAATGCCGGTTGAGAAACTTTGTCTATAGCTATGTAGAGTTGTTTTTCGATAGTTGAGCATAAATAAAAAAAAATTATCGGGTTTTGCACATGGTTGATTTGCAAGCTTATAGTAGGTCTATCTGATCCGCACATCCGCCCCCTCACACGTCACTCCACTCTGAGGAGTTTATCTGTCAATACGGTGAGTTTTCTCCCTTGTTCAGTTCTCTTGTTATCTATTTGGTGGCTTTTGCTAGAATCGTAGGACTTTACCAAGGGGTTTTATCTGGGGAAGACATTTCATTCAGGACTTTGATTTTATCTTTCTTTTTAATTCTTGTTTCGTATATTTTCAATCATGGGGATTTTACATGTCTCAGTAGCTTAACTTGGTTCTCCCTCTCAGTTGTTCCTATCTGTGATTCATTATCTCGATTATATAATACAAAGTCAGCTCCCACTCGTCGGAAACATTGTACTAGATTTTGAAGCTGAAGTAATTTTTATGGTGATAAATAGATGAATGATAATTTTATGACATATATTGCGAAGGAGATATTCGAGAGTATTGACAATGAGGTAATAATGTAGCGCTTTCAGAATATGAAGACCCGTCGTAGACAACTCACTTGTAAAATATCTTCTACTTGAATGAAAATAAATAATTTTTATTATATTAATTATATTTTACCTCCCCTTTCAAATATTTCTGACTCTGCCATTGCTCGTGCACATCTAAAGTCACTTAAGCTTTGTTTGATAAACGAACAGGGCAGGTGCTCATCGGTTACGAGTCAATCACGCGTGCGATAACTAGGGTCAATTAACGCAACCGACCCTCAGAGTCATTTGCCTTTAACTGTGATCGATTAACAAAGGCGCCCTTATCAAACATGCCCTAAAGTTCTCACTAATAAAGTGTTAGGGGTACAAGTTTCTCTAATGAGGCTGTGTTCAACTGTGTAATTGATCGCAGCGACTCCCAACAGCTAGTGTGAGGGTCTATTTAAACGTTTGATCCGGTGGACTTTTTGTATTAAAATAGAGAGTTGACGCCTCCCATCTGACACAGCTAACACCAACGAAAGACGCCAACGAGACCCATCCTAACTCTACTTCACGAAGATAGTTGTTTGGTGTGTACGTCCATGGCATGTCGTTGGCCTCCAGCTCAGACCAGCGGCAGCCCTAATTGGCCTATCCTTTGATTAGAGAGTGCTAAGATATTATTAATAATAAAGATTTATCTGGAGGCTGGTTATCACACTGTCGCACTCGATACTTTCTCTATTTTGTTATGTTGAGGTTTAAATCTTACATTTGTGGACAACTTTTTTTATTATTTACAGAGAATTCCTTCGACTTAAGTTTTAGGTTAGAATTAAGACCTTTAATATGGCATTAGAACTGGACTTACTTATTGGCCCATCTATTTTATTTTATGCCTTTTTTTCTTATTCTTTTCGATGGCCTAACGGTTCACACGAGTAGAGGTGAGTACAATTTAGTTTAATTTGAAGATAATTTTTTTCAAATCAAATCGAAATAAATTAAGTGTTCAATCTGAACCAAATTAAATCGAATTATTTTAAAATCAAATCAAATCAAACTGAATTAATTTGATTTTGTTCAGTTCAATTTGAACCATATTCCTATCTCTTTTTAAAAATTAGATTAGATTCAAAAATAAGTAGAGAAAAATAGGGTAAAAGAATTTTTATCAAATAAAGTAAATATTAAAGAAATAATATCAAAAGTTATAACTTGTAAGAGCAAGCTCCATGATATTTTCACATAAAAAATTAAGAACTTCAGTTATAATAAAATGGAACGTGATTTGAAACTTACTTCATAGAGTCGGAAATCTCATCAACACGGGGAGATTGGATTTTTGGAATTAGGATTTATAGTTATATATACACTTATATTAACTTAACAAAAATATCCTTAAATTCGGGTTATTCGATTCGGTTCTATTTTTCGAACTTCAAAATCAAACCAAATCAAAAATTTTAATAAAGTTCGATTTTAACCTAAATCAAATATTTTTAAATTTTAACCCAAATCAAACCGAACCAAATATATTGGTTCGGTTTAATTTTCGAGTTGAACCCGAATAATGCTCACCCCTAGACACGAAGTCCCTAGCTTCAAAGATCATGGGTACCTTCGACCAATATCCAAAAATTTCCCAAATATATAATAATATTATATCCTAGTAAGATTATATGCACTTTTAGACAATGTTTTCTAAACCGGTCCGGTACGAGGCGAATCGCCCGTATCGGACCGTGTCACGTGGCAGGCGGGATAGGCGAGTTGTGGGATGTGACTGGGACTCACTGGACCGCACGGGACCGTGTGTCTCACTGCATACCAGACCGGTTCGAAGCGAGATCGGCCTGGTACATGCAGGCTGCCTGGCTCGTGCCGGTCCAGCATTAAAAGCAGATGATGGGCGTGGGGGTGGAGATGGGAAGGGGGTCCGGCCACCGCCTCCCATAGCACGGAGGAGGCAGCGGTGGGCGATGGCGACTGTGGGAGGGTGGAGGGGGTTCTGGGAGGCCATGGGAGGAGACGGAGTGTAACGACCCAAGATCCGGATACCGGGAAATATCCGATACCATTCTAATCCTGACCTGCCACCCACGAGCCAGAAGACTCGGAAGGGTTATTAGGTGTGTAGAGGTACATTAAAATTTAAAATGATATAGGTAACAATTATATAATTAACTGTTTAAATAACAAAAAATAAAATTATATTTTTAATTAAAGAACTAACTACACAGTCCAGTCTAACAAAGTACAGTCTACAGGGGAAAGAAACGTACTCTAACGCTGGGTACACCCTCGGCTCTGGTGAGCTGGCAACTACGAACCTCAGCGTTGCACCTCCGAAGCTCGAGGAGGAACCGCAACACTTGAAAAGAAAGGGGGTGGGCCTCATCTCATTGGCTCAGTAGGGGTTCCACGAATCTCCACCACAAAATAACGGTGGTAAACAGTAGCGATAACAACAATAACAACAGTGAAGGAAACAGACGGCGGAAACATAGCTATCTAAGCTACCCCTATCGGCACAGAAAGGAAACTCCGATCTCGCAGTCGGGACAGCCGAACCATCGTAAAATCACGATTACGCTACAGAAGGAATATCACGACATCCTTGTCATGAAGGCCCGTCCTCACATACGAAAGCCCAACCAAGACCACGCGGTCCAAGGGTATAATCACGACCTTGTAGTCGTGAACCTACTCTGTCTAGGGTAAGACCTCGGTAACCCTATCGAAAAACCTAGACCTCAGTGTCGGGGAAACACGCCGAAGCTACCCGAAGAACCACCAACACTAGGCAGATCAGGATTTTCCTCCACGTCCAGAGTTCGAGCATCACCGGCACCAATCACATCAATAGCAGATGATAAATATACATGTATAGATGTTGTTAGAGCTTTTTTTAGAGGATTTGATGTTCCCTCCACCATTGCATAGGACACATTATTTGTGCATATGGTTACATATTTTCATACTCACCCGCATACACGTCCACCTACTAAGATAGAGTTAAATTATATGAGTTATGAGTCTCATATATCTGATTCTGATTAGAATTCGAGATTCACAGATAAGTCAGATGATTGAATTTCGACATTTTATACTTTATGAGTGGAGTTAAATGATCTCATGAGTAAAGTTAATTATATATATATTCAATTTAATAGGTTAACTTATCTTTTTTTGTCTCTTCAAATAAGATGTTTAATTGAGAGGTATAATAATTTATTTTAATAGATAAGATTTTAATAATCATATATATATATATAATTATTTATTATTACCAAGGTTTACTTTACTAATACATAGTCACTCACCCTTTATATCTTAATAATAGTTGAAAGAGTCGGGTAAAATTAATCCTATATAACTTAGTATGCACCTATGATCATAAAAAAAACTCAACTTTATATTATTTTTTGATCTATGTACTATTTTACAACTTAAATGAATTATTATTAGAATTTTATTTTTAAAAATAAATTAAAAATTAAAAAACACTCCCTTCAACCCGTACCGATATGTTACTTGTACCAATCATATCATCCCGTATCAAGTCGTGATCAGTATAACCAGTTCGACAAACGTTACTTTTAGAGACGACCAAACTTGCCCTCAACACTCGACCTCTGCACTTTTATTTGACCACTTTCACTTGGATTGAGCCAATCGTGTTGTTGGCCGTAGAGTGGATTGGAACTCAAGCTGTCGAACTTCCTACTCCAATTAGTCATACTTCTCATTTCACGTGGAGAGCACTGAAAATTTTTCCAGAAGAATTCTTCCAAGGACATGCGACGATCTTCCTCCCACTCTCTGTTGCCATCTCCGAAAAAGTCTTTTTGTCATCAAGAAGTCATCTCTTTGAAAGAAGAAGAAGAAGAAGAAGAGAAAAAAAAGGAAGGAAAAAAGATACGTCCATTAATCATTTTCTAAACGAAGCCAGACATCCCTATCAACTTTTGCTGCAGCATAAAAGTTCAACCTCTGAAGAAGATCTCCTCCTTGGGCGGTGCTACTTGTCCGATCATGGCACCTTCACCTCTAAAGATTTCTATATGAATGGACCTGGCCACATTGGAGGTCCTTGTCAGTTGTCATACATGTAGACGAAATAATGTAACAGCAGCAGCATGCTACGACCGCTACAAATCATGCAACTACTAATCAGCAGCTCATTTTTGCAGAGTAAGTTTGCTGCACCAACTCCGGCGAGATGCACCATCCCGTACCATGATCATGTGACTATGAACGTTGCTTCTAATCCTATAATGGCAATCATCATGTGTGGGCTGGTAATGGAACATGTTTTCCATTTTCAGGCTTATTTCCCTTCGAAACAGCAGTCTCCTTCGTCTTGTAAAAATGGAGGTTAAACTCTCTCTCAATTCAAATCGTTGAAGAGTTGGTTTACAACAGAAAGTAGATATACTCATAAAGTTTTGGTGTGGGCCGAAGGGAAAGAAAGATCCTTGCGAGCTGCTGCGACCCCAGTTTTGATCAGATCCATTGCAAACAAGGTCTCCCCTGGGCACCACTCATTAGTTTATCAATGAACAGGAAAAGGAGGCATCAGTGAAACTTCTCCTATTTGCAGCACTGTCGTCGTCGTCATCATTGTCATCATCAGGTTCATCACCAGCACCACTTGTTTAAAGGGTGTCATCATCATCACGAAATGGTAAGGGTGGGTGTTTCCTGCATTATCATACATATGGTGCTCTTGTTTAGCTGTTACCCTAAAGGTGGAATATTCCAACAGAGCTTGCTTACAGAGTGGACATATACCTGTATAAGTTGACATCACAGCAATAATCTAATACTATAGTACACACACTAAAGCCTTGAATGAATGAGAAACATGGCAGAGGAGCAAGGATTAGTTAACTTTAAAAACAGCTCACAGTTCACATGTTGGATTCACAGGTCAGACTGTGGACCAACCTTCGGTACAAGCTAAGCTTGGCGTGAAATCGTAACATCAAGTAGAAAGCAGACAGATCACAACTCCTGCACAAGCTATTCCACAGGAGCAGGGCCTTCCCTTACAACCCAGTGACTGGTGTTCTAAATTCCGCTTCCATCCAGATGATCTCCTTAAAATCTTTAGTGAACACCTGGCAGGTTGTTACAACAAAAGTACATTCTGAATGAAGATGTCATTACACACGGGTATGCTTAGATTATATCAAGTTTCCGTTCTAAAAATATTCAAATAGCCACTAAGGAAACAATGCAAGTGTTGAAATTTTCACTCCATTCTTCCAGTAGACCAGGCAAAGATTTACAAAATAGCAGAAACTGGAATTCTGCCCATGTAACCCCATGTAATTTTTGCTTTACAAACAAAAATTGAAGTGCCAAACACCATAAATGATGCATGTTTCTTCAACAGACTCTACATCCGTGCCAAAAAGGGGAAAAATACAGGGTGAGAAAATATAAGAAGGAAAAAATAATCCATTAGCAGGTGAGGGATCACCCTGCTTTAATAGGAGAGTTTAAGATGCAAAAGAACATCCGTGATCATAACTTCGCCCCTGTAACTGGTACTTTACCTCAACCAAAGCCTTGAAGACCTCTGTCAATCAAAGGTTAAGTCCAAGATGTGCAACAGAAAGGTCACCAACTCTCCCTTTAATGCTGATAAGAAACTAGGTATCTAGCTCCCGTTCTCATGTTTCTGAACCTTCCATAACAGTGGATAATCTATCACCTTCAACAAAAGCTGGATCTAGAAATTTGGCCACAAAAGCCCACAACCTGTACACATCCTCAAAATTTGTTAGGAATCCAAGGGAAGCAGTAACAACCTCCACTCCCATTAAGGCATTCTTGTTATCATGTTTCCCATTTGATATTGGCTTAGCTGCTCCATGAAGCTGTTTTTGGCTTTCCATAACCCGTATATGGCTGAGGAAACCAATGCCTAATGAGATCCCACTTTTCTCAGCCAGCTTCTGAACAACTTCCGGTTTGATCAGTGAATCACTGGAATCCTTCACATTGAATGCCACAGCTGCGCCCCTTTCATATTTGATTTTAGGACCATAGATGTGAACAAGAGGCACTCCATTTCCTCCCTCAGAATCTGGAAGCCTCAGCTGCAGTAATGAGGTGACAAGCCAATTGATAAGATACCGCAATCTTGATGTAGTTTTGTTGAGGCCCATCATATTCACATGATCCAGATGCCTGCATATTATCTCAGGCTCTCTTCTATTCCAATCTTCATCACCATCTTCTCCATCATAAACGGCATCATCATCATCATCATCACCTGGAGTGTTGGCAGGTGCTTCCCCAGCATCCAGATTATGACCCATTCTTTCTGTGTGTGTGTCACCCTCCTCAATACTGAATGAAACCCTGCGACCCATGCTTGCAACTCTATCATTCTCTTCCACACCGAATAATCTCCCTCCTGCAAATCTGGCGTTCATTTCTCTCCTGTCCAATAACCTAAAGTCACCTTCAGTTTCTCTCCTTATAGCACTTTCTTTTGACTTTGGCCCAGTCCCTTGTTGTATCTCAGACACTGAACCATTTTCTATGTTCCTACCTTTGAGAGATGAACTGTTACATTTAGTTCCATTAGCAGTACAGCTATACAAAACACTTTGTTCTTCTTGGATTTCTGGATCCTCCTGGATCTCCGGGTTATACTGGAAACCTGCCTGTTTCCCATCATTCTCCATTGCTGCTTCTAGCGGTATCTCCTTAGAACGGTCGGGTTCTTGTGAAACTGATAAAACAGCCGCATCAAATGAAAGTACACGGTCATCATAAAGTGGGCTCTTAGACACCTTGGATGAGATTTTTGGGGATAACTTTTTGTGATTTTTCCGGCCGGTCAACCAAGACAGTGGCAGTGGAGAACCAAACTTTCCCCGGTTCAGCTGCTGCCCTGGACTATCTGAAGTTAAAGGGCTCTGCCCCAAATCTATCCAGAGTGAGTTGTCAGAGGACTCATCCTCACTAAAAACAGGGCTCTTCATGACATCCCCAACTGAAATGGTCTCCACTTCCTCAAAAATGGTGCTTGCTCCATCCCTCTCTGAGCTGTTGTCATGATCCATCTCACCCTCAAAAACATCTCTAACTTGTGCAGATGTGAATGCACCAGAAAAAGCAGGCAACTGTGATCCGCGCCGGGTTTCAGGGGTCAGCCGATCTTCATTTCCAATGCCCTCCTCATCCTCAACACCATCCAGTCCATCGAGACCATCCACAGAGTCACTGAGGTACTGGGGAAAAACTGGAACTATTCTCACCATTCCAGTCCCTGTACTCCCATTCTGGTTTTGCAAGCTTCCCATCACAGATTTCTTAATCAGAAGGCACCCAAAGCCAGTAGGGTCAGAACCAAACACTCTGTAGAAGGATGTGATGATGAAATCGGGACGGAAAAGGGACAGCCCAAGTGAGTCCATGTCTTTGGGACCCAAAGATCCTGCATCAAGTAACACATGCCAATTGTTTTGCTGCGCCAATGCCATCCATTGATAAGAATACTTTGCACCAGTAACCCTGGACTGCACCGGGAAAACAAAAAGTCCAACGGCTGAGTCCCTCTTCCTCCGCTTCTTGTTCGAGATTTGCTTCCTGAGCTCTGCAGAGCAGAGTTTCAGTGTCGGCCACTTGAACCATGCACTGTAAACCTTTGCACCTTTCTCCTTTGCACTCTGAGCCATCCAATTCACTGACTGGCTCTCATGATCAAACATTGTCATCAACTTCTTGTTGGTGTGGAAAGGGTAAGATTCTGCGAGCAATTTAAATGCAGATCCCCTACTCACAGTAAAGACTAAGCCATACTCATGCTCAGGGATGTTCAGGTAGTCCATTATCCGAGTTTTGATGTCATCCTCGGCGGTGCCTTTCTCAGCACCACCATAAAGTACATGATTGCTAAGGTTTGCAGTTATCTCTGAGAGGCTAATTGCAGAGGACTCCCAGCCCTGGAAGCTCTGGAGGTAAGAGAAGAGGCCAAAGCCGCAGTAGTCGAGGCATACCTTCGAACTGCCATCGCAGAGGTGGGAGTACTCCTCGGACCTCAGCTGGTCGATCCTCTCCGATGACTGGTACTTGGGGTACATCGTGAGGAACTTGGAGAAGGCCTCTCTTAGATCAGGGATGGAGTCTTCAGTCTGGAAGGTGCGCTCAGCGGCGAGCGCGGTGGCGCGGAGGAACTCACGCTGGGCATGGAGGCGGGCGAGTGACCGGGAACGCCCAATCAGGCTGCCATCGATGCTAGACGAGGGGTCTGAATCCATGTCCTGGGACTTGAGGAGAGACCCATCCTCCGATGCCTCCTCCAGGGCCTCCCGGAGCTTGTTCTCCTGGAGCTGCCGGAGGACCGACGAGGTCTTCCGCCCGTCGGCCTCCACGACGCCGGAGCCGTCCCTCCACCGGCTCTTCTTGTCCAGAAACAAGGCTGCGCAGTGGGATATGGGCTTCCATAGTGACAGATGCATGGGAGAGGCCGGGGGAAGCAGAAACCAGAGACCCGCTACCCCCCCCCAAGAGCTCCCCAGGAAGAGAAAGAGGCCTAGAAGGCCATCAGATGCAGCAAGCCCTAATCTTGGGAAGACGACGACAAAGAAGGATGCCCGGGAAAGATGGTTTCTTGCAGGAAAAAAGATGGAAACTTGAACGGGTTTGGGGGGGAGGAGAAGGGGAGGCAGGAAAAGGGTCGAAATCCTAAAGAACCATCAACATTTCGAAAACTTTTTGCAGGTCTTGGAAGGGGCTTAACAAAAAGGAAGCACGAAGAGGGACCATTCAAACCCTAGAACAAGTGATGCCCCAAACACTCTCTTTCACAGCATCAAGACCCCCCGTCCAGACAAAGGGGAAAGGGGAAGGGGAAGGGGAAAAGGATTGGCAAGACCCGAGCAAGTTGGAACAGTTTGCCCACCCTTGCTCCTGCCCTCCAGATCAAAGTATGTGCTTCTCGGCACGAAAGCAGCTTCTTTTCCAACACTGGGGAGGGAGGTATGGAGATCCGAACTCCGAAGGAGAACCCAGAACAAAAAAAGAGAAGGTGGTGCAAGAAGAGACCAGACCAGCGAGCGCTCGAACTTGCAAGAAACCCCAGTCAGAAGGAAGCCAGGGAGCAGATCAGGTCAGGCAAGAAACGCCCCAGTCTCCATCTCCCCTCTCCCTGTATCTCCCTCCCTCTCTCTCTCTCTCTCTCTCTCTCTCTAGTTTCTCTCTCTAGCCTCCTCTCCCTGTCCACCTTCCTCTGGGGCTTAATTAATACTGTCTTCCCCCACAATTTAATATTGCCAACAGTAACAAAAGAGGAGACCTAAAAAGAGAGAGTGGATAGACGGACAGGCACACAGGACACAAAGGAGACTGATCACCCTCCACACCCATTGACTTCCCCCTCCCAATTTATTATTGTCTGCCACCTTTACCTACCCTTGTTTGTTTGATAAGCAACTTGATTAGTTTTCCTTGATTCAATTCTTGGTTGGAGGCGCAAACAGTTAAAGCACTCTGAGATGGAGGTTAACAAATCCCTGAGCCCCGCTTTGATATTCCAATACCCCGCCCTAGATGGCATATTCGTCGATTTCGTCAGTTTCTCCACTCGACTTTGATAAATTTTGAAATAACCCACCCAAATTATCTGAAATGTGAGAAAATCTGAGTTTTCTCATTCGACCCCACGAATCGACCAGTCTATCTTAACTTATAAAACTACCCCCTAAAGACTTCCCTTGAAATTGGGGTTGGATATCGCATTCGATCCCGTAAGGGTCGAATATGGTATCTGACTCTGGTCAAGGAGCGTGTGTGTGAGAGTAGGGCGTGAGCCCCCCATAATTCTCTCTCATCGGATATTGGTCTATCCTAATCCGAAAACAAAGCATCTCTAAGACCCTGTTTGTTAAACGGGCAGGGTTAACGTAATCGACTCTCGGGAGTAGATTGCGCTAATCGACCCCGGTTAACATTTATGTGTGTGAGAGGAGAGTGTGGACTCTCCGAAATTTCTCTCGTCTGTTGTGTTAACCTCCCGATAATTACGATAACAAAGTGACCCTCAAAAGAATAAGATATTACATGTATTATGGTGATCTTTTCTCTCTATATTGCGGCCATTTGTCATTAGATTACAAGACAATCGGCTTAGTTTACAGCGACTAATCTCTCTCTCTCTCTCTCTCTCAAAAGTCAAAAGTAAAATGGCATTCATGAGGTGGTGGCCACATCACAAAATGCGAGTGGGGACACTGGCAATGCCACCATGTTTTGTCTTGCCGGAAAGGAGAAGGGTTTTATGTATAATATATGTGCTTGAGTTCATCAAAGAGAGTAGAAAATTTCCATCACTTGATGATGAGATGGGGAGATCCATATGATTGCTCTATCCCCTATTGTTTCTCTCTGTTATCTGTTTTCATCATTTACCCCCCCCCTCAGATCGTGAGGTTCTATGGATAGGGATGGATATGGGTGTCTAGTGGAAGAAGAAGAAGAAGAAATGGGTGGATGGTGACATCCAACAAAATTGAAAAGGATTGGCTACACACAGATGGACGAGGAATTTAGACATGTCTGGTGTTGTTTCTCTTTTTCCTTCTTCTTTTTCGATGGTAGGAAACCACATGCCATTACAGGGAATCGTGAGCTTATAAATATCATGGAGTTTTAAATTGGGCCAATATTAAGGTTGTTTTCTCAAGATAATCAAAGATTTCAAGGTACTTCCAGATATATATGTATGAATCTCCAATTTTTGCTGAAGCTTATGATGACAAGGATTAATGTGTGTCTTCAGTCAGTCGGATATAATTAAATGTCAACCTTCCACCGTGCATAATTGTCATGTTCACAAAAACATCTCTAACTTGTGCAGATGTGAATGCACCAGAAAAAGCAGGCAACTGTGATCCGCGCCGGGTTTCAGGGGTCAGCCGATCTTCATTTCCAATGCCCTCCTCATCCTCAACACCATCCAGTCCATCGAGACCATCCACAGAGTCACTGAGGTACTGGGGAAAAACTGGAACTATTCTCACCATTCCAGTCCCTGTACTCCCATTCTGGTTTTGCAAGCTTCCCATCACAGATTTCTTAATCAGAAGGCACCCATCACAGTGTAACAAACCCTCATGACAATTCCATTATCAAATCGGGCCTAATTGATTCATCTTGTCTCTACACAAGATCAGTGGGTGATCTCAAGGCTTTGTGAACTGTTCAGTGAGGCCCCCTCAATATATACAGTTTGGGTGAGACCTTGTGTCAAGGCTTAAAAGTAGTGAATCTTGGTCAATGTGTACTCAGCTGGCACATTTGCCTTGGAAATGCACCCCTCATGAACCTAAAAAATCTCCCTCTGCAGTCCTAAAGCCTGCAAGTTTGTCTAGTGAGGCAGTACTGATCAGTTGCATCATTGAATCAAACTGCCCCTTTATGGATATCTTTTCCTCGTGATTGTGCATGGTGGAGTGTGCATCTAGAATATTTGTCAACAACATATGTAAAGTTTGGACAGAATTAGGAGATTGCTATTTCTGTCAAAAAGTCATTTTAAGTATTTTGTCAGAGTCAACTTATTGCCCAGTCTCTGAGTGACTCTGAGTCTCCTACCTTAATTACTCGGTCTAGAGACTAAGGTTGGTCAATTCAGCGATTCTTATCCGATCTGATTGTCGTTGATCCGGTACAATATACTCGAGTCGCAACCGACTCAGACTCAACTCGGTCGAGTCACATGTTTAGATCTTTTGTTACTTTTTATAAATTTTAATTTTCTTACAATATTTAATTGTTTACCCTATATTCTAAATTGTAGAATTACTATGTCACGAATCTTAAGATATGTATGCATTATTTAATCTATTTTTATTTTTAATTAATTTTTAAATAGTATGCCATTATTTGATAATTAATAAATGAATAAATTTGAGGATAGAATTTGATGATCTTCATCTATGAAATACTACAAGATCTATGATTGTTATTATGTCATCGTATGATTATAATAGTTTTATTTTTAAAAAATAAATTGATTTTTAAATATTATATTATTATTTAAATAATTTATAGAGACTCAGATAATATAAAATTAATCATATATCAAATTTTTATAAATACGATACAATACACACGCTAACTAACTCGACTCAGACATAGTGGGCAAACCATAGTCTTGATGAACAAAGGATAGCAATACTCCCTCCTTATGCCCAGAAGAAAGAAAAAGTGTCGATGGTGAGCATGGTATGTCACATCTCACAGGTCTGCTCCTCATTTGGCCCAACAGGAGCATGATCTACTCACAATTAGAACCAAACTATAATAAAAGAAAATTGTCGTATAATTACCTGCCTGTTCTCGGACATCAAATATGCGGACGGAACAGCTCCCCCACCTAGGGTTTCCCCTCGGTTAGCAGCGTTACTTCTGATGTTTGCTTGCAAGACACTTGTTAAGTAATAAGTGTCCTCAAAACGCCATTTGAAGAGGCGTACGTAGTTGATTGAAAGTACCCCATGGCACTGTTCTCGCCTCTTGTCCCCCCTCCTTCCCACCGTTTCCACGGCTCGCAGCTTTTAAGCAAAAGGTGGCGTATGGATGTGGCGATCGACCGTGGGAGAGAAGGGCAAATCAAGGTCAGGGCTATCAATAGGTCGGGTTGATCTTATATATCCGCAGGTCTTGCTCAATTTTGGGCTGGATCGTAAGATTTTTTTTCGCTCGTGAATTCTTAATCGAGTCTAAAAATTTGACCCGAATAGATCCATAGGTCAGGTTCAGACTTTAAGTTCGATCCGCGAGTCGACCCGACTCGTTCTCTTTTTTCTTTCCTTCAAATTTTAAAAACTATTTAGTTAAGATTATATTATTTTACTTAATTATAAATTATAAATTTTATTTTCATACAAATTATATTACTTATATCAAAATTTTAATTAATTTAGTGAGATTATAAATTTTATATTATTAAATATATTAAGTTTCATTACTTTTTACTTTTTATTTAAGCTGTTGGGTCGAGCCGGGTCGAACCTTAGTCATACTTTATAACTTTTTAATAATATCGAGCCCGACCTAACCCTACATAACTTGAGTCCGGACCTGGCTCGAGCTTTAATATTGATAAGTCGGACTCGAGTCGGGCCGACCTAACTCGATCTAAATCCGACTCATTGACAGCCTTAGTCAAGACGCAGTCCAATTTACGTACGTCGTCAAATCTCCAATATGTGGATTCAACAACGCAGTCTTGTCAACTTGATATATATATATATATATATATATATATATATATATATATATATATATATATATATGGCGGCCCGACGTACGTACGTTCCCATGGTGCCGGCATCGCAACCGTTCAACTCCCGCTCAAAAAATCTCACCCTTCCGTAAGTCTCCCGAATAACCGACCCCCCTATTCCCCGCGCTCCCTGTTATCCCCGCCATCCTCCTGGGAGGCCCCTGCGACGTCAGCAGCACCGCCGCTCTCATCTTGATTATTCGGGATATCTATCAAGTCTGCCTAAAAAAAGCTTGGGATCCCATACGTGAGCTTCCAAGCCGTCGCACTTCCTTGTTTCAGTATATTAATTAATATTTCTCGATCATCCGATGATCTACTCCTCTAAATTGAGATCCCATGTCCTTTGTTTTTATTTCTCTCGTTTCTCTCTTTTTTGAGCGAATTTTGGTGGGATGGATGCGTTCAGGGAAGTTCGATTCTAATGTTCATCCTGGTGTAGTGTGCTCTTGGGATTCACAATGCAGAAAAAATCTCCCACAAGTAGTCAAAATTTGGGATAACATACACTGTAGCAACATGGTAAGTCGGTGGGTGAGGGTGCTCTCATGGATTTATTATGTTGATTCATTTTCACAATTCTTTGAATAACAGTAGAATACATGATGCAGAGGGTTTTGGGTATTTTTGTCATGTGAATTTTATTTTATCGTGATATCCACTGTAGTAACAAGGTAACATAAGTACCGAAAAAGCTGGTGGCATCTTTTTTTAGTATGATAACAATGTTTGTCAATAACAAGTGTTCAAAACATCCAAGTGACTGTCAGAAACTCGCCTATGCGACGGTAGGCAATAAGACTTAGTTGGGGTTATACAAATGTGATCGTGTTTATCTATAAATTGCTTCACAGTCCAAGTCTCTGAATCCTTCTTTCTACCGACAATCAATTTTACAGGACAACCACATCTTGTCTCCTGTTTAGGCCTTCTCTTCAAATGCATAAAATACAAAACACTTGTTATTGACAAACATTGTTATCATACTAAAAAAAGATGTCACCAACTTTTTCGGTACTTATGTTACCTTGTTGCTACAGTGGATATCATGATAAAATAAAATTCACATGACAAAAGTACCCAAAACCCTCTGCAGCATGTATTCTACTATTATTCAAAGAATTGTGAAAATGAATCAACATAATAAATCCATGAGAGCACCCCCACCCACCGACTTACCATGTTGCTACAGTGTATGTTATCCCAAATTTTGAATGCTTGTGGGAGATTTTTTTCTGCATTGTGAATCCCAAGAGCACACTACACCAGGATGAACATTAGAATCGAACTTCCCTGAACGCATCCATCCCACCAAAATTCGCTCAAAAAAGAGAGAAACGAGAGAAATAAAAACAAAGGACATGGGATCTCAATTTAGAGGGGTAGATCATCGGATGATCGAGAAATATTAATTAATATACAGAAACAAGGAAGTGCGACGGCTTGGAAGCTCACGTATGGGATCCCAAGCTTTTTTTAGGCAGACTTGATAGATATCCCGAATAATCAAGATGAGAGCGGCGGTGCTGCTGACGTCGCAGGGGCCTCCCAGGAGGATGGCGTGGATAACAGGGAGCGCGGGGAATAGGGGGTCGGTTATTCGGGAGACTTACTGAAGGGTGAGATTTTTTGAGCGGGAGTTGAACGGTTGCGATGCCGGCACCATGGGAACGTTCACATGGTGCCACCATGTGAACGCCACCCTATATATATATATATAGTTAAGGTTACCCATCGTTATTTGTTGGGGTCATCAGATCACTAGGGCCACTTTTGATAATCGGGTGGGGATAACTTAATCGACCCGACAGGGTCGATTACGTTACCCCTGGGCGGTTAGACTCCCGCATGTGTGAGGGGGGAGGCGAGTGGGAGGTGGGGCCCGCTGTTCCCCGGTTACGCTAACCGGCCGACCAACCCTTTATCAAATCGGCCCTAGAAAATTAATTGGTCTCACTTCTGATGGCTTGTAAGTTTAATGCCAGGTTCAATAGCTTTGTTGAAAGAATGTTTTGGAGTAAGTAAGGTCAGTTAACCTGAGGTAGGGAAAACAGACTTGGGGAAGCTATTCATATGATTTCCTTTTTGAGATTCTGACCGGAGGATTTTAAATTGAGGCCTACGCTAGATTGGCAAAAGATCAATGGGGTTGATTAAGATGATTACGCAAAATAAACTAGATTTAATTAAGATGCGTTTGGAAAGGCTTACGAGGGAGATTCCAATCTCCACCCCCAGTAAGTGTTTATCGTTAAAGATGTTAATGTTGTGTTTTGCAGATAAGAAATGATGCAAAAAGATCATTATGTGGTCTGTCCTGCAACACTACCAGCATTTATGCGCAAATACAACAAATACAAAGGTGATAAATCTTTGTATATAAAATAATTCATATGTAAAAATCCTTAAGATTATATTAATATACTCTTCGGATATGTGCAAACACTTTCTATATAAATAATGACCACCTTTTTAATAACCCCTTCAACGCCGGGGGAGGGGGGGGGGGGACAAAGAATATCGCTCCAACAGATGTGAAGGGCGATCGACTTCTCTCCATTTTGGAAATTTTTCACCTTCATATGCGATTTCATGTTACCATTTTGCAAATCTAGTTCTTGCACTGTGGGTTCGTGGCTTAATGTGGCAAGTGCACAATTTTAGTCAATTTGAAGAAATAATATTTTTTAAAAAAATCAATATAAATCCTGAAACTGGCAACAATGGAGAATTACCACGAACCCACAGTGGCTGTGGGTCGTCTTCTTATAGACCTGACACATTAAGCCACGAGAGATTACCGTAAAGTAATCTTTTCAGCACTGAAGATGGCCATGGATCGGAAACTCACCAAGCAAACTGAGGACCAACTTATTCCGACAATAAGACACACAACACAGCATTCTGATCATAAACAGCCTATCCCTCCAGAGCACAAAAATATAGAGCCAGAATGTACTTGCAAATAACTGAGTATCCCTCCAGAGCACAAAAATATAGAGCCAGAATGTACTTGCAAATAACTGAGTAAATCACAGTTTTAAATCAAAGTACAGACCTGCTAACTTAACTTGGTAAGGAAAAGGGTAGAAAGACCAAATGCTTACTTAACTACAGGCATAGAGAAAGACCCATAATTCTTCAAGAAAGCCTGAAAAGTTAGACCTTGGAACCATGTAAACAGCATGCAGAAATAAACTTCATAATCTCATGCGTGAATCAGCAGCGGGATGCGACAGAGTCTTCCCAGTGATGCCCAAAAGCTGCATAAATTTACGTCATAGTCAAAATGAAAACTGCATTAAGGGAGGGAACAAAGTAGCAGAATTTCACTGCTACATTAAGATGTTGGTTGAAATGAGCAGTGTTGGTGGACTCACATGTTGGCTCAAAGTAGCAGAAAGTCAGCAATCTCAGTTCTACACGGTCAGGGATAAGCTCCGCCCCGCCTCCTCAGTCGCCCCGCAATGCAATCCATGTCTGATTTCACAGTCAAGGCAAGCGTTGTTCCCTCGTTAGGCTTCTTTCCAACTTTTCTGTTACTTTCTAATGTGATGTCAATTTCTCCCTTTTTGTTACGACTTCTCAGCCTCTCAGCGATGGAAACTGATGTTGGTGTCACAATCAGAGTAAGCTCTTTTCTGTTCCAAGGTTTTCCATTACTGTCTAATGTAATCGCATTATTAGACATGACTGTCTTCTGTGTTCCCTTATCCACACTCCAATCATTGCCTCCACGGTTAAACCCACGACTCCTAAGCCTTCCAGCGATGCAGTCTATTCTTGGCTGCACAAGCGGGGCAAGGTCCTTCCCGTTACTGTGCTTGTTTCCTGGTTTCCTGTTACTTAGTGTCATGTTGCTCTTTTTATGCTTGCAACCACTATCTTTATTAGTATGAGTTCTCTGCTTCCCAGTAATACCATCTAAGCTCGGTACTGTGACCAGATCAAGATTATTTTCCTTGCTGCTTTTGTCAACTCTTTGACTGTTTTCTAGAGTAATGCTCCTAAGGTACTCATCTGGGCTCTGTGTTTTCTTTTCTCCATTGGAGTCATGGGCATATCCAGTACCACAATATCTCAGTCTTCCAGCGATAGAATTTGGGCTCGGCTTCCCAGAAAGTGTAGATTGCATTTCCTCCTTGTGCTTGTTTCCTGTCGTTCCAGCTCTTTCTAGAGAAGGGCTGTCATCACACTTATCTGAGTTCTGCACTTCCTCATTGCCAATGCACTTAGAATCTTTTCCCTCGTCACGGCACAGCCAAAAGTTATTATCCAAGTCTAATGCTATAATTTGCCCATTGCAGTGATCATTTTGATGGTTGTTAGCACTATGTCTAAACAGTTGTCTGCGATTTTTCAGTCTTCCAGCAATAGAGTCCATGCTCGGTCTCACAATCAGTGTAGATTTTTTCTGTCTCTTTCTTGATGTTTTACTGGTTTCCAATGTCGAGATACTGCCACATTCCCCAAAAGTCTGCATATCTGCATCTCCACTGCACTCAGTTTCTTTATCCTTACTATCATCAAACAATATCATTTGTTGGTTGTAGTGGTCATCATTGTTGTCACCATTGGTGATCTGCAATGGTCCCACCTCATCAGTGAAAGGCAATGACCTCTTTGCAGAGATTTGGTGAGCAGATCGGCCTTCTGTATTCTGAGCACGTTTGGTCTGAATAAGGAAATGTGCAACCGACTTGAATCCAAGCCTCAAAATCTGAACATGACACAGGAAATGGTCATTCACAAACTGAAAACATTGTCTTAATTAATGAGGCATCAAACTTACTTTCTTGTAAAGAATGCCAGTTGGTGCCCATCCTTTCTTCGTACGGCAAATGCTGCAATTGCAAATACCACGACAAACAGGACATATCCAATTTGGATTCTTATTGGCTTCCAATACATTCTCACCATATCTGCATTTTTGGGGAAACATAAGCAAGACAGCAACTGATTCTATAGATATTAAAGAACCTTTCATCTGATTATGCAGTCAAGATATTCTTATCCTAGAAAAATAAATGAATCTCATCACATATCGAGGAAGTAAAGAGATGATCAATAGGACTAAGTTTGATAGGACTAAGTCATTTGGTTTGATAGAAGACACTGCAGAATATCATAAAATATTGTATTCCATATGCCATACAAATATGGCATTTTAAGACGTTTAAATGTTGTCTACGTCAAAACCAAACAGAGGCTAAAAGCCGATGCAATCCAAATGCTTCATGCAATCATATGCTTGGAACTGTACATCCACCTTTGAAGGTTTGGTGTGTTTGATTAATGCCAAAATGTTTGTGAGCAATGTCAAAAATGTTGAAAAAGAGTATTACAAAACCTCATGTATAAACAATCTCCACAAAATTGGCCTTGAACAAGGTTGCACTTGCTGCAATTTGTGCGGTGACCCAAAGTTTTCTGCCTGCAAGAGGATACAGAATGAGCTCAAGATGAACGAACACAGTCGAAAGAAAAAGGAAACAAAATGACGGAATGAAGAATCAAATAGGACAGGTCAAAACACCCATAATCTGTTGGTACAGCATTAAAAAAACCTGCAGTGCTACAAGATTCTGTAAAAAACAAGTAAAGACGGTAACCTGCATTGATGGCATGTTTTTCCTATCACTTGATCATATATCCTCCCTCCATCCTTGCTGTAACCATCCACAAAGAGCGTCCAACTAGTTTCACATGTACCAAGCAACTTTTCATGTTCATCAGTATAAACCTCCTCAATTGGACCTTCTTCCCATGAAGTTCCCATCTTCTTCTCTGTTACTTCTTCACTCCATGTTACATCAATTTCCGAATAGCTAACTGGAGTTACATTCTGCAGTCTAACCTCAAAAAGAACTCAGGATATTAGAAGAAAAATGTCAGTATCCGAGTAATAGCCAACCAAGTAAATTATCATGAGCCGCATGTGTCAAACATCCTGCACAAATTTAAATCCCAAAAATGCAGAAACAAGAAAAAGAATGACAATGAACAATAATTACGCTTTATCCCACAGAAGAAACAACCAAACCACCATGACATCAAGGAGAATACGAGATATCCAAAAGGGGTAGAATCCCAAATGGAAGAGCAGGGGTACCAAAGAAAAGTTATGACAGAGAAACCCCAAGAACATTAAGTGCCTCTTTGATAACCGAACTGTCGGCTGCATGTCGGGTGGAGGGCGCGGCGGGCCCACACCCCCCCCCCCCTCACACACATCCCCCTTGTTCAAGCTTGTTCGACCCCGAAGGCCCTGTGTGAAAACCGGGCGGGACAAGGCTATTCGCCCTCCGGGGTCGAACAAGCTCGAATAAGAGGTATGTGTGTGAAGGGGGGGTGTGGGCCCGCCGCGCCCTCCACCCGACATGAAGCCGACAGTTCGGTTATCAAAGAGTCACTAATAGAATCAAAACTTCAGAGCTTCCCCCTTCGATAAAACCCACCACAAGGCCAGCCTCAACCTAACCCAAGGTTACCAAGATTACATCAAAAAATGAAGATCACTGTAGCAGTAGTTAGGAAAACAAAGGGAAGAGGAAGAGAAAACACTACATATTATAACCCCAAACTCGCCAAACAAACAGCAAGGCTCGTCTATGTCAAAATGGGCACTTGAAGTCACGAGCCTGCTTTCCTCGTGCGCAGATAAGAAACGAACAATCAGATATGAACAACAGCAACACAAGCAACAGAACAGAAACATTTCGAGCTGCAACAATGTCAGCCGCAACATAAGCCCTTCCAAAACCCTTGCTTTTTGATCCACATTTACACTAGATCCCTAATGAATGCCAAAACCAGAAACTCCGCAGGAGAAGACACAAGAAAAATGGGTAGAAACCTGGACGACCGCCGGTGGGGGAAGTCCGGTGAGGGCGTGGCACTTGAAGTCGCGAGCCTGCTTTCCTCGTGCGCAGATAAGAAACGAACAATCAGATATGAACAACAGCAACACAAGCAACAGAACAAAAACATTTCGAGCTGCAACAATGTCAGCCGCAACATAAACCCTTCCAAAACCCTGGCTTTTTAATCCAAATTTACACTAGATCCCTAATGAATGCCAAAACCAGAAATTCCCCAGGAGAACACACAAGAAAAATGGGTAGAAACCTGGACGACCGCCGGGTGGGGAAGTCCGGGGAGGGCGTGGCCCTCTTGTTGGAGGCGCGCTTGGGGGCGGAGGAGCCGCCCGGAATGGAGGACCTGAACTTGAGAGCGAGGTCGACGATGCCCAGCCTCTGCATCCTCTCCATGTTCTCCCGGATCCTCTCGTCCCTGCGCCTCTCGTACTCCTGGATCCCCGTACCCCCGCCCACGTCGGCGCTACTGAGGCGGGCGGCGAGGGATGGCGGCGGTGGCGTGGTGGCCTCCGCCGGCCCCGCCCCGCCCCTCTCGGGTGGGACAGGAGTCTTCGAAGCGAGAGCTCTACTGCTCGCCATGGCCTCTCCCCCCCCCCCCCCCGCCTCTCTGGACCCCCTCTCTCCCTTCTCTTCTCCTTCCGCTCTCGCAGTCGCTTCTCCCTCCCTCGCCCTCGACGGCGCCCGCGGCCAGCGCATAAGACGAGGGTCCGCAGGGTATTTTTATAATTTTACGAAGCCAACGGTCGACTCGCCAGGGTAAAAAGGAGGTTAAAAAAATAATAATTTTCCGGTCTTACCATTTGGCGGACCGTTCTGATTTTTTGGTACGAGCGTCTCGTGGGTCGCCTCGGGCGGGCCGCGCGTACGGCCCACTCGGCCCAAGGTCTCACGTCGATTTATTAGATTATATAAGAATTTATCTATTGTCGCCCCCATCTATCTATCTACTGTCACACTTCGGGTGGGGTACACATTCACGTCGAACATCTAATCCAAAGCGTGATAAATAGGTGACAGAGAGTACGAAGTACATATCCATGGAATGCCCTTCGAACATCTTCTTATTTCTATCAAAAAAAAATTTATAAAATTTAAAAATATATCTCTCAAGCTCTCCACTCCTGTTGATAAAAAGTTTTACTGACTAGGGTGGTGCAACAAATCGTACTTGGGACTGCACCACAAAATCATACGACGCACTCTGGGGAAACACTTGAGTTAAGATTAGATTACCTTCGGGTATGATCAAACGGGGATAACTCGTCTAATAGAAAAGTTACTTGGAAAGTTTCATCTATTGTGATCAAATGGCTATTAATTTATGAACTAAACTCTCGAATTAATGTGTTTGATCATTCGTGGATTTATTATTCACAAATTTGATTTTGTTCAAATTAGACGTCTTAAACTGTTTTACTCTAACATCATCGAGTCTATATTTATCTTTTAAGACATCACACGTTTCACTAGCACTCTTGAAATTGTAATAAAAGTAATAGAGATTGTCAAATAAGACTCTTAAAATTCTACAAAGACAACGATAATCTATTTCTTTGAGTGTTACGGTGGAGATAGATTGCCCGTATTCAACTTTAACACAAAATGCTCGGGTTTAGATACGACGGGAGGTGTTTTGGGAAGAACTCAATCCACCGTAACTTTCGGTTGATTTTCACTGATGGTCGAGATACGACGAGAGTGGTTAGTCAAAATCGCATTTGATTTTGCCACCTCCTAAAGTTCTCTCCATCGAATTTTTCGAGTTTGACATTAAGTGTTAATTTCTTTGGTTATAAGGGTAGCCGTACATAGGACGGGTGTTATAAATCTATACATTAAAAGTTCGTTTTTGTCGACGCAATTGCACAATTTCAAAAATTGTATAATTAACTATTTATTTTATTTTTAAAAGTAACATAACATAACTAATCAATTTCAGCAATAATAATAAAAGTACAATTTGATTTTTATAGGATGACAACATAAACTAGAACAAGTTTATATTTTTTTCAGCGAATTAATAATCTAAAATAATCAGGATTTTATTTTTCAGTAAACAAAAGTAGTTATTTTCAACAAACAGGAATAATTATTTTTAGCAAACAGAAATAATTTTCAAGATTATATATTCGTGAGCAGAAATAATTATTTTCAAGGAACATAAATGATTTCCATAATGTTGTTTTCACTAAACAAAAAATATTTTTTTAGGGTTCTTATATTCAGTAAAAGGCTAATAATTAATTTCAGTGAACAGAAATAATTAATTTTCAGAGTTTCAGACAGAAGTAATCAAGACAATCTGAACACAGGACAGAAATAAGCAAGATGATTTGAAAATAGAACGGATCAGTGAGTCAATGTTATTTTCAGTAAAATTAATACAGATATATATATCAGAATGTATTTTAAAAAAAACAATAATATAGATTTTTTCAGCTATTATTTATAAGTCAGATTTTTAACCTCAGTGATTGAAAATATTGTTTTTAATTTCAACAAGTTAATAATCAGAATAAAGATCTAATGTTACTCTCAGTAAACCAAGAGCATAGATGATCACAGTAGTCTGAAATAATGAGGACTGTATTCTCAGCAATAGAAGTTTATATTGCGTCTAAGACATCATATTAATTAAGGTTCTGGTCAGAGAAGGGGCTTTGGTTAAAAGCCACCCCAGAAATTTTGTGATTGTCTTTTGGAAGGGAATAGATGGTCAGAATTAGGGATGTCAACGGGTCGGATATGGTTCAGATAGTGGACTATCCGTTTCTGTATCCGATAAAAAATATTGTATCCATTTACTGTTCGTTAAGAATTTGAAAAATGGTGTATCCGAAACCGTTTTCTAGTATCCAAAAATATGCGGTTAACGAGCGGTTAGCGGATAGTTACCGGTAATAAGAGTACATAAATTATAAAAATTTAATATAAAAATAACTCAATTAGAATAAAATCAGTGTTATCAGAATCGGACCGGTCCGACAGTGAACCGGTCAAGGAACCGGTCCGATTAAGGTTGATCCGGTCTAATATTAAAATCAGGGTAGCATATACAGTCTCAGGGGAGCATCCACGGCCTTAGGAGAGCATCCTTGGTAACAGGGGAGCATACTGTCCGGGTTCAAGGTAATTTGATGTCAATGATCAGGGGGAGCACATGCAGTCTCCGGGGATCATCCACGGCCTCAGGAGAACATTTGATGTCTCAAGGGAGCATGTATGACCAGAGATTCAGGACAAAACATATGTCAACCCTTTAGGGGAGAACATGTAGTCTCAGGGGAGCATCCACGACCTTAGGAGAGCATCTTTGGTGAAAGAGGAGCATGCAGTCGAGGGTTCAAGGTAATTTGATGTCAACCCTTCAGCGAAGCACATATAATCTCCGGCGCCCATCCACGGCCTAAGGAGAGCATTTGATGTCTTAGGGGAGCATGCATGACCAGGGTTCAGGGCAAATCATATGTCAACCCTTTGGGGGAACACATGTAGTCTCAGAGGAGTATCCACGACCTCAGAAGAGCATCCTTGGTGTCAGAGGAGCATGCAGTCCGAGTTCAAAGTAATTTGATGTCAACCATTTGGGAGAGCACATGCAGTCTCCGGGAATCATCCATAGCCCCAGGAAAGCATTTGATGTCTTAGGGGAGCATGCATGACTAGGGTTTCTGACAAAGCATATGTCAACCATTTAGGTGAAATTTAATCTCCACCATTAAATTTAGATCTAAGGGATATTAATAATATATATTTTATAATATTTAATGATAACGGACGGATACGGGTTCGGAATGAGGTGTATCCATTTCCGTATCCGCTATGAAATCGGATATATCAATATCCGTATCCATTAAGTTATCGGGGAAAAAAATATATCCACTTGCTGTTTGTTAAGTTAACGAAACGGGCTGTTAGCGGGTTATTGGTTACCATTGACATCCCTAGTCAGAAGGAAGCTCTCGTGTGTGTTCTGAAAGGGCCACTTTGTTATTCTAATTGCGTCACAAGATTACTCACCCGATGAGAGAGAAATTAATGGAGCCCGTCAGTGCCTCTCACATACAATGCCCTTACCCGGGGGCAAATATCGCATTCGACCGAAGGGAATATGAATTTTGTTGTCCACAATTAAAGATCAGGTCTGCTTCCTTGATGTTTTTGATGTAACAGAATATGAAAAAATAAATAAATAAATAAATAAACAACAACAAATGCTTCTCAAGTCATGGCTCTGAACACAAGAACGAGGATCCTTGATGTTCGGGTCTTCTTCCTTTGAGATGTTTACTCGGTGACAAAGTCGACCTGGGTTGAATTGTAATTTCACCGATCTAATTTTCATTTTCAACAAATAAATTTTAAGTTTTTTTATTTCAGAGATTGACAATCTAGTTTTTAGCTTCGACAAGTTAATAATCTAAAATAAAATGGAGATAATTAATGTCTGAAAAATGATATTCCTTACTGAGTGGAGGTTGTGGGTTCAAGTCTTGTAACCTCCGGGAGGAGTGGTAGATAACGCATATACATAGTTGCCAGCACTGGTTGGGGGTTAGCAAGTAATTTTTTAACAAAATTAACAAAATCTATACTATATATATATATCTATATTATATACTATAAGAGAATATGCCGGTTTTTTTCCGCCGGTTCAACGATTTTTTCCGCCGGCTCGATGACTTTTAAAGTTTACGGTCTACCGGCTTTTTTTTCACCCCGTCGCCTCCTCCTCCCCTTCTCCTGGGCGTCTCCCCAACCCGGTTTCTCTTTCACGCCGCCGCTGGTTCTCTCCTCCTCCCCTCCTCCTGGGCGTCTCCACCGGTGCAGGGTTCTCCTTTCTACACTGCTGCTTCCACTGGCAATGGTGGCAGGGGTGATGGCGGGTTCGAGCGGCGGCTGGAGGCCATCTTCGGCGACTGTCGGAGATGGTTCAAGGTGGGGCAGGTCAACGCCGATCGACAACATGGGTGCCATGTTCAGGGGCTACGGGACCTTCCTTCTCGCCGCCTGAGAACAAGAAGATTCCTGAGGCTCAGTGTAGTTGGGACCTTGTAGCATCCCACTACATTCATTCCTCTTCTCTGCCCATTTTGTGTGGTTGCATCATGTTATACGACGTGATCTGATGGAGAAGGCTATGCAGATGAGTTTTGATGTGTTGAAAACTTCTTTGTTGCACTTTCTGCCATGTGTTCTAGATGTTACTGGTCGGTTAATCTGTTGTTCATAGATGTGGTAGAATGCATGTTACATATAGCCATTCCAGATGTCATCTATCGTTGTTAATCTACTCACAGATGAGTGAAGATGAATGTAATTGTTTGTTCATTTTTTCTGTTCGCGAGAGAGGGAGCAAGCCGCTACTATGTCCCATGTGTATGTCTGTGCGCGTGAGAGAGAGAGAGAGAGGAGCAGGCCGAGACCTGCCTTGCCCCGCCTGAGAGAGAGAGACATTCACTCTCTCCCCCCTCACTCCCTTCTCTGTCTTTCTCTCTTTACTTGTTATTGCAAGGAGGAATGTGTGCCTTGTAGAGAGAAGGCTGCTGTAGAAGTGTACATCATGGTAGTAGGTGAGTCGTCATCCCACGGGGCTACCAGTTCCGTTGTGTATAAGATAAATGAACTTAATGTGTGCCGATAGTACTGGTTTTGGTCTATTTTTGCAATCTTTAGTTTGATAATTGGGAGTAGGCACCTTATTGTGTCTCAGTGGTCAGAGGCTTATACTTGCCAATTTCAGGTAGTCGATCCATTGAACTCGGAAGAATGAAGCTGAGATGAAGATGCTGCGTTCAGCGTTGAGAAATTTGACGGATTTGTAATATGCGGTGTAATATTCGTCTTTGTATCTAATCTTGGAACTCCTAACATGTATAGCTTGGAAGAAGCAGGTGTCTTTTTGCGCAATCTATTTTCGCCAAACCGTCAAATGTCTCTTCTATGAAATTGTTGACATTTTGTGTGAGCTGTTGACAGCCCATTTGGAGCTATCAACAATGGGGTCGCAACTATTAACAGTTTGCTAAAAGAACTCGTTGGGCACATGTTCCAATGTTGGTCCTTCACTTGCTATGCACAACCTTTTCTTTCCAGGTATTTTTCATTTTACAAGAGACAGGCTCCCTGGGTATATGTTACTGCCTTTAGAGCCATGCTATAACACTATTTGCCTTTTGTTCAAACATGCTAATGATCTCCAGATGGAAAGACAAAGGAAATCTTAACCATCACAACACAGTGCAGGCATTCCATAAAGCTCCAAGGGCTTTGTAATCAAAAAGCTCTACACAGTTTGTAATGTGCCAACGCTGAAAAATGCAATTGCTCTGTTTACTCATATGCTTTATCTCAGATACAAGAATGCCTGCAGATATCCATGGTATGTTGGAGAATAATTCTTTTGAATCAAGGATGGGTGCAGACATTCTCTTCTGTTTGCATTGTCATGATGGGTGGCTTCTAATTAAGACATCTATGTTCTTATCATAAAAACCCCAGTCAATCCTTTCTAATTAATATGTGTTGCATATGTTACACTCTCATTTATACATCAGAATCGAGTTACAAAGCTTTCTCATGATGAATATGTGTGGCCGTGCAGTTCTTCCTGCACTCCCAGTACTGCATTATACTGAACTAGGTTCGTTAATGTCTTGCTTTGCTCAGTCTGTTACCTGGTGTTCGATTTTAAAACCTAAAGCTCTTTCTACCAATATATTAATTTGGTTCAAGTTCAAAGCATAGTCATTTATTTGTAGTCAGTCAAGCTTTTGATGAGTCTGTAGTAAATTTTTCAGCCTGTTACCACGCTTTATTCATCTACATATCCTGATGATGAAACATTTAGTAATCTAATTAAACTTTCATAGAGATTGTGCATGATCGATACTCCCTTTGCAAATATATTTGTTGGGTTGAAGAATCATGAATCACAACATGCCGATATTAGGCATTGTGAAGAATTTATCATTATTATATTTTTTTGTCTTCTTTTACTTTGATTTCTTGATCTTTCTGTTTAATATTCACATTTACCCTGATTTTCTGGAGAGTGCAAACTTAGCAGTTTGCTAAATTCATGTTGGTTTCTTAGTAGGCAAATTGTGAGTGCCAGGCGATAGTCATATTTGAGAAAGAAGTAGTATTACTTGTTTTCAATTGTTATTGAGGGCAGTTCTATTTAGTAATAATGCCCTAGAAAGAATTTTTTCTACTTTTTTCTATTGAGTAATCATATCCTGGAAGTGTTATTATTTTTTGTCAATTATTATTGATGGTGGTCAATTGTCTTGGCACTCAAAGCCATTTTTTGTGGAGTGATTTTTATGAAAATGCCATCGTTTATGTTGCCCACAATGCATTGAACTCATTTTCAGAGTATTTTAGGTCATTTTTATGCTTAATTTTTTGACCCCTATTTGCCTGGGTAGTTTGTGACTAATCTTGAAACTCCCAGATCATTCGTTGGTTATAAGGAAGATGTTGACATAAGGCTTATCTTATGATGATAATGACAATGATGAGATCTCCTTAGTGGAACTCACCATAGAGTTACAAAATCGTTTCTCTTTTATCTATGTTATTAATGTAGTTATTGTGGACATTGGCGATGGTTTTGTTCAATGTTCTAACGACTTGAACTGTTGTGATCCATGC
Organism: Amorphophallus konjac; assembly: GCA_022559845.1. NCBI lineage: Eukaryota > Viridiplantae > Streptophyta > Magnoliopsida > Alismatales > Araceae > Amorphophallus > Amorphophallus konjac. The sequence goes on along the minus strand of CM040126.1, from coordinate 20,844,493 downwards.
TTCAAGTGCCTCTTGTATGTGATTCACAATGGCATGAGAAAAGGATAAGATAAATTGAAGTTCTATGGCATTGTTTGCATCTTGTTGTGTTTATTCCAAGGTTATATATTATATTAAAATTAGTTATATGGAGATTATTGTCATGAGTGGGAGACAATATGAAACAGTATCAATTCCTTATCCTTCACTCACCTTGCTCCTATACTAATATTTTGTCTTTCAGAAGGCGAATATACATCACCTAAATGAGGAGGTTTTTTTTTAGTGAAAAAGGGATCCCATGATTATATGCTATACTATCATCAACAAGAGCTCGACTTATACAAAAGGAACATGGATCCAATGCTTATATGCTTTGGGTATATGTATCTTCATCTTCATCTTAGAAGTCTAAATTATATCCATTCTCAAAGCCAAATATGTCTTGTCTGAAGCAATAAGGGTACAATTTTGTAAATTCTTTTTGAATCAAGATATGACATCTATCAAAAAAGTATTATGATTTTTCTTTTCATATACAACAACCAAGCTAAAATATTTCAAATTATGAGTTTTACAAGTCTTCCTTTCAAATTATTTCGAGACTGTAATCAGAGATGAGCTCTTTGTATATACTTAGTGTTAAGATCTTAGATTGTCATAACTTGATTCTTTGTGAATCACTTAAATTAAAATAAAAAATACATATCCCACGTGGAAGTAACCTCAAGATATTAAATTAATATCTTTATGTTAGTTAAAAAAATTTGTTGCTATTCTTAGTACTAATTGAACTAATACTTACTCGGTAGGTAATGATGAATCATATTTTAATATCTAAAATTTTAATATTTAATATAAAAAATTAAAAAATATTCTCGCGCGAAACGCGTTTCTTTGACTAGTATATATATATATATATATATATATATATTATAAGAGAAAAGGGCGGTTTTTTTCCACCGGTTCACTTAGGACGTTGATTTTTTTTTGCCGGTTCAATGTGTTGTTGAGCCCGTTCGATTCTGTTTGAATGGGGTCCTCGCCGGCATATGAAGGAGTCCCCCTCGATTTGCCGCCTCTGCGACGACCCCCTCACCCGCACCGACATCGTCCCCATTCGGTTCTGGTGCCTCCAGGCCATCCACGGGCCCTCCGCCAACGCTACCCCTCCATGGACCCCGCCGACCGCGCACTCCTCCGCGAGTTCCTCCTCTCCACCACCTGCTCCAGCGGTGGGGCCATATCCTTCGAGTTCCTAGACCTGCTGCCCCACCTCGGCAAGGGCGCCCCGGTGATCGATATGTTCTCCAGGATCTTGAACCTGCTGGACGACGAGTTGATCAGCATGGAGTACCCTCGCTCGGCGGAGGAGATTGTCGTCGCCGGCAGGATAAAGGACGCGATGAGGGTGCATTGTATCTCACAAATTCAGGCCGTGGTATGACATCTGTCCCTCTACCGCCGCTCCGCAACCTTGACCTCGCCGCCATGGTCCTAGACACAATGAAGAGATACATTGCCTGGATTGACATCGGCCTCGTTGCGAACGACGCCTTCTTGCCACTCCTATTCGATGTGATTCTCACCGAGGGCCTGAACGAGCAGCTGAGGGAGGCCGCTGCCAGTTGCTTGCTCGTTGCTGTCTCCAAGCGGATGGACCCGAAGCAGAAGCTCGCGCTATTGCAGAGCCTTCGGATTAATCGTGTTTTTGGATTGGTTACTGGGTATGCTGCAGAAGATGACCCGGAGGTGGTCTCCAAGTTAGGGTATTTGATCACGGCTGTCGTTGGTATTGTATGTGATTCAGAACTGTGAAGTGGACTCGGCATTTAATGTTTTTCAATTCCGATCGGATTATGTCTTCACCATGAAGACTCTTTCACCGAAGCAGGTTGCATATTTGGGTCAGATATTGGAAGTGATACGGCGGCAGATATGTTATAATCCATTGTACAGAGAGAACCTTGAATTGCCTGATAAGATTGGTAGAGAAGAGGAGGAGCAGATGGTAGAACGCCGGAGGGACTTCTTTACGTTGCTACGCAACATCTCTCATGTGGCAGATGCGCACTTCGGACTTGGAAGACGGAGAAATCACCGGCGATGCTGTCGCCGCCGAGCCAGACTACAACTACCAATTAGGGGAATAGTATACATGAGGCTATGTCTGACTGTTTATGATCTCCGCAGATTTTCAGTCAATTTCAAATTTGATTATCATGCATTTTTTGTTTATATGTTGTGGTCCTATGATTTCATTTTTTGGGGTTTCTAAGTACCAGCGAATTTAACAGTATCAGCCTTGGTGTGTGGGTGTTATTTAGGAGCATTAATATATGTGTAAGTAACCTAAGAGATATGGTTTAGTCTGTGTTACTAGATCTACATGAATACTTAATTAAGATGTTCTTTGGTCTATTTTAAAAGTCATATCTCTCAGTTTTATTTTTAGATTTTGACTAGGGTTGGTTTTGGACGGAACATACAAACGATATAAAAATAAAATTAATGGCGCATGCGTTGATCTTACTATGAAACCCAAGTATTTATGGCACAACAAAATATTAAGAAACATGAAAAATAATATCTCACATGATTTTACAACATATGCCACTAAACATCTAAATTTTAAATTATTTTCTTTTTAATACTCCATGTTTAAAATTATCTTTAAATAGTTCAAATAAGAATTTATGATGATAATAATGAAGAGCAGGGATTCATAACTCTATCAGTGACTTCAAAAGTTATGGTATGCCTAGATTATGACATACTTCAATATCTTATAAAAAAGTTGTGATCTTCAAACTAAAGTTTAACCCTCACAATTTTAGATGTCAGATATGGATCGTTGCAGCGTGGGGACAGCCATTAATGAGATTCCACGATTCTCACAAGACTAAAATATAGAAAATGTACAAAAAGGCTGATATCATTCAAATCTTTCTTATGTTTATTTCGATGGTTTAAGCTACAATTAAGATGAATGCATTCTAAACGCCCTTTTCGGGTGATTTTCGTTCATATTTTAGTTGATTTGAGTGGCAATTTTTTTGCTTGAGTTTTAAGTTAATAATCTTTGTATCTAGTGTGTTATGAATTGATAACATGGCAGAAAAATATTGTGTACTTGGTATGTTTTCAGAAATCAATGGGAGAAAATTGAAAGACAAATTATTTATGAGCCTATGTATCTCGTATGCTCTGATATTTTGCTTTGGACGTTGACATTTTATTTTGGAGTCAAAATCGTGTTTGAGAATACCTTTCAAAAAAAATCGTTTGACAGAACAATCCTAAGTCAAACATAGTGACGAAGTGTATATTGATACATTTTAAAAGGTAACTTTGAGGGTCCATGTAATGTCTCGGATTTTTCGGATATTTTTTCGGATCATTTTATTGGGTCTCGGAGTGTATTTTACGCTTTACACGTGTTTTTTCCTGATGTGTCTTCGGAACTCTATCCAGGGCAAACCGTGGCCTTCTCCGACTCCGGGACTGTACCGGCATGTTGTGCTCCTCCCGAGGATCGCGGAGGTAATTTTTTGTAATTTTTTAAATTTCTAAAATTTTTCAGGTTTTTCTATATATATTAACCCTTTCTCTCTCTCCCCTCTCATTTCTCTCTTCCCTCCCTCTCTCTTCTCTCACGCTCTCTTTCTCCCCTCTCTTCTCCGACGGCCGACGGAGCGAGGCGGGGGCGAAGTGGAGGTGGCGTGGGCGAGGATGCGGGCGGGGACGGGCGAGGATCGAGGCGGTGGAGGCGTGGCGAAGCTCGGGGGCGCGTCCGTGAGCCGGCGAGGGTTTCACGGCGATTTCTTCGTGGATCGGCGTCCACGGCGCGTCATTTCTTCGGTGGAGGTAGGGAGATGGACCCCCGGCTCGTGCATTCCCTTTCCCGCGAGTTTTGTAGGCCGTGGTGAGCCGAGCGGGCGTATTTGAGATTTTTGGGAAAAATTCATATTTTTTGGGTTGTGAGTCGATCCGCTGATCCATCGCGTTTTTGGTCGATCCGAGGCCTTAGATGCATGCTAGGGGCTATTTGGGAGCTCCCCCCTTGCTTTCCCCCTATCCCGTGTAGGTATGGGGGCGTGGGACGATTTTTGGGTCGTTTCCCGCCGTCCCGCTCTCAGGACGGTGTGACGGTCCTTCTAGTGACCGTCACAGGATGTGACGCCCCAGGGTGGATGCGTTACGTGCCGTGATGCCCCAAGGAGGGTGCGTCACAGAGGTTTGTAGTGTCGGCAAGGAGTCGGTCGCTCTAGCGGTCTTACGATAAACCGTCAGAGGGTGTGACGCGCTTGGGTTTGACCATTACATCCGTTATCTTGATTTTGACCGATTGGGGTCCTGAGACTCTGACGCACCAGGGATGGACCGTCAGAGCTCTGTGACGCCCTAGCTAGGGTGCGTCAGAGTTGACGTATCCCTCCTTCTAATGCGCCTAGGTAGGTCCGTTAGGGGTTGTGACGCCCCAAGGGGTGTGCGTCACAACCTATTTTGGTTTGTCTTCTAACGCACCAGGCTTGGTCCGTTAGAGACTGTGACGCCCCATGGTGGGTGCGAAATAGCCAGTTTTGCCCATTTCGTGTAACGCTCCTGTGTTGGACCGTTACAGTGCTGTGACGGCCTATCTTTGGACCGTTACAGATGTGACGGCCCAAAGATAGACCGCCAGGCTCTGTGTTATGTCGAAGTGGTTCTTCGAGCTTGCCGCGATCGTTTTGTGTTGTGTAGGTTCCTGGTTGACCCGGTTGGGACCCAGTGGTCGATCTGCGGTCTCGTGAATGTCTCAGACACCCCGAGGGTTTAGTGTCTGTGTTTTTAGGGTGTCGGGAGCACCGTGCTACCTCGTTTAGCATGCCCGTGGGTTTGAGAGTCCGGGTGACTCCTCGTGTTCTGGGCTTTTGTGTTACGCTTGACCGAGTCACCGTGCGTCGGTGCGAGTGCGGCGAGGGTTCCCCGCACGTCGTGAGTTTCTTCAGGAAGAGGTTTCCGAGTGGGCCATGAGGAAGGCCTTGGATTGCGAGTCCAGTTGCCCAACCTGGGGCTGGAGGGTTCCTACTTTTCCCTGAGAGTGGGATTCGGTTTGGCGGCCTGTGAGCTACCTTGGGAACCATGTTTCTGCGTTTTTGCATGGCCGGGTGCGTGGCCCGTGGACTATGAGTCCCGTTACTTCTCCGACTGTGGTCACCGTGCGACAGTGCTGGTACGTGGGACGGACCCCGTACTTCGTCAGGTTCAGGCGTTATTTTCCGTTGACTTGAAAGTCTACTCCTTCAGTGACCCTCCACTAGTCATAGCCTGCTTACACATTTAGTGGTCCCACCAGGGAGTGGTGGAGAGGCTACCCTGAGGATGATTTTAGACTAGTTTTTGTCGGGTCCCGCGTCTAGCTGCCAAAGTCCGGCTGAGGGGAAAACCGGTCAGAGGGCCAGACCAGGGACGCACGGTCTGTGTGTGCACACGTGGTTGGGGGCGGTTGGACCCGCGCTGACGAGCGTGACCCCAGCTAGTCACTTGTTTTGTGGTTACTTGTACGGTGTCCTTGCCTCCGCCGAGGGCTACTATGCCAGGCTATCGTGCCAGGCGGACACCTGCGGTGCGGTGTAAGACATCAGGGGACGCTACCAACTGTGCTTCTAGTGGGAGGTACTCATGTCGAGTCGGGAGTGACAGACTATCAGTCTCTATGACTTCGACCTTCGGGTTTTTGGTCGTGTTGACCGTTGAGTTCCGGTTGTTTGGCCGTGACGCGTGTGTTGGTTTTCTTGTCATCAGACTGGTACTAATAGCTTTACTGAGGTTGCGTCTTGTTGGTGCGGTGTCTGCGACCGGGTGGTCGGGGTTGCACCTTGGACGATGTGTCCAGGTTGGCCGTGTCCTGGGAGACATGCCTCTACGGCGTGGTTTCCGTGAGTTTTTACTTTGGTAAGTGGTTCTAGTGTGGTTCGGTAGCCCCCGACCGTGAGATCGGGGTGTATTTTCTGGTACAGTAGGAGTAACTGTAGTTGTAATATCCCGGACCTTTCGGATCCTTCTTTGTGGGTCCCAGATCTGGTTTTTTGGAGTGTCTAGCTCCGTTGTGTCTGAAATTTCGTTTCGGTCATCTTTCGTGTTCGGATCGGCACGATACAGAGTTGTTTCGGAGGCCCGGAGGCGTTCCGCGGCTTTTCCGCGCGTGTTTTTCGATTTCCAGTGTATGTTTCGGCAATTCGTTCGGAACCTCGCTGCGGGTGAACCGGGTCGTTCACCTGGGCACGAGTGGTACCGTTGCGATCGGTGCGTCCCAAGGATTCCGGAAATGTAATTTTCTATTTTTTGATATTTTCTAGATTTTCCGGATTTTCCTATAAATACCCCCCTATTTTCTCTCTCTCCCCCACCTTCTTCTTCTTCTTCTTCCTCCTTTCTCCCCCACCGTGAGCACCGCCCCCCTCTTCCTCTCTTCTTCGTCCGGCTAGACCACGGCGGCGTCCCCTCCGGCTGCAGACGGCACGGGGTGACGGCGTGGTGACGACGGCGGCGACGAAGTGATCGTGGAGGCGTTTGTGGGTCGTGGGAGCTCAAGGAAGAACGAGAGTTTTCAAAGCATTTTTTTGCGATCGGGGACGATCCGGCGGAGCATTCGCTCCATTGAGGTAGGGTGACGTTCCTTGGCCTCTTGCCGTTTATTTCTGTGGTTTATAGACCGAGGGGAGGCCGAGAGGGGCGTGATTGACCGGGTTTGGGATTTTCCATGATTTGGGGAGAGCTCGCCCGATCTATAGATTTAGCCCGTGATTTCACGTTTTGGTGGCTTAGATGCATGTTAGGGGTCCCTAGGGGTCTTCCCCTTTGATTTCCCCCTCTCCGGTGGAGGCACGGGGGCGTGGTCGAAGTTTTTGGGCGGTTCTGCCGTTTTCACCGTCGGGTGCGTGTAACGGTCCTTCCAGGGACCGTTACATGATGTAACGCGCCTTGGAGGGGCCGTTACATGCCCTTTGTTAAGCCTTTGGGGTCAGGGACTGTAACGGTCCCGCGATAGGCCGCCATTTGGGTGTGACGCGCCTGGGAGAGTGCGTCACACGCACCTTGTTAGCCTTTGGGGTCAGGGGCTGTGACGGTCCCGCGATAGACCGCCACAGCTATGTGACCCGCCTGGGAGGGTGCGTCACAAACCTGTTAACCAGCTGGGGGCTGGGAGTGTGACGGCCCCCGCCAGACCGTTACATGCCTGTAACGCGCCTGGGGTGGACCGTCAGAGGCATCCGACCGTTGGTCTCTGACCGTTGATTTGACCGTTGGGGGTTAAGGCGTATGACGCACCAGGACTGGCGCGTCACAGCCTTGTGACGGCCCAGGGTGGGTGCGTTAGAGCCATTTTACCCCCAGGAAGTGTAACGCCCCTGGGCTGGGCCGTTACGTTCTGTGACGCACCTGCTTAGGCGTGTCACAGTCTGTAACGCGTCAGGGCAGGCGCATTACATTCTGTTTTGGCGCTGAGAGTGCGACGGCCTACGTAGGACCGTCAGGCTTCCTGTGACGGTCCTGTCTAGACCGTCACTTGCCTGTGACGGTCCAGGGGTGGACCGTCAGGCGCCTGGTTGCCCCGAGAGGGTTGCAACCCCATTTTTAGTTCGATTGTGGCCACCGTGCGACGGGGCCGGTACGTGGGGTGGTCCCCGTACGTCGTCGGATGCGGACGTTGTTTTCCGTTGACTTGAGAGTCTACTCCTTCAGTGACCCTCCACTAGTCATAGCCTACCAGTACGCGTGTGCTGGTCGCACCAGGGAGTGGTGTACGGGCTGACCCTTAGAGACGGTTTGTGGACCGGTTACCGTTGGGCCCCACGTCTTGCAGCCAGAGTCCGGCTGAGGGGGAAACCGGTCAGAGGACCAGACCAGGGACGCGCGGTCTGTGTGTGCACACGTGGTTGGGGGCGGTTGGACCCACGTCAACAGTCGTGACCCCAGCTAGTCACTTGTTTGTGGTTACTTGTTCGGTGTTCGTGCCTTGGGTAGGCGCTACCACGTCAGGCAGTTCACCTGTGGTGCGGAGTAAGTCGTCAGGGGACGCTACCAGCTGTGCTTCTAGTGGGAGGTACTCCTGTCGAGTACGGAGTGTCAGACTGTCAGTTCGTGGCTTTGACCTTCGGGTTTTGTCGAGTCGACCGTTGAGTTTCGGTTGTCTCACTGTGGCACGTGTGCCGGTTTGCGTGCCATAGGATCTTTATTTTGTAGAGTTCCGGGCTTTCCTTTCTGAGGTACTCTCCTACCGCTAGCGTAGTGGTTTCCTGTTTTACGAGGTAGGGTTCGAGTGATCCCTATTGAGTCTTGTTCCGAGACTCATTCCCTGCGTGTTTTCACCATGTTTCAGGTGAGGCACCGCCCCGGGGGAGCGCGTCTGGGCTGCAGCGTGGTGCGGGTGCCCAGAGGTAGTGCCAGAGGTCAGAGCCGGGGTATGCCCCGTGTAGCTGTACTTTTCTTTCTTGTCTCTGTACTAGTTGTGGACTACTGTTGTTATTTTGTGGACCATGTAAAATGCTAATTTATTTCCTGCTTAATATTATAACTGTTTAATTTCTGCAATTACTTGTGATACTTGTGTAGTTTCCACACCATCCTTCTAACCCTTCCGAGTCTTCGGACTCGTGGGTGGCGGTGCGAGTCTCGGGTTATCGGGCCTTCCCGGTAATCGGATTCTCGGGTCGTTACAGCTGGTATCAGAGCGCGGTTGTGGAATTATATGAGAATCATAGGTAAGTGTAGTGGTCCACTTGTCCACAACAATGATGTACAGTTGACACTGGCATCGGGCATCGTGCGTTTTTATTGACCATGCCGTTTTCGTGTTTTTTGTCTTTTGCTTCAGGAGCGAGTATGGCGCCGAGGCGGAGCACTCGCTCTCAGCAGGGGCAGTCGGCTGGAGGTCAGGAGATCCAGCAGGGGGTCCAGGGGGACCAGGAGGAGCATAGCAGAGCGCCACTAGGAGCTACCGAGGCCGCGGCTACTGCGAGGGTTCCGGGGGCCGAGGATTTCTTCCGTGGCATGTACCAGCTTATGTCTCAGCAGTTCGGTGGAGAGGCTGGTGAGGGCTCGTCAGCTAGGGGTGGGCCAGGCCGAGCAGTGAGGGACTTTCTGCAGTTCCATCCACCTTACTTCAGCGGCCAGACAGACCCTGATGCGGCTCGTGATTGGCTTGATGAGATGGAGCGGGTGTTCAGTTCTGCGAAGAGTGCTGCCGAGGATAGAGTGGTGTTGGCCTACAACCAGTTGCATGGTACGGCTCGGAAGTGGTGGTCTTCCGAGTGGAAGACGTCCTTTCAGCTTCGTCCACTTGAGCAGGTCGAGTGGGACGACTTCGTCAGTGCTTTCGAGCGTACGTACTGTCCAGATTTTGTTGCTACGCAGCGGATGCGGGAGTTTCTGGAGCTGGTACAGGGCGACATGTCCGTGTTGCACTACAGGGCCCGATTTGTCGAGCTGGGTCGGTATGCACCTCACATCATGGAGCATGAGAGGGTGAAGACCGCGCAGTTTGTTCAGGGTTTGAGGCAGGAGCTGAGGCACCATCTGATTGTGAACGGGGCCACTGATCTAGAGACAGCGTCTCGTGTTGCGACTTCTTTGGAGATGGATATGCAGAGGACCCGAGGACCGATCAGCCAGGGGCAGTCTTTATCAGGTCGCAGCCAGCAGTCGGCTACCCAGCAGCAGGGTTCCTTCCAGCATGCGATGAGTGGTTCAAGAGTGCCGACACAGGTAGCGTCGGTGACAGGATCTACGTCCTTTGGCATGAAGGTCAAGAAGTTTTTCAAGAAAGGGTTCGGCAAGAAGAAGTCCAAGGATCAGGGGCAAGCTTCATCGGGCAGTGTACAGCAGCCGATCCCCTTGCAGCGTCAGGGATCAGTGGGTGGGTCGCGAGGACCGTGTCCACGATGTAGTGGGTTCCACCCAGGCAGGTAGTGCACGACGCCGATTATCTGTTTCGGTGTGACCAGCCAGAGCACATGGCGCGTGACTATCCTCAGAGGCCGCTGCAGCAGCAGGTTCCCCAGCAGCAGAGGCAGCAGCAGCAGCAGCAGCAGCAGCAGCAGGGACAGTATCCGCCGCTACCCAGGTCAGCTAGTGTAGGAGGCAGGCAGAGAGCTCGAGGCCAGATCACGCACATGACCAGGGCAGAGGCAGTGGCGTCGCAGCTCGTGGAAGGTACCGTTCAGATTTTGGGTTGTGCGGCTCGGGTTTTGTTTGATTCTGGCGCGTCTCATTCGTTTATTTCGGAGGATTTCGCGTTGAGCATCGAGGAGCCGGTGACCCAGTTGTCCTGTGATTTGGCAGTGGAGTTGCCTTCGGGTGATTTTATGATCACTCCGTATTGCTTCGATCAGGTTCCGGTTTGGATCGATGGGCGGAGTATGCCAGGCAGGTTGTATGCGTTGCAGCTTCGGGATTACGATGTGATTCTAGGCATGGACTGGCTCGAGACTCATGGAGCGGTGGTGGATTGTGGAATGAAGAGGGTCTACTTCCAGCATCCGAGCAAGCGGACCTTCTATTTCCAAGGTATCCGTTCCACCTCTTCTCGATTCCTCATTTCTGCTATTCGAGCCCGTCGGTTGCTTGATTCTGGTTGTCAGGGTTTTCTCGCGTCCGTGGTTGTGTCTGACCGGATGGAACCGAATGTCGAGGACATTCCGGTGGTGTGCGAGTTTTCCGACGTCTTTCCCGAGGAGTTGCCTGGATTACCTCCCCAGCGGGAGATCGATTTTGTGATCGAGGTTGTGCCTGGTACGGGACCTTTGGCGAAGGCTCCCTACCGTATGGCCCCCGCTGAGTTGAGGGAGTTGAGGGCGCAGTTGCAGGAGCTGCTGGACAAGGGGTATGTTCGTCCTAGCTTTTCCCCTTGGGGTGCGCCCGTGTTGTTTGTGAAGAAGAAGGACGGTAGTCTGCGGCTGTGCATTGACTATCAGCAGCTGAATAAAGTGACCATTAAGAACAAGTATCCGTTGCCCGAATTGATGACTTGTTCGACCAGCTTCAGTCTGCGCGAGTGTTCTCGCGGATTGATTTGCGGTCCGGTTACTATCAGCTGAGAATTCGCGAGTCCGATGTGGAGAAGACTGCATTCAGTACGAGGTACGGGCATTATGAGTTTTTGGTGATGCCGTTCGGGCTCACCAATGCCCCAGCAGCCTTCATGGACTTGATGCAGAGGGTGTTTCATCCGTATTTGGACCAGTTCGTGGTCATCTTCATGGATGACATCCTTGTTTATTCGCAGTCTGCCGAGGAGCACGCGTACCATTTGGGTGTGGTGCTGCAGACGTTGCGAGATCACCAGTTGTATGCGAAGCTCAGCAAGTGCGAGTTTTGGCTCGGCGAGGTGCACTTTCTGGGGCACGTGATTTCTGGTAATGGCATTTCCGTGGACCCCGCCAAGGTCGAGGCAGTGATGCAGTGGCCAAGGCCGAGGTCGGTGACGGAGATCCGGAGTTTCTTGGGGCTTGCGGGTTATTATCGTCGGTTTATCCAGGATTTTTCTCGTATTGCGGCCCCGATGACTAGACTCACGCGGAAGGATGTGCCTTTCGTCTGGTCTGAGGAGTGTGAGCAGAGCTTCAGGGAACTGAAGAGGTTGCTCACCTCGGCTCCGGTGTTGGTTTTGCCTTCTGGATCGGGAGGTTTCGTGGTGTGTACAGATGCTTCCGGCGTTGGGTTGGGTGCTGTGTTGATGCAGCATGGCAGAGTGGTGGCTTATGCATCTCGGCAGCTAAAGCCCCACGAGGAGAACTACCCTACCCATGACCTTGAGTTGGCGGCGGTGATCTTCGCGCTGAAGATCTGGAGGCATTATCTGTACGGCGAGAAGTTCGAGGTGTTCACTGACCATCAGAGTTTGAGGTACGTGTTCTCGCAGAGGGACCTGAACCTCAGGCAAAGGCGTTGGATGGAATTTATGAAGGATTATGACTTCACCCTGTCTTATCAGCCTGGCAGGATGAATGTCGTCGCCGATGCCCTGAGTCGGAAGGTCACGGTCAGTGCCTTGATGTTGAGGAAGTGGAGGCTCTGGGAACAAGTGCCCGAAGTATCCTTCAGGCTCAAGATTCCCCAGGAGCCAGGGTTGGCAGTGCTTGCGAGTCTGACTGTCACTCCTGCTATCCGTCGTCAGGTGACAGAGGCTCAGCATGCGGACCCTGAGTTGCCCCGGATTCTGGCGATGGCTGATGTGGAACTCGGCGAGGACGGTGCTGCGAGGTTTCGCGGCAGGCTGTACGTCCCAGCGGAGGAGCAGATTCATCGTGCGGTGCTGCGCGAGGCTCATGGGAGCAGGTACACCGTACACCCGGGTGCGACGAAGATGTATCGGAACTTGCGGAGGCAGTTCTGGTGGCCTGGCATGAAGAGAGATGTCGCAGAATTTGTGGCCAGGTGCCTGATCTGTCAGCAGGTGAAGGCGGAGCATCAGCGACCAGGAGGTACTCTCCAGCCCTTGGATGTTCCTACGTGGAAGTGGGACCACGTGACCACGGATTTTGTGGTGGGGTTGCCGAGGACCCCGGGTGGGCAGGACAGTATTTGGTTGCTGGTGGATCGGCTGACGAAGGTGACTCGGTTGTTACCGGTCAAAGTCAGCTGGAGCGTGTCCAAGTTGGCTCGTTTGTATGTGGAGCGGATCGTGCCGTTGCATGGGATTCCCGTTTCGATCGTGTCAGATCGGGATCCGCGCTTCACTTCTGGATTCTGGAGGAGTTTCCAGCGAGCTCTTGGCACGGAGTTAGCTTTTAGCTCGGCGTATCATCCTCAGTCTGATGGTCAGTCTGAGAGGACCATCCAGACTTTGGAGGACATGCTGAGATCCTACTGCCTGGAGTGGCAGGGGAGTTGGATTCATCACCTACCATTGGTGGAGTTTGCCTATAACAACAGCTATCATTCGAGCATTGGTATGGCTCCCTATGAGGCTCTGTATGGGCGTCCTTGCCGGACTCCACTTGATTGGTTTGAGGTTGGTGAGCGTGTTGTGACGGGACCAGAGTTGGTGCAGCAATGTGTGGATGTTGTGCACTTGGTTCGTCAGAACATGTTGGCGGCCCAGAGTCGACAGAAGAGCTATGCTGACCGTAGGAGGCAGCCTCTCGAGTTCGCCGTGGGCAATCGTGTGTTCTTGAGAGTTTCTCTGATGAAGGGGGTGATACGTTTTGGATGGCGTGGGAAGCTGAGTCCCCGCTACATTGGTCCTTTTGTGATCTTGGAGCGCATCGGTGAGGTTACTTACCGGTTGCAGTTACCCCTTGAGTTGGCGTCGGTGCATGACGTGTTCCACGTCTCGATGTTGCGAAAATATGTGCCCGATGACTCTCATGTGCTCGAGATTTCTGTTTGGCCTGAGGTGACTCCAGATCTCTCTCTCCCAAAGTTTTCGATCCGCGTGGAGGATAGGCGAGAGCAGCGCCTGCGGAACAAAGTCATCCCCTTGGTAAAGGTGGTGTGGCAACGGCACTCTGGTGGTGAGGCTTCTTGGGAACGTGAGGATGAGATGTGTCAGCAGTTCCCTTACCTGTTTGAGTGAGTCTTCCTCTTCTTTCCCCTTGGGTTGTTCCCAATTTCGAGGATGAAATTCCTAAGGGGGGAGGGCTGTAATATCCCGGACCTTTCGGATCCTTCTTCGTGGGTCCCGGATCTGGTTTTTCGGAGTGTCCAGCTCTGTTGTGTCCAAAATTTCGTTTCGGTCATCTTTCGTGTTCGGATCGGTACGATCCGGAGTTGTTTCGGAGGCCCGGAGGCGTTCCGCGGCTTTTCCGCGCGTGTTTTCTGATTTCCGGTGTGTGTTTCGGCAATTCCTTCGGAACCTCGCTGCGGGTGAACCGGGTCGTTCACCTGGGCACGAGTGGTACCGTTGCGATCGGTGCGTCCCGAGGATTCCGGAAATGTAATTTTCTATTTTTCGGTATTTTCTGGATTTTCCTATAAATACCCCCCTATTTTCTCTCTCTCCCCCACCTTCTTCTTCTTCTTCTTCCTCCTTTCTCCCCCACCGTGAGCACCGCCCCCTCTTCCTCTCTTCTTCGTCCGGCGAGACCGCGGCGGCGTCCCCTCCGGCTGCAGACGGCACGGGGCGACGGCGTGGTGACGACGGCGGCGACGAGGTGATCGTGGAGGCGTTCGTGGGTCGTGGGAGCTCAAGGAAGAACGAGGGTTTTCAAAGCATTTTCTTGCGATCGGGGACGATCCGGCGGAGCATTCGCTCCATTGAGGTAGGGTGACGTTCCTTGGCCTCTTGCCGTTCATTTCCGTGGTTTATAGGCCGAGGGGAGGCCGAGAGGGGCGTGATTGAGCGGGTTTGGGGTTTTCCATGATTTGGGGAGAGCTCGCCCGATCTATGGATTTAGCCCGTGATTTCGCGTTTTGGTGGCTTAGATGCATGCTAGGGGTCCCTAGGGGTCTTCCCCTTTGATTTCCCCCTCTCCGGTGGAGGCACGGGGGCGTGGTCGAAGTTTTTGGGCGGTTCTGCCGTTTTCACCGTCGGGTGCGTGTAACGGTCCTTCCAGGGACCGTTACATGATGTAACGCGCCTTGGAGGGGCCGTTACATGCCCTTTGTTAAGCCTTTGGGGGTCAGGGACTGTAACGGTCCCGCGATAGGCCGCCATTTGGGTGTGACGCGCCTGGGAGGGTGCGTCACACGCACCTTGTTAGCCTTTGGGGTCAGGGGCCGTGACGGTCCTGCCTAGACCGCCACAGCCGTGTGACGCGCCTGGGAGGGTGCGTCACAGCCCCTGTTAACCAGCTGGGGGCTGGGAGTGTGACGGCCCCCGCCAGACCGTTACATGCCTGTAACGCGCCTGGGGTGGACCGTCAGAGGCATCCGACCGTTGGTTTCTGACCGTTGATTTGACCGTTGGGGGTCAAGGCGTGTGACGCACCAGGACTGGCGCGTCACAGCCTTGTGACGGCCCAGGGTGGGTGCGTCAGAGCCGTTTTACCCCCAGGAAGTGTAACGCCCCTGGGCTGGGCCGTTACGTTCTGTGACGCACCTGCTTAGGCGCGTCACAGTCTGTAACGCGTCAGGGCAGGCGCGTTACATTCTATTTTGGCGCTGAGAGTGTGACGGCCTGCGTAGGACCGTCAGGCTTCCTGTGACGGTCCTGCCTAGATCGTCACTTGCCTGTGACGGTCCAGGGGTGGACCGTCAGGCGCCTGGTTGCCCCGAGAGGGTTGCAACCCCGTTTTTAGTCCGACTGTGGCCACCGTGCGACGGGGCCGGTACGTGGGGTGGTCCCCGTACGTCGTCGGATGCGGACGTTGTTTTCCGTTGACTTGAGAGTCTACTCCTTCAGTGACCCTCCACTAGTCGTAGCCTACCAGTACGCGTGTGCTGGTCGCACCAGGGAGTGGTGTACGGGCTGACCCTTAGAGACGGTTTGTGGACCGGTTACCGTTGGGCCCCACGTCTTGCAGCCAGAGTCTGGCTGAGGGGGAAACCGGTCAGAGGACCAGACCAGGGACGTGCGGTCTGTGTGTGCACACGTAGTTGGGGGCGGTTGGACCCACGTCGACGGGCGTGACCCCAGCTAGTCACTTGTTTGTGGTTACTTGTTCGGTGTTCGTGCCTTGGGTAGGCGCTACCACGTCAGGCAGTTCACCTGCGGTGCGGTGTAAGACGTCAGGGGACGCTACCGACTGTGCTTCTAGTGGGAGGTACTCCTGTCGAGTACGGAGTGTCAGACTGTCAGTTTCGTGGCTTTGACCTTCGGGTTTTGCCGGGTCGACCGTTGAGCTTCGGTTGTCTCACCGTGGCACGTGTGCCGGTTTGCGTGCCGTAGGGTCTTTGTTGTGTAGAGTACAGGGCTTTCCTTTCCGAGGTACTCTCCTACCGCTAGCGTAGTGGTTTCCCGTTTTACGAGGTAGGGTTCGAGTGATCCCTACTGAGTCTTGTTCCGAGACTCATTCCCTGCGTGTTTTCACCGTGTTTCAGGTGAGGCGCCGCCCCGGGGGAGCGCGTCTGGGGTGCAGCGTGGTGCGGGTGCCCAGAGGTAGTGCCAGAGGTCAGAGCCGGGGTATGTCCCGTGTAACTGTACTTTTCTTTCTTGTCTCTGTACTAGTTGTGGACTACTGTTGTTATTTTGTGGACCATGTAAAATGCTAATTTATTTTCTGCTTAATATTATAACTGTTCAATTTCTGCAATTACTTGTGATACTTGTGTAGTTTCCACACCATCCTTCTAACCCTTCCGAGTCTTCGGACTCGTGGGTGGCGGTGCGAGTCTCGGGTTATCGGGCCTTCCCGGTAATCGGATTCTCGGGTCGTTACAGTAGTGTCGAGTTTTGACCGGCCACCGGTTCGCTGTTCCTACTGTCGTTGTAGTTTTTCTTTCCGCTACCGCCGTTGTTTCCGGTTGAGGTTTCGCGAGATCCCTACTGAGTCTCTGTTTTAGAGATTCATCCCTACTTTTCAGGTGTGATGGTTCTTCCTCGAGGTTCGAGGGTACTGTTAGGAGGTTCTCAGTTGCCAGCTCGCCGGGCCGAGTGTTCACTCAGCATGTGGTACGTTTTTACTGCTTTAGGCTCTACTTTCTGTTGGACTGGACTCTGTTGTAGCTGTAGTTGTTTATTTATTTCTGTTAATTGTTGAATTATCATGTTTTCTTTCCTATTTATTTGTTCCTCCACACTCCTTTTAGCCCTTTCGAGCCCTCCCGGCTCGTGGGCGGCGGGTCACGATTCGAATGGTATCGGGCCTTCCCGGTATCCGGATCTTGGGTCGTTACAGTCCAAGATGAATTTGGTTTATTTTGCACAACTTAAGGAATCTAAGTTGTGACATGATGGTGTCTTTGAATCTCAATCTGTGCTTATGCTACATGCAAGTCATCAAATTTACCGTCCATGTGGGCCTTTTTTTTTCAGTTCGACTGTGGTAATGCCATGTGTTACTTCTGACTATATTTTAGGTCCTGCTCTCGAAAGATGAAAATTATTTGTATACCGGGGGTCGAAAGGTACTTGCAATTGTCAACCTATCTCATTTCGTTGAATATTGTTATGATTTAGTCCCATATCAAAAATACATGGAAGTCTTTCCTCTATATGTGTGGGAGATTCCCTCAACTCATTGCTTAGGTTTTGGGTTATAGTTCAGCTCTCTAACACAGTATTAGGGCCTTGTTTTCCCATTAGATCCATATGTGGATAGTTGACCCTACATGTGGTGTGCCATGTATAGTGATGCATTTTAAAATGTAATTTTGAGGGTCCAAGATGAGTTTGGTTTATTTTGCACAACGTAAGAAATCTAAGTTGTGACATGATGGTGTCTTTGAATCTCAATCTGCTTATGCTACATGCAAGTCATCAAATTTACAGTCTATGTGGGCATCTTTTTTTTTCAGTTCAACTGTGGTAATGCCAAGTGTTATTTTCACACATTTATGGCCCAAACTAACTTCTGACTATATTTTAGGTCCTGCTCTCGAAAGATGAAAATTATTTATATACCGGGGGTCGAAAGGTACTTGCAATTTTCAACCTATCTCATTCCGTTGAATATTGTTATGGTTTAGTCCCATATCAAAATACATGGAAGTCTTTCCTCTATATGTGTGGGGGATTCCCTCGACTCAATACTTAGGTTTTGGGTTATAGTTCAGCTCTCTAACATAGTATTAGGGCCTTGTTTTCTCATTAGATCCATATGTGGATAGTTGGCCCTACGTGTGATGTGCCCCAAACTGGTTGGTTCGGCGTGAAGAGGGATGTTGTCGTTTAGTTCTGTATATCAGAAATCCATGAGAGTCTTTCCACTATACATGTGAGGGATTCTCTTAAGTCAACGCCTAGGTCTTGGGTTGGATTCTGGTCTCCGACATGATATTAGAGCTTGGTTTACCCATTTGATCAAATATGTGGACACTTGGTCCTACCTCTGATGTGCCTCAAACAAGTTGGTTCGACGTGAGGGGTGTGTGTTGTGATTCAGTCTCTTGTCTTTATAATGTGCCAAGCAATAGGCTGTGCCAGCGATTAGTATGTCACAGGGGCCTTGGGACTGAGTTCCGATGCTTAAGTAATGATGAATCATATTTTAATCTCTAAATATTTATTATTTAACATAAAAAAATTAAAAGTAAATCCACGCGCGAAGCGTGTTCCTTTGACTAGTAATATTAAGAGATCGATTACGAATCGACAAATATAGTGATAATTTATAATTATTGAGGAGGGTAAAATCAGCTCGACCCATATAAGGCCCATTACGCCAGGCCCGCTTCGACCAAAGATCTACAACACATACAACGGGCCCCCGACAGCCGCGGCCCACAACAGACAACCCAGGACGGATAGTCCTCGGATTCGCCAGCTCACAGAGGGCATCAGCACAGGCGCAACCGACGCCGGATGACCTTCCGGTGACCGAACGTTACCTCCCACGACATCGACCTCAACTCCACTAAGGGCGAGCACGGCTTACAGGCGCCGTAAGACTCGCCATAGAACCGTCCGACTCCGAAGGAACGGTCCCTCAACGGAAAACTCTCCACAATCATGGAGGGACGTTACCCCATGACTTGTGCTCTTCCCTGCTAAGGGACAGGCTTCCACCGCTAGGATAACCCTTATAAAAGGATCCTTCGCCAGAGGAGATAGGGGACACGGACAGACTCAAACAGAGAGAGACAAGAGAATCGACTTACCACCACGGCAAGAGAGGCCCCGACTCACTACACCTTAGGAATTGATTCTACGAAAGAGAGCACCGATCATCTTCTGAGCACCCTTACCACCCAACGAGCACTCTCCGAACACCCACAGGATACGGCGAGCGCTCTTCTGGGAGACTGATCGCCCCTCCAGGCCTACATAATCGACCTTCGGCTCTCTCCCTCTCCCATGTTCTTCCTTACTCTCCATCTTCTAAAGTGCTGACTTAAGAATCGGAGGGTTGTCCCCTGGGGTAACGCCGAGGGCTCCTTCTGACGCCGTTTCTCTGGTGTTTGCAGGCTTCCACGGGTGCCGGACGACCTTCCCCAAACAAATAAATATTAAAAGTGTGGTACGAGGGTTAGGAACCATTTTTCCACCTCTACAATTATATTAAAGAATTTTTGCATAAATATTATTATTAGAGGTGAATTTGTAAAAAAACTATTCTTACAAATTTATTAACGAGCATATCATTGTGTTAACGTAAATAATACATAAATGTCACTTTAGTACGATTTTTTACAATTTTTTGACAAAAAAAGTGATATGTCTACAAATAAATATGATATTTTACATAATTCAGATTTATCTAATGATATGCATGTTAATATATTTGTAGGGATAATTTTTTTACAAATTCTCTTCTAACAAAGATTTTCATATGAAAAACTCATATACTAAAAGTACAGGATGAGAGTAGAACATCTAAAAATAGATTTTTAATTTTTTATGTTCGAGAGATAAATATATAATATATATACATATATGTATTATTTTCAACAACACATGACATTATAACTCTTAGATTAGTTTCAGTACTGTCGCTGCAAATAAAAAGAATAAATAATACGATTAAATCTAAATAAATAATGGAGTTAGAAATATAGCATGACGTGTCGAAACATATAGTCACTATAATTAAGGATCTCACGACAACGACCTCCTAAAAAACGACAACTCTCGAGTACGTGATCTCCTCTCTCTCCTCTTCACGTTCTCGAATAGTATGACATCCGTTGCAGGCGTGAAAGCCAACGGATGGGCATGAGCGTGTTTTTGACACGGCAATTAATGCCTAAACATTGATTAGCTTAAGCATTTATTAGTTATGTTTAGAATACATTGGGTCAATCACAAACGTAAGGTCTGCATCAAGTAAATTGATTTTTAAAAAAACTATGACGTTGGATTCACATCTCCTAAATTATCGTATAAGATATATCCATTCGATGGTCGAAAAAATTAAAACAAAAATATCTATTCAAGAAAATCTTGATATAATACTATTCATTAACTCTAATTTTTTAAATTTTGTTGACCGTATAATGAGAGTGTATCTTATACGATAAATGAAAAATACATAAACTCCACGTCACAAAAAAAAAATTTAAAAAATTATTTACTTGATGTACGCTCTGAGTGTGTAATTGACCTAGTGTTCACTGAGCATTTTTCAACCCATTATAACACAAGAATTAACTCTTATTTTTAAGAATATAAATTAAATATAAAATATTTGAAATATATATATATAAAGCTAAATTCTCCTGCCTCATTCGATCGCTCGGCCGAGTCAACTCAGACCCCATCAAGTCGTGGTTCTTCCACCCTACATGTCCACAATAAAGTGGCCCCTCGGATCCCCCTTACGAGGCTTTCAAAATCCATATGAACCCTAAACCACATGGTCCATTGGATCCAATATTATATTTTATTATATAATTTTAACAATTACATCGAACAAACTAACGTACTATTTGATGCATGAAAGAGGTGACATCTCGGAAGCAATTATATTTTGAAGTATTGTAGGTTGTGTAAGAGGGTCACCTAGATTGTAACCAAAAAGGTTGGACCTGAGCTCCATGACTCAATGGACACTGACTTCTCGATGGGGTGGCTGTGGGTTTTAGTCTTGCTTAGGATTGTCAATGGGTTGAGTCTGGATCGGATTTAGGTCGATCCGGTCCGGACCCGACTTATCAAGATTAAGACCCGAGCTCGATCAAACAGGTTATCTGGAGTATGAATGGGAACGGCATGCCTAGACCGGATGGTTTTACCGGACGATTTTATTCCAGCTGCTGGGAGATCAATTCTGCTGATGTCGTTGCTGCCATCCAGGCGTTCTTCAGTGGCTTCCCTCTCCCCAAGGGTATTACCTCCACTTTCATTGCCCTCATCCCCAAGGTGGCTACCCCTACCTCCTTTGGTGATTTCCGCCCGATCAGTTTGTGTAACTTTTGCTATAAAATTATTTCCATGACTTTTTCTGATCGGCTAACGGACATTCTCCCGCTTATTATCTCCGATGAGCAAGGGGCCTTTGCGAAGGGGAGATTCATCATCGATAATGTGGCACTGGCAAGACAATTAGTAGGTGATCTTAGCAGGAAATCAAGGGGGCACAATATTATCCTCAAATTGGATATGATGAAGGCCTATGATCGAGTTGAATGGGATTGTCTCATTGTTGTTCTTCGTCGCTTTGGCTTCTCCACTTGATTTACATCTTATATGGCGATGCTGCAGGCTAATAGCTGGTTCTCCGTCCTCTTTAATGGTATGACTGACGGATTCTTCAAGTCCACTCGGGGGCTTCGACAAGGCGACCCCATCGCCCCAGCCCTCTTCATCATCATGGAAGAACTTTTAAGCCGAGGCCTCCTCCGCCTGCACAGCTCTGGTGTCTTAAAACCTTTATCTGGGCCGCGAGCTTGTCCTGTGATTTCCCACCTTCTTTATGCGGACGATGCTCTCCTTTTCTCAAATGGTCAGGCTGACAACCTTGCTCGAATTATGAAGTTTTTGCAGACATATGAATGTTGTACTGGGCAAAAACTCAATGCTTCTAAGAGCTCTGTAGACACGCCATTTTCACGTTTTCATAGGTACATCTTGTATTACACCGTGATGCCCCAAAGTGGCTCACACATTTCATTCATGTGGGTGATTAGTTATTTTGGCTTTTTTTTTACATGAAAATAATAATAATAAATAAAAAAATCAAAAAAAAGGTTATTACAAATACAAAAAAAATTTCAAAAAAATGGTTACTAAAAATTCAAAAAAAATCGAGAAAAGGTTAAAAATAATAAGCAAGAAAATGTTTGAAAAAAATAATAAAACAAATCTCTATACACAAAATAAATCCTTTTATTTTTGTATAAAATATAAAATTGAGAGCTTGTATATATATATATATATATATATATAAGTAATTAACACACAAAAAAATCACAAAAAAATATATAATTGTCATCCACCTGTAATCTCCACTTTAATATATAATTATTATCTATATATGTTAATCGTTATTAGCATATCTTGGTGTATTATATATATTAATCGTTATTAGCATTAATCTTGATGTATTAATCTCTCTCACGTCTTTCTCTTCTTATTTCTCCCACTCTTCCCCGCTCCTCCCATTGCCATGTCATTTCATTTTCTTCAACCCCACCTTAAGGACATGCTAACCACTACCTCTCTATTATTTCTATGATACTATCTCTTAATCACACACCTTTCTCTATCTTCTTCTTTTTTTCTTTTGTCTTTTACACCTTGCAGCGGCAGGAGGAATCCCCCTCCCACGTCCCTTTCTCTCCATCTCGCACTTCTTTCCATCTACCTTATCATCTCTGCAGGTGGCCGCCGGTCGAAACCCACGTACAACCACACAGCCACCTCTCTCCCCTTCCCCTTCTTCACTGGCAAAAAAAACACATACTGCCTCTTCCTCCCTCCGCGTCCATCTCCTTGCTTCAGCAAACACCCAAAAGCCACCACCTTCTTCATAGCCGGTGGAGATCCCAGCTTAGCCGCTCACGGCCTCCACTCCTCCCAACACTACCACAAGCCCTCCGGCTAACCGTCCGCTCACGCCACTGCCGTCGCCGCTGAGCACCCCCTCATTGCCACACTCCGACCGCCGTGAGCACGTCCCAACGCCGACGACCACCCCCTGCACACCTTCGCCTCTGCACCTCCCCACTTTGTCGACGTCGTCGTCCCCGCCGGTGAACACACACTCATCCACTCACACGGCAACACCCCCATCTCTCTTCACAGTCACCACCTCCCTCTCCCTTTCCTCCCCATCGAAACCCTCCTCTCACGCACACAGCCAATCAACGCCGCTCTCCCCTGCTCACAGCTGGACGAACACCCGTGACCACCTCCCGCCACCTATCCACGACGCCGTAGACACCGCGTCGCCCACTGCACCCCCGTGCATGCAAGCCGCTGCGATCACCGTCCGCCGGTGCACTCCCCGCCATCGCCAACTCCTGCACCGGGCGTCCGTCCAAGCCCCCGAAGCCACCGCCATCATCATCGGCGAGCCTCCCCTCCGACCGACGCGATCGCCCTCCGCTTCACCACCGCGAACACCGCCGCTCTCCCACGTTGCCACTTCCCCCTCACACGATCTCTCTCTCTAACTCTCTCCCATTTCTCTCCTCTGCAGGACGCACGCCCAATCCCCCACTCACGCTGTGAACCACGCCCCCGGCACCACTACCGCACCCCTGCCGCGGAGCCACCGCGACCACCCTCTGCTGTCGCCGGTCGCCTTCCTCATCACCGACGCCTGCGAGCCCCCACCGACTGCACCGCCATCTCCAACCTCTGTCCGGGCTCCCACCGCCGTCCTCTCCCCTCTCTCTCTCCCCCCTCGCGTCTCTCTCTTTCTCACCCCTCCTCTACCGTCTCTCTCCCCCCCTCGGTTCTCTCTCTCCCCCGCCGGTTCTCTCTCTCCTCCCCTCTCTCTCTCCCCCTCGCGTCCCTCTCTTTCTCACCCCTCCTCTGCCGTCTCTCTCTCCCCCCTCGGTTCTCTCTCTCCCCCCACGATCTCTCTCACCCTTTCTGTAATGTCCCAGATCTTTCGGATCCTTCGTTATGGGTCCCGGGTCTGGTTTGTCAGGGTGTTCGACCCTGTTATGTCCGAAATTTCGTTTCGGACATCTTTCGTGTTCGGATCGGCGCGATCCGGAGTCGTTTCGGAGGCCCGAAGTGTGTCCGCAGCTTTTCCATGCGCGTTTTCCGATTTCCACGTACGGGTTTCGGCGAGTCCTTCGGAACCCTGTAGCGGGTGAACCGGGTCGTTCACCAGCCCGCGAGTGGTACCGTTGCGATCAACGCGTCGAGACGATCGAGGAGGTGTACTTTTCTATTTTTTGGTATTTTTGGCATTTTTCGGATTTTCTATTTAAAACCTTTTCTTTTTCTTTTTCTTCCCTTTTTCTTCTTCCTTCTTTCCCCTCCCGTGAGCGCGCAACGGTCACCTCCCCTTTTTCCCCTCCTTGCCCGTTGGAACCTCGCGGCGGCCCCTTCCCCTCCGGCGACGGGTGGTGGACCTTGGCGGCAGCACGGTGACGACGGCGGCGGGGAGAGGATCGCGGCGGTGCCCCCATTGGCGCATAGATGTGGAGTTCGTGGTTGAGCTAGATTTGAAGATCGGCGGCGATTCGGTGGATTTTGAGCTTCCTTGAGGTAGGGGGACGAATCCTTACCCTCTTTCTAGCATTCCCCGTGATTTCTATGCCGTGGAGAGGCCGAGAGGGGCTAGATTCAAGCCGGGAGGGTTATTTCCATGTTTGGGGTTTGAGCACCGGATCCGTCGATTCGTGGGGTTTTTGATCGATTTGGGGGCTCTAGATGCATGCTAGGTCGTTGTGGGGTGATTCCCCATCGTTTTCCCTTCACCAAAGGGGGTGAATGGGCGTGGTTTTGTGATTTCTGGTCGTAGTTCACGAACCAGGCTCGGCCCGATGTCGCGCTATAGTCCAGTGGCGCGTTCTTGATGAACGCGTTGTGTCGTCCGAGCGTGTCCGTCGGAGAAGATGAACAGTAAGGCGGTGGGGAACGCGCCTGGTTCGGGTAGCGCGATCTCCAGATCACGCTATCCAAGACTAGCGCGTTCATATTGAACGCGCTAGCCTTGGGCAGCGTGACATGGAAGATCGCGCTAGCCAAAGCTAGTGCGTTCTTCGGTGTCGCGCTAGGGATACCTAGCGCGACCTTTTCCCTTCCCCGAACCGCGTTTTTCGGGTAGCGTGACCTCCGGTTGGATGAGTTATGGACCCGGTTGTGGCGTGTGGCCCTAGGGATGCCGTGGGCACCCAGTGAGAGCCACAGGGGCGCCCGGGGTTCCTCGGAGAATCAGTTACCTCGGTAGGAGTGCCGCGTGACTTGAGGGACGGTCGGACCTCAGGCGTGTCCCCGGCTTCCGTACCTACCGTAGGATCATCGAGAGTCTGTGCCAGGGTTTGGTCGGTGGTTTCCGTGGATTAGTCCTTACTTCCAGTGACCTGTCCACTAGTCGTAACTTCTTGCGCACGCGGGTGCGGACCCACCTGGGAGTGGTGGAGAGCGAGACCCAGTGTGACGCGGTTTTTAGGCTGGTTACCGTAGGGCCCGTTGCCTTTGCCACCAGAGTCCGGTGGGGGGGAAAACCAACTAGAGGACCCGACCTAGAGCAGATGGTCTGTGTGTGCACACGTAGTTGGGGGCTTGGGACACGCACTGACGAGTGCGACCCCAGCTAGTCCTTGTTGTGTGGTACTTGTTGCGTGTCTGAGTCTCACGCCCGGGGCGTTGTAGCTAGACACTTGTGACGCGGTGTAAGACGTCAGGGGACGCATCCGGTCGTTCTTCTTGTGGATGGTGCTCCTGTTCACTGGCAGGCGTGGACTCGTGTTTTGTTGGACCGAGGTTCCGTACTACGGTACTGTTAGAGTAGACGACTTTTCCGTTGTTTACTTTAGCTTGTCGGTTCTACCGTACTCTCGGTTGGTAGGGTTGTCTTCTTCTTCCTCGTTTTTCGTGGGAGGTGGGGATTCGCGGGATCCCTACTGGGCCAATGAGATGAGGCTCACCCCTGCTCTTCAGGTGAGGCGGGGTCGACGGGAGGCGCGGCCGAGTTTCAGCGTGGGTCTTCCAGCCAGGGTTAGTTGCCAGTCTGCCAGAGCCGGGGGATGCCCCGCGTAGTTGTACTCCGGGGGATGCCCCGTGTTGTTGTACGCCAGGGGATGCCCCGTGTAGTTGTACTTTCTTTCCTGTTGACTGTACTTTCTTTTGGACATGAGACACTGTGGACCTTGTAGCAGTTTATTTATTCATATTATTATGTGCATTTTATTTTAGATTATTGTGCTATCTCTGTGGTCATTGTAGCTTCTCTTGTACCCCCACATCACTCCTTTCTACCCTTCCGAGTCTACGGGCTTGTGGGTTGGCGGACCGAGATTCGAGACGCGCCGGTTCCTTTCCGGTACTCGGATCCTCGGGTCGTCACAGCTGGTATCAGAGCGAGGTTGTGGAGGCATATCGGAACTTGGAACGAATTGCAGTGGTCCATAAGGTCCATGAATGTCCTGTACAGTCGGCGACTGGCTTAGGGTCGTGTGTTTTATTGATTTCCGGTGCTTTTTCTTGATGCCAGGTGTGTTATGGCGCCACGGAGGAGGACTCGTGCCCAGCAGGGAGAGTCTAGTGGTGGTCCAGAGGAGCAGAGCAGGGCTTCAATTTCCGAGGGTGTATCTAGAGATGCGAGAGCTCCGGGGATGGACGATTTCTTCCGAGGCATGTTTGAGTATGTGTTTCAGCAGCGGCAGGGAGGTCATTAGCAGCAGGGTGGCGAAGCTGGTGAGGATCAGGCTCGAGGTGGTCGCGGTCGTGTGCTGAAGGAGTTTTTGCTATATCAGCCTCCTTCTTTTGGTGGGCAGTCAGATCCTGAGGTGGCCAGAGAGTGGCTGGATGATGTGCAGCGGATTTTCAGTGCGATGGAGTGTCCCGAGGAGGAGCAGGTGGCGCTGGCCACTCATCGTCTTCAGGCATCGGCCCGTACTTGGTGGACATCGGAGTGGGGTTCAGTGTTCCAGTCTCGCCCTCTTCGGCAGATTGCGTGGCAGCAGTTCGTCATGGCTTTCGAGCGTGCCTTCTGTCCGTCCTTTGTCAGGTCGCAGAGGTTGCGTGAGTTCATGGAGCTGACTCAGGGTGACATGACGGTGATGGAGTACCGTGCCAGGTTTATCGAGTTGGGCCGTTATGCTCCTCATATCATGGCGGACGAGGAGGTGAAGACCGATCAGTTTGTTGGTGGTCTGAGGCTAGAGTTGAGGAACCATCTTCTTGCGTCGGGTTTGACCAGTTTGGATGCGGCATGTAAGGCAGCAGCGGCGCTGGAGAGAGATTTGCAGAAGGTTCAAGGGCAGAGCAGTGCTAGTCAGGTGCAGGCAGATTTCAGCCAGCCGACAGGGATGCAGCAGCAGAGTACCGCCCAGCTCTCAGCAGGTGGATCAGTGGCGACACAGACTGCGGCTCCGGCGCCAGGTTCATCCTTCAAGTTGAAGCTTAAGAAGTTGCTTAAGGAAGCTGGTTTTAGCAAAAGGCGTCAGGATCGTAAGGAGTCGGGGCAGGAGTCGTTGGGCAGTGTTCAGTAGCCGATGGCTTTTCAGCGTCAGGGTTCGATGACTGGTTCACGGGATGGCTATCCCAGGTGCGGTGGTTCTCATCCAGGCAGACCGTGTTCGGCGCCCGTGATTTGCTTCAGGTGCGACCAGCTAGGGCACATGGCACGTGACTGTCCGCAGAGACCGCGCCAGCCGCATGAGTTTCAGCAGCAGCAGCAGTTTCGGCCCCAGCAGTCGTCAGCACAGCCACAGCAGTACCAGCAGCAGGAACAGTTCCCTCAGTTGGCACGGTCAGCTACTGGGGGTGGGCAGAGATCTCGAGGCAGAGTGACTCATCTGACCAGGGCGGAGGCTGAGGCATCGCATTTGGTGGAAGGTACTCTCTCGATTTTGGGTTGTGCGGCTCGTGCTTTGTTCGATTCAGGTGCTTCTCATTCGTTCACCTCGGAGGTTTTCGCTCAGAGCGTGGAGGACCCGGTGACCGAGGTGTCCTGTGACTTGGCGGTAGAGTTGCCTACCGGTGACTTCATGATCACCCCGTACTGCTTTGAGA
Organism: Amorphophallus konjac; assembly: GCA_022559845.1. Classification (NCBI taxonomy): domain Eukaryota; kingdom Viridiplantae; phylum Streptophyta; class Magnoliopsida; order Alismatales; family Araceae; genus Amorphophallus; species Amorphophallus konjac. The sequence goes on along the minus strand of CM040126.1, from coordinate 20,816,850 downwards.
AGGTACCTGTGTGGGTGAAAGGGCGGAACTTGCCGGTTAGACTCTACGCGTTACTGCTACAGGACTTCGATGTGATTTGGGCATGGATTGGCTCGGGGCTCATCATGCCTTGGTGGATTGTGGCTCGAAGAAGGTCTACTTCCGACAGCCCCATGGACCCACCTTCTATTTTCAAGGTATTCGGTCTTCCTCTTCCCGCTTGCTTATTTCGGCTTTCCGTACGCATCGTTTGCTTGATGCAGGTTGTCAGGGTTTTCTCGCATCCGTGGTTTTGGTCGAGCGGCAGGGCCCTAAGGTAGAGGACATTCCTGTCGTGTGCGAGTTTCCTGATGTTTTCCCCGAGGAGCTACCAGGGTTGCCACCGCAGCGAGAGATTGATTTCGTGATTGAGGTGGTGTCGAGTACGGCGCCTATGTCGAAGGCCCCTTATCGGATGGCGCCTGCTGAGTTGCGAGAGCTGAAGGCGCAGTTGCAGGAGTTGCTGGCCAAGGGGTATATTCGTCCTAGTTATTCCCCATGGGGTGCGCCGGTATTGTTTGTGAAGAAGAAGGATGGTAGTTTGAGGCTGTGCATCGACTACCGTCAGTTGAACCAAGCGACTGTTAAGAACATGTATCCGTTGCCGCGGATTGATGACTTGTTCGATCATCTTCAGTCGGCCCAAGTGTTTTCAAGGATCGATTTGAGATCGGGTTATTACCAGCTGCGGATCCGAGA